>CM060242.1:14038833-14218597 GCA_030555515.1 Acutogordius australiensis | reverse complement strand
TAAGTTTTAAAAAATGAATTAACTTTAAACACGCCCGAAACTAAGGTTTATTTTTAACGTACCTTAAACGAATGTGTTTTAGGATGATGATTGTTTTCTCTCAAATGGTGGACCATCTAGCACTGTCAATAAATGCGCGTACTGTTGCGATTACCTTGGGGCGACTAGTACTTATGCTTCAATTCCAGAAGACGTTCTGTCTCTAAATATCCTATCCTCCAATTATATATACCACGAGGGCGATGATCGGTATATCTAAACATTATTGTGATATTTTTGTTTGATTAAATTTAATCAACGGTTTTGCCTTTTAAAATGTTCAAAATAGATATTCACAATGGTAAATCACATTTTTTATATATTAACAATCTGCAGATCGTTCTTTTACTTCGAAGCTGCTTGGGATAGCTCTTTACATAACTCATCCTTACTTAATCGTGTAACACCGAATGGCGAGACGGTGTATATGACGATCTCGGCATATATCGATGTAAGCCTCTACCACATATTTACTTTTCCCAAGAGTTAATTTTTATAAATATTCAGCGTCTAATCTATTTAACAATTTATTATGAATTTAATTTTTTGGGGGTGAGGAGCATGGAAATTGCTATGCGTTCATAACCCGTGTAGTCAGTAGAGTTGGGTGCGTCTCTCAGCGAATACCTTAATATTCATTGAAATGACGCCAAATCTGGACTATTACATCATGCAGGCCTTACAACCTTGGCAAAAGTCGAAGGCCAGAGTCATTCACCTGCTATAACAATGCCCCACCGTCCTACATCTCTTGGATTTAGCACTGATATTTTTTTGCTTATAACGCATGTTCCTTTTTTTCTGTTATTTATTTGCACATCTCACCATATGTTAGGTTGAAGGTTTATCCACGACAGTGCCTTTGTGCTTGACGAAAGACGTAGCACTCACGATACAAAAACGCTCGAGCAGCACCAATGGCGTCGGTGGGAGTCTAGCTTCGACGTCCGTCAACTTGGCATCGTCGTTTAAGAATATCCTCTCGAACCTATCCACGACCCTTTCCCACACCAATTTAGCCAATTACACGGCTTCGGCTTCGCCTTCACCCTCCGGTGGTACAGTTTTTAACGGGGCTGGTTTCTCAAACTTCGGTGATACACTCCTAGGTTGTGGTGATAACGCGGGTTTAATGAATGTCAGCATAGGTAGCTCTGTCCTCGGGAGCTTTAATTGTGCCGGCGGGGGAGTCAATTCACTCTTGCTGAACAGCAATAGCTCTACTAATAATGCCGCTGGGAATTTTATGGTGACAGGGGCAGGATCGGCCCAATCAAATACGCTCCTTTACGGTGCCAATAGCGGTGGTAGCGGGAGTAATATTAATCTCCTTGTTTGTAACAACATGAATCGTCTAGCTTGCGTTTACGAATTCAAACTAATCCGCGAACCAGACGGAGCTGTTAGTCCAGGTATGTTATTTATATAGTCAGAATTCTAGCTGCTCCATCCTTAGTAAGAATTTTCTGAATACTATATAACTTTTACCTAATCGAAATTGTAATTGCTCACATTTATTGGGGAGATAGGTTGTCAAAGAAGGAGGAGACGTGTGATTGATACTTCGACGACTTACGTGAGAGGCGAGGAAAATTTAGCTGGTTGGAGGCCACGGACCGATAGCCTTATATTCCAACATCAATGGGAACTCGAAAAACTGGAGCGGCTAGAAAAGGTTTTTGTTTTGAATATTCAAAATTACATAGATATTTATCTAAATTTAACTTAATTTTTTTTGCAACAAACTGTTATATTGTTTTCTCTGGCATATCAGGTGGAAAAAATGCGACACCGCATCAACTTGATGAATATTCAAGCTGCTTGGGCAAACAAAGGTCAAGTTACCCGTGGTGGGTTACCTTCAATTCCCTTTTCACGAGAGCAATGTCACAAAGAGAAACAGATATCTTGCCAAGAAATAACTAATAAAGAAGATCCATCGAATGAGGCAATAAAAAATGTTGTTTTACAAACCGACAGTGGGCCACAAGTTGCTAAGCCTCCCATGACTGATGTAGCAAGCTCTGCGCAACATAATGAAGACCGTACAATGTTGCCTACAATTAAATTACCTGTGTTTGCGAACCAGGAGGCGAGGCTCAAATTTTTCGTTGGACTATGGTTAAGAGCCCCTTTCAGTGGCACGACCCCCTTGTTCCCACTCGAGCAAGCACCACCCTCTGGCGATTGCAATTACGACAATGGTAAAACCGAAGTTGAAAATGTATCGACGCAGGACATTTTAATAGGAAATGCCACAATTACTAACGGTGAAGCTGATAAAGCAGCTGATTCTGCAAATTGGCCAATGAAAGAAGGTAGTGGTCGAGCTGACGAAAACACGGTTGTACTAGTCTCAATGGAAGATAAAGGTGCGAGTTGTGAATTAATTCGCTTAGATAACTATGAAGTACCACCCGAAGCTGCAATTGCTGCTAACGACCTAAAAAAAGTAGATATTTATATTTATATTCGAAATAGGAAATTTTAAAATTGTTTCCCTTTAAAATTTCTAAACCATACTATTTATTATAAGGACCTTAATATTACAATGTTTTTTATTAAATTTTTTTCAACTTTATAATTAGCATCCAATGACTGTGATACCCCAATCAAATATCGGAACTAAGTTTTCTCAACACCAAGGACCTGGGGCCCATTTAGATTCGTCGTGTTCGTTTGACTCGCCCACCACTTCAATCAATTCATCCATGGTAACTTCCGACTCGGATTACGCTACTCAATCTCACGAAAGCACGTGCGGTGACACCGTCTCGCAAACATCGTTTAAACAGCCTAAGAGCAGTGCAGGCGACACCCAACCACAAGAAGGCGCCATGGTTGGAATTACCGAGACCCGATCGAAGTAATCACTTACAATATTATGTGTAAAACTGCATGAAGAATCTTTAAGTTTAAAGTCACACAATTGATTTTAGAATATCTTATAAGGGATTAGGGTATGACCGATCGATTATTTATTTGCACCAAAAAGTTTTAACGTACGTATATGGTTTTTATTTTAACGCATTGATATAATTTTTATTTTAATACATTTCACAACATTAAAGTTTTAACGCCAATTAAAAGCGTGTTTTGGTTAATGTTAAAAGATGGAAATAAGTTTAAAACATTTTTTCTATAATACGCCGCAGCCTCTGCAACTCAAATTAATTAGAAGCGCATTATTAACATTAAAGTGTTTTTTTTTAAAGATCAGCTTGTTTGTTTTTAAATTTATCTTTTTAAAATTTTTTTTATGTTTTCGACTGCTACCTTAGATAACAAACGATTCATGAGGTTATTTGCCTTCTAACCGAGTATTATCTAATTAATTTATTTAGCATAATCCAACCAACGTCGCAAAATACCATGCCGGCGTATTCAACCGCTCCCTTTTCCGGTCCGTTAATTAACAATGGTGTCCTTCACGGGGCTGTACAGCTCAAACATCCCACTCTAGCGCCCTTACCACCACCCAGAATTGCAATCGGAGAATCGATTAAAATGCAAGAAGATGTGCCATTAGGAACATATCCTTATTTAAGATTTGCCTCAAAAATAGCAGCCAAATGTAATAACAGTTGTCAGTTGAATGATTATAGCCATAATTGCTGTAACAATGTAAATCATTCTACCTCAGATGGGGAAGAATCGACGATGATTCAATTTACCCCGATAGTTGAAGAGATCAAATTGAGTCCGATCATCAGTAAAAAGGGTTACCTGAGATTCTATGATCATAAATCAAACTCATGGATCAAGAAATGGATGGTAATTTAAAATTGTTACTAATATACTTTTGAGAGATGAGTTTGGACTACTAAAATACAAATTCCAATATTTCTAATAAGATAACTAGAAAATTCTAAAAAAAAACTCCGGAGTAGATGAACTCCTTCCCGACTCCCGGAGTTGACATACCCTAGTGCTAATTTAAGATTTTCCAAAAAAAATGTATATAATTAAAATATATTTATATTTTAAGTATGGTATTATAATTTAACCCGCCATCTAAACAATGGTAATAAATTAAATAATAATAACATAGGTAATTCGTCGACCTTACGCCTTTGTATACAACAACGAGAAGGATACAGTTGAAAGATGTATCATTAATTTATCGGCCAGCCACGTGCAATACAACGAAGAACTCAAGAATGCCCTTAGCCCAACGGTTGCAAACATGGGTTATAACGGGAATCCAAGCGTAATTCATCACATGATTCCTAGCAGCAACAATAACAATGATAGTAAAGGCAACGAAAGGAATGTTACAGATCGACCCTATCAAAATTCGCCCTATCGTCAAAGGCCGACAGTCGACCGTAAATTCCCAATAAACCAAAAAAATAGGCTCTAAATTTATAAGCCAAAAAATATTAATTAATTTTCTTTGTCTTAACATTTTTTTATTAGATTCTTTAAGTTTATTTCTTGATTTACATTTGTACATCATCAATATTTAATTTTTCTTTTTATATTTAATAATTAATTTTTTTTCACCATGATTTAAAATATTAGACTCCTCCTACCCTTACGGAATTACAACAAACAAGCTAAAAATTCTACCAGATAATGTCGGTTCGGGAAATGGGAATTACGGGGTAGTAAGCCGCCTAGCTGAATATACTGGACGAACCGCTGGGCAACGCTTAGGAAATAACTATGTTACGGTAAAAACTAGCCTTCGTTACATTGGTGTGGTTTCCACATAACAATATATGTAATCGAAGAATAAAGCTGCATAACACACGTCTAAAATTTATGAGTTAACTACAGAGATCAAACCTGCCATCTTAGGGAAATTCGTTTACCGTTTTTCTAATCAAACTTAGTAAGTCAGCTCTGAAAACTTTAGAATAGTAGGTCAAAAAAAACAAAAATAATTCAAAAACAAAAAATTTTTGACACTGATATTTTTTGACATGTGTAATATACGAAGAAGTGTATTATTTGTACAAATTGAGAGATTAAAAAAAATAAATTTAAAGACATTAATAAAATATGATTTGTAAAAGATTCTTAATTAAATATAAATAAAAAAATGGAAAAAATAAAAAAGTAAATTAAAAGGCACAAAAATGTTTAGAAATATTATTAATTATGTGCAAAAAAGTTGAAGTTTTTTTCTTTTCAATTTTAAGTTTAATATTTGTGTTTTAACTATTTAGAAATATAAATTATACATGATAATGTTTAGATTCCAAATTCCATAGCTTTGTGCACAAAATATTGTGGCTTTTTGCTTCAACCCCTGAGCGACAAGGATACGTTTGATTGGCTCTACGCAATTAATCCATTACTTGCGGGATCCATCAGGTAAGAATGATGAAGAAATAAAATTTAATTTTACATTTATCAAGGCTGATGAGATTACAATTATTCCTATTATTTTGATTTATAATAGATCAAAATTATCCAGAAGTTTAAGCACCTAATTTTGAAATTCACCGCCATTGTGAAATAGAACCAATCAACTTGCATCATACATAACCTGTTTGGAATTAGGACTCGTTACAAAGTCATAAAAAATATTACTGCTAAATATTTGAAAAATGTATCTTTTGATTAGAAAAAAGTTCTAACTTAAATTTTCTTATAATACAACTATATATACTTGTGCTTAAAAATAGAAATTATATTCTCTGCTGATCAAACCTAAACAGTTAAATAATAGTTATGAAACTTAAAAAAAATAATTACATTCCATATATATAAATATATTTAATCCGCTTCAACATTAAAAATCCTAAGCTAGTCTATTTAAAATTTTAATACATCTTAAAAAAATAAATTTTATAAAGTATATCCCTTAAATCATACACTCAAATGTGTGCAATATTTTAAGAATTTATTTAGTGAATAAAATTTGCCTAAACAAATATATATGTTTTTCCATTTCAATGTGCTTCAGTGTACGTTTTTATATTTTTATGTAAATTTTATAAATATTTTTTTAAATTCATAACATCGCCTGATATATTTCCCGTTATCAATAAAATCTTTAATATATGATTATAATTTTTGAGGAAGGAATTTAACAAGTTAAGAAATATAATAACTATGAAAACATAAAAGAATGCATACCCATGATGGCCTAATCTCATATATGTTTTTCTTAGTTTCTTCCGCCTTTGGCTCCTTAGACCCGTCTATAACGAATATGGCCTTTTTTGACCAAATTGACAGAAAAAATATAAAAATCTTTTTTGCATATAAAAATCCCTTGAAACTTATATTTTTAATCACACATAATGAAAATTAATTCTATAAATATATCAATCTCTACATCGGCATTTAGATAATACAAAATATTTCGCGTCCAAACTTAAATACGACACAAAATATTATTGGTTTTTAATGAAAATATTATTTGAAGTTTGATATCAGATAAACTATTATGAATATGCAAAAATAAAATTTTAATTTATTTTTGTTTTTGAATCTTTTTAGTTTTTTTACCTTTTTTTCCAAAATATTTTCAATGTAATTGGCTAACTAAGTTTAATTAGAAAAAACGGTAAACGGATTTGATTTTCCTTATGATGGCTGGTTTGATCTCTGTAGTTAACTTATAACTCTCAAAAAATTGTTAACCTGTGTAATAAACCGCTATAAATGTAATTAAATTTATTGGACAAAAATAAACTCATTATATGATAAAAACTAATTTAAATCTAAAAAGATATTAATATATATAAAAAGAGTTAGCAAAATAATACTAATCTATGAGCCAAATATAAAAAAAAATAAGAAAAAAATTTAAAACAAGAATTATATTAAATATATACGTGAGTGGAAATATTAAAAATGTAATACTTAAAGGTTAAAATTTAATAAACGCATCTGATTTGTTAAAATTTAAGTACCAAATATATAATGTATATTAGGCCAGCGGCAAATAAGTCAGTCAATTGTTATGTTTAAATATCTTCTATAATAATTATAAAATCCCAATTATAAATCAGCTAGCCTACTATCGAAAATATATTAAAGATTATTCAATTTAGTATATATGTAAAACGAATATTAGTACATTAGATAAGTAATAATTTAAAAAAATGATATAAAAATTAGTAAAAAATGATAGTTTAATTGATAAATTAAGCATGCAATAATTGGATGAATATAAAAACTAAAAATTAAAAGAGTCAAGCGTAAGCGGTCTGGTTGTCTAAAGCAAAAGTCCGTCCCCAGAGTGCAGCGGTGAGAACTTTTTCCCTGAATCCTTTATGGGTTATGATGCTCGTGTTATGAATAAAATCCCATTTACATTTGCACGGAAGTTCGGCGTTATTGGACAAAATAAAGGGAAATACGTAAGTTGTGGCTGGTTTTTCAACACTTTGACTAATTTGATTACTATCAATATTATTGTCAATGCTATCCCGATATTGTTTTTCAACGTTATTTCCGCCATTACGATCTTTTAAAATAAATTGTTGAAAAGTATTTAAAAGTTGATTTAAGAGAAGAAAAAAATCAAATATTTTAAAATAAGGGTTAAAACTGTATTTATATATGCAATGTTAGGTACTATAACATTATCATCGACTTATTATTGGTTCAAAAAAAAAGACACAAATAAATCGCTTTTTATATGCACACCTCTATCAAAGTTTTTCCATCTTAAATTATAAAAAATATTATGTTATACCAAAACCGTCATCTTTCGTTCCATTGGTCGAGCCAGTAAAATTTCCAGTAAGATTTAGAGCCGTAAAATACTGATGAGCAGTTCGCCCATATGTACCGCACGATTTAATATCTTTTGTAGGGCACTGGTTGAAGAAACAAATTTGGAGATACCAATTAACGAAATCGACGTGTTGACCATTGTAAGCCCCCAGAACCATCATAGTATCGTCACTGATCGATTCATTATTCTAAATAAAAAAAATTAAAAAATCTTCTATTTTAAAAAAGGTAAAATAAAAACATTTAAGTTTGGTAGCTAATGTCTTTTCTATTAATAATAGATATTTTTATACGCAAAAAAATATTATTTAAACTAAAAATTAATCAATTCTAACATAGGACCGAAAAATCCGTTTTACAATACATTTGAGGTAAAAGGACATGGCGAAATAAACGTTTAATGCACTAAGACAGCCTGTAATAAAACACATGCGCAAACTACGATTAAGCCAAGCTTTACCTATATGAGCCCAATTTAAAAAAAACTATCCAATCCATATTACAATTTTATACAAAAAATTAAATTCTAAAAAGGGGTTGATACATCAGGTGCTCCTAATTTGTAGTCCATCTTGCAACATAGGTTACCGTGGCATGCTTGTGCTGTTTTAAGTACGTTATATTCTGATGGGTCAGAAGGAGGCTTGATAACGGTATAGGCAAAATTACCCTTTTCCCACATTATATTGAAATTTCGATAAGTCGGATATATGTCATTATCATCACCAATAAACGGTTTATCAATTTCAGGTCCAAAAAATTCGTCGTTATTAAATTTTGTAGGAAGATCTGAACTTTTAGAATGATCATCTGTTTGTGGATTTGTAAAATCATTTTCAACTCGATTATAATCTAGGTCTTGAGTGGAAGATTCACCAAATACATTAGCGTCCACAAATATTGGTACAGAATAGGACTCTATTTAAAAGGTATATTTATATAAATTTCAATAAAAATGTTTATTCAATAAAAGAAACATTAGGATATCAAATAACTATTGATATTAAAAATATTAAAAAGGTTTTAGCTAAACATAAAAAAAATACTTGATGATTTATTATAGAAATCGTGCATTTTGGTTGGCTCGTATGGGACACAAGGGATTGTAACTACAAGTAGATAGCCTTGAGCTGTTTCATCTTAATAGAATGAATAAATTAACATGAATTAAAACTATAGGTAATTTATTAAAAACTATAGCAATAAGTTAACACACCATTGGCTGCGGCTAATACAAATTTCAAAATTGTGAAAAAAAAAAATTTAAAATATAAAAAATTCTAAAAGCTAGGATCAAAAAATGAGAATTTATGGACTTTGGCAGTTTTAGGGTAGGCCCAACAAAATATTTTTGAAAAAAATTTTTTTTACACTGGCCACCTTGATGTTAATCAAATGGGCTTGATTTTTTTCCTTCACTTATTTTTTTTAATTGCCGCAGCCAACACAATTGTTTTGCAAAACAATGCAATAAAGTGTTTAATGAGAAGAGGTGAAAGGCTAATATAATTGTAAAAACTAAAATGTTAAATATATGTATACATTTTGAACATATTAAATTCCTAAAAGAACGTACTGTAATCGTATATGTAGTCCAAGACTCCACTTTGACCAGAGTAAATGCCGCTTCCCTTTTCGCCCCATCGCTTAGGCTTGGAGTGGGTATTAGCAGCGAGTAGGTTGACGTCCATGCGAATGGAGTAGGAAAGTTGTACGGCGTTTGCCGTGAGGAAGGGGACAAGGTCGGGCCAGCTTGTGGGAAATAAAATGTTACGAACACCCATTTGGGTCTGGTGATATATATATATAAAAAAAATTATACATTAGAGAGCTTTTTTGAAAAATGTTGTGAATGTTAAAATTTCATTTTTATTTTCAAAAAATTGTTAAAATTTTTTTTATTGCAGTAATTTTAGTTCTCAAAAATAAATTTGGCAACTTTTTATAAAAAAAAAGTGAGTTTTTTTATAAAATTTTATTTAAACTTGAACAAAAAGGGTTATACGTTGTCTATATGGATACTGTTATAATTTAAAAAGTTTGCTGAATTATTTATGTAAGGCACGTGCAAAGTGAGTTTTTATTTTCGTAAAATTTTCAAAATTTTGAAAAATAAAATTTTTATATTAAAACGCAAATTTTTAAAAAGTTGCCAAATTTAATTTATGCACATAAAATGCTTTTCTGGAATAAAAAATTTTTAAAAAAATTAAAATTTTTTTTTTTTAATTTTCAAAATTTTACGAAAATAAAAACTCACTTTGCACGTGCCCTAAAATAAAAAACAAAACGGTTAATTGGAAAACAAATGCCAAAAATCAATTTTACCATGGTATTAAAAATACATTTTACATTTATTATGGCATACGGTTGACAATTATGTAAAACGTGTTCAAGGATATGTAATTTAAGCAAACAAACGGGACCAGATTTACTTTACATAAAAATGATTTTCATGGAAGGAAGGGGGAGGGAAGCATTAAGAACAGTCCCTACGTGGGCCGTTTTTTAAATTCAGATACTTTGGAATTTCAGCCTGCATAAGCCAGGGCCCTATCTTAAATAATATGTCCTTATATGATATAATAAGGTCATAAAAAAACATTTAACATTTCTTAAACGCCAGAGGTTAAATAATACGCCGTGAAGGAATCCTATCGGAAGTCATTTTTTTGATAAAAAAAATTTTCAAATACAAATTTTACATGTTAATTGGCTTTTTTAAGTGTCTGTTTCTACTCGCCATCAAATTAGAATACAATCTTTCTAATCTATATAACCATTTTCCGTGTCGATTTTAGGTCTTATAGGGGCGCGTTCAGATTTTATTCATTTTTAAAAAACTTTGAAAATTTTACAAATTTAAAATTTGAGTTTTTACATCGAAAATATCATTGTTTTTCGTAATATTTTCTTATATCCTGTGCTCTTTGCATATTTAATAATTTTATTAAATTTTATAATCCATATAAATATAGCTAATAAACATTTAAAAATTACTCTTTAAAAGTTCTAACAAATAAATTTTTTTTTTAACTTAGGGCACGTGCAAAGTGAGTTTTTATTTTCGTGAAATATTTTAAATTTTAAAAAATTTTATTTTGTAATAAAACGCAAATTTTCACAAAGTTGCCAAATTTAGTATATGCACATAAAATGCTTTTTCTGAATTAAAAAATTTTGAAAAAAAAGAAATTTTCAAAATTTCAGAATTTTCAAAATTTTGCGAAAATAAAAACTCACTTTGCACGTGCCCTTATAAAAAACAAATGTTGTTGTTGTTTTTAACCACTGCGAATTTTCAATATGGTGAATAGTGAGAAGACGCAGGGGGAGAAGATATAATACCATTTGTAGTCTCTGTAAAACAGAGCTATTGACTCCACGACGAAAACGCGGTATTTATAGAGTCATAAAAAACAAATAAACTCTGAAAACGCAAAAAATAATTACTTCTTGGTTTTGGTATTTCAGAGTAGAAACTTCTTTTTTGATCTCCACGTTTAATAATTAAACTAGTTAACAAGATAGGGAATTAAGACAAAAATTATCTGCTTTGAAATCATAAACCCTTTTTTGTTTTTATAACCCCTGTGTTTCAAATTGCTCCTTGCCAGTAATTCCAAGATATACCAAGCCCTGGGCCTTTTTAATTATAATTTCAATCCCATCCTTAATAACAGTAAATATAAATGGTCAATGAATATGACAAACACAAAACAGACACAACACTGAATAATTGGATATGGATATGAGACAAATTTAATGGTTCATAATATAAAAATTGTAATTGTCTTAAAAATTTAATCAAATTTAAGTGCCACACTTTAGAACAACAAATATTATAAACGTTTATAACTTTTTTAAAATTTCAAAAAAAAAAATTCTTTTAATTGGAAAAATGTTTTTATAAATGAATGATTCAACCAAATTACCAATGTAAACATTATGAGAAATTATTTAACTTAAGAAATAGCTTTAAAAACATCTGTAAAACATACTTAAAAAAATTATAGGACAAACCACAATATCCACAGCAGGAGTTTTCCAATTGATATCAAAGCAGGTGAATATACCAAATTTTCCTGCAAAATCAGTATCAAAGGTCACAATTTCACAATCATCAGGTTCATCATAATTTGGTTCACCACATAAATGACATTTTCTATATTTGGCAATCAAGTTACCTATTACAAGCAGAATTTGTCTTATTAAAATTTAATTTTAATTTCATTATCAGATAATTGAATATTTAACTGTTTTTGCAATCATTTCCATATATATAAAAATATAATATTAAAAAAAAGAGCTAAAAGACATACCTTAAATTTTAAAATATTTTGTTAATAGTTAAATAACCAAAGGAAAAAAAATTTATGTATCATACCCCTTTTATCAAAAACTACATCAGTATTATACTGTTTAATAGATTCAGATTGGTTTTTATAAAATTTAGATTGATCTGGGTATTCACAAATATTTAGATATGGATAAGGAATATGCTTAAAAATTGGCATATTTTCTGGTCTTTTATAATTTTCTAGTTTCTAAATATTAAAAAATACATAAAAACTTCTCCCATATTTGCAGCAACATAAATTTTGTGTTTCATAGCTAGGCAACTTAATCTGTATAAAATTGAGTTTTGGTTGGTAAATTCTTTACAGGGGTTCAATTTATTTTTCTTAACATCAGGTATAACTTCCAAAAAATTAGACATAACGGCTCTATCAATATACCAGCCAGTGATACCATATTCAGGAAATACTATTATATTGGCACCCTGAATTTAAAAAAATTATTGCTATACTTCATTTACTGCTTTTTCAACTACTTTTGCATAAATGACTAAATTGGCATCAATAATTTGCTGTGCTGATTGATCCACAATATTTCCAACAGTTTTATGCTCATAAATAGCTCCTGTATATATGCAATCGTTATCAGGATCAGGGTCTTGACCAAAAACGAAAATAATAAAACCAATAAAATATACGATTTTAAATTTCATCGTATGATAGCGAACGAATGTATCTTATAAGATTCGCGCCATGAGTTGTGACCATAGATTATAATAGGCTAGAATTAAGCATTCATAATAAAAAAGTTTGCCAAAATATTAGCTCATATAAAAAATAGTATAATTTTTCTCAATAGCTATACAATTATTAATTAATATATATGGACTATACGCTCATCCTCTATCCCTATTCTAGTTAAGAGACACATTTACCTTACATGTCGCCCATTATTAACATTTAGCGCTAAAACTTTTGTTCTTTATAAATCTGAATTATTAAGTATTACACGAACAAATTACCAGGTGGATTGCTGGGAAATTTGGCAAAAAACATTTAGGCCCAAAAGTACATTTGCTCAAAGAACACTTAACCTTTTAAAGCTTATGCAACTAAAAATTCCGTTTTAACAAAGCTCTTTTTTTAAAAACATTAATTAAAGGTAGTTAAGTCTATGCAAGCAATAAAAAATAAACATGGGTCTAAAGATGTAACATAACTACTAATTTAAATCTTAATGATAAGGGCACGTGCAAAGTGAGTTTTTATTTTCGTAAAATTTTCAAAATTTCAAAAAAAATTATTTTGTAATAAAACGCAAATTTTCAAAAATTTGCCAAATTTAATATATGCACATTAAATGCTTTTTCAGAAATAAAAAATTTTTGGAAAAATTTAAAAAAAATAATTAATTTTTAAAATTTTTACGAAAATAAAAAAAAACTCACTTTGCACGTGCCCTAAGCAAAAAAATTTTAAAAAATTTATGGGTTTCATTAATAATCTTTGGGGTGAGATAAAACAAAATCAAAATTATTCTTTTCTCAAAAATAACTCTTTTTTTAATATAATTAATAATATTTGCAGTAAAAAAAGTGTTAAATATGCATCAGAAATAAAACATCTTTTACAAATGAGGACAAAAAATGTAGTGGGATCTAAAAAAAGCACTGGCCAAACTGGTATTATCACTCTCAGATTGGCCCTGCTGTCAAGACAACTTTGTTAATTTAAATCATGATTTTCTATGTGTATTCATAACATTCAAGGAGATTAGGACGCAATACTCCTTCTTTGGAAAGTAATTTTTCAACTTATCCCAAGAATCACAAACTACACATTTACTTATACATATAACCAGGCACGATTCTAGACCCCTTTTGGGGGGGGGGGCACTGCCCCCCCAAATGTTTTTGATTGCCCCCCCCAAAAATAATTGAATTTGCCCCCCCAAAAATACATAGTAATTTTATTTTTGCCCCCCCCCCCCCCCCCCCAAAAAAATTGAATTTGCCCCCCCCAAAAATACATAGTAATTTTATTTCTTCCGCATAATATAATTAAATTTGCTCCGTCAAAAATATTCAAAAAATAATATCCTAAAAATATTTACTTTTTTTAAAAGTGTTTTTATTCATTAATACTTCTTATCCGCAAGAGAGATCAAACTAACAGAAATATATAGAAAAATTTGATTTTAAATTTTCTCATTTAAAAACAATCTTTTGGTAGAATATAATCTAGAACCAAAGAACCTGATCGCACAATGCTACGATGGGGCGAACGTAATGGCCGGAAAAAAAATGGTGTTCAGGTAGCAAAATAGCTGGACACCATGTCCCGTATATTCACTGCTTTAACCACCGATTGCATCTTGTTGTAAAAGTTTGTCTTATTTTAAGTAAAGGGAAAGATTTTTTTGATAATTTTTCTTCCCTTCATAAATTTTTTCAACATGATGCAATCAAAGTATTTAGTGAATGAGGGACCATACGGCTGTTGCCCCATTGGTGGTGTGGTCACTACCTGCCCATTGTTTTTTTTTAAATTACACAGAAATATTTAATACTCTTTTAAAAATTAAATATAAAAAACTTTTATATCTTCAGGTCACAGGGCCGAATCGGGGTTTTTTAACCATATTTAAAATCATCTATTTATTTTTTTGTATTTAATTGAAAACTTATTATATTTATTAAAAATAATTATAGATTAATTTCAATGCAGAACGATTTATATTTCTAAAACTTTTTTAATACACCATTGTTTGTTAGAAATTAAACAATTAAGAAATAAAATTACATTTGAAGATTTATTCAAAAATTGTTTTGATATTAATATTTTTTTAAATGACAATAATTTATTTATGGATAAAAGAAAAACTAAACCTAAAGATTTTTCTGATTTTTATTTATTTTCTACTCATAAGTTTGAAAATATTTTAAATATTAATGATGAAGCAAAAAGTATTTATTTTAATATTATTAATTTATTTATATTTTTACCGATAATAGTTGTTTAAAATCTTTAGATTCCCTTTATAAATTTGATTAACCTTTATTTTAGTTATAAATAAATTAGAGCCTCTTTTAAAAATAAGTAATATTGATAAAAATTTACCAAAAAATTTTTTAATAAGAAACTTAATAATTACAAAGAATGTGTTACTATTGATTTTGTTAAATTTTTATATGATTACAATGATGCGTTTTCTAATCTATTTTACATTTTTCCTATAAGTTTGTTAATTGGCTCTTCAACTTCAAGTTGTGAGGCCACATTTTCTTCTTTAAGAAGGATAATAACGGCTGACAATTAGTGACCTGCTTAAAGGTGATTTGGTTCTTTTAGAACACGAAAAATCATTAACTAGGGGGGTTGAATTTTGATGAATTTTGTAATTTAATTAAAATCCTCTAAGATAAAATAGTTTGATCAATACAATACACTGCTCATAATCAGCTAATTATTGCTTACTATTTTAACATGGTTGCAAACTTTTTTTATGCGCATTTAACGTTTATGTCCATGTTTTATTTAATTTTTTACCCTAATATCAATAACTAGTTATATATAACCAGTGTTTTTTCATATATATTCTTCCAAATTAGCATGTACATTTTGTTTTCATGATAATCAATCTTATTTCACTTTTCATTTTCTAAAATCTAAAGTTTTATATAATTCATTTTTATCATTCATATATATCATATTTTTAATTTTCATGCGCAATGATTCCAAATCAGGCCTGGGAAAACAATGAGCCAAAAATCTTTGGCTCATTTTTTCCCCTAAAACATAAAAAAAGAAAGGGGGGCAAATATAAAGGGCCAAAATAAGAATTCAAAAAAAGCCCTTACTAAGAGAATGGGCAAAAATAAACCCACAAAAAGTGGCTCTTAAAAAGAGCCCCAAAAAACCCATTTTATGTTTTCTATAATAATTTTAAAAAATTTTGATGGGTGGGTTATTTTTTCTTAAAGCTCCTAGGAGTTTTTTTAAGAAAAAGGGCTTTTTTTAAACATGCCCCTTTTCTTTAAGCAAGAAAAGGGGCTTTTCTTTAAGCAAGAAAAGGGGCTTTTCTTTAAGCAAGAAAAGGGGCTTTTCTTTAAGCAAGAAAAGGGGCTTTTCTTTTGCCATGCCCACGAGTTTGTGGGCATTTGGAAAAAAAAAACCCAAAAACTTGTTAAAAAAAATTATACTTACAATTAATTCAAATCTCATATCTTTTTAAGCAAAATTTTGTGAAAACAATTAATGTTAATTCACATATTCAATTTATAAACTCATTTTTTAATTTAAGAATATAATAAATTACTATAAATTTGTTAAAAAATTTTGAACATGGATTCTATTGTTGTACATGTATATTTTTTGCCGTGACCGAAGGTCACGGCCAGTTTTGCCGCCGAAGGCGGCAAAAAATTTTTTTCTGCCCCCCCCCCCCCCCACGAGTTTTTTTTGCCCCCCTAAAATGGAAAAGCTAGAATCGGGCCTGCATATAACACAAGAGCATATAGATAATTTAATTATATTTCTAATTCAAGCAAACTATATAGCAGGGTTGGGCACAATCTTGATAGGAAACAATCTAGATATAGATAATAGATCGTAGATAGTATCTATTATCTATGATCTTTTGCATTTTTGGAAAACTATCTAACATCTTTGATCTAAATATTTTTTTTTACAAATTATCTGTATCTATTATATTTTGACATAAAATAGATCATAGATAAATTAAATTTTTATTGCTACTTAGTCGAGCCTGAAATTACCCTAACTCCTTCCATGAGTGAAGATTTTTATGGTTAAACTGATAACAATAGAGATTTGGTTAAGGTTGAACTAGAAGTTTTAAATTATATGAGGGATTCTTCGAGTGATATCAAATCACTTGAGTTATATCCTTTTAAACCAATTTTCATTAAATCCAACTCCATTTTATCATCATCTGCTCCCGTCGAACGACTCTTTAGTCTCACTAACTTAGCTTTTACTCCTAGGCAAAAACTTTCAGATGAAATGTTAGAAAAATTAGTGCTTTTGAAAAAATGAATTTTTTTCTTTTTATTTACCTTATAATATTGTGATATTACATATATCTTCATTTTTATCCTTTTATAACTGTCACAACTATTATTCATTAATATATCATTTCTTTATTATTATTATATATATTATAAACAAATAAATATAGCTGCAAATTCAAACTTAAGTATGTTGTTGTTTAAAAACTAATTAAATTTTTTTTTTATTTTATCTATGATCTATATCAATTTTTAAAAAGCCAAATAGATACTATCTATTATCTATGATCTATTTAGGTTTTCAAAAATTGATCTATTATCTGTGATCTATTTTTTAGAATCTCCAATAATCTATATCTATTTTCTACATCATTTTTTGAATATCTATGCCCAACCCTGCTATATAGTGGGTGATATCCATTGCCCCGTTAACGTTCGTGATAAATGCTAAAGCTTTAACGGGTACGGCGGCCTCAAGGAAGTGGTTTTTTAGCAGGGACTCCTAACCTTGCATGCACCGGTGAATTTTTAATAAAATACGAGCATGAATGCGGACAATTTAATTTCCCATATCACCTTTTCCTCATTAATGCACTGATCCATCTGTTCTTCTTAAAAATTACTGGTGTATTTGATGATCCCAATTCCAGGTTATTTATAGGCTAGCTTTGGGAACGAGCATTTTCCACCCCCTTACCAATAAACAATATAATAGACTATTTTTAATTATTTTAAACCGCAATTGCTGTAGGGTCCATATGGCCCAACACAATATATAAATACCTGCAAAAATTTAAATTATTAGTCTAATTTTTGTGATTTTTTATTAATACACAGATATACAAATATTTATGTCAGAAACATGAATTTTATAAAAACATAAAAGAATGTCCCATGATGGTCTAATCTCATATATGTTTTTCGTTTTTCTTAGTTTCTTCCGTCTTTGGCTACTTAGATCATTCTATACCGAAAAATGGCCTTTTTTGACCAAATTGACAGATATATACCCTATACAGAAAAAATTTAAAAATCTATTTTGCATATTAAAATCCCTTGTAACTGATATTTTAATCAAATAATGGAAAGATTTTTTTTTTATATATCAAGTTCTTACATCGGCATTTAGATAATACAAAATATTTCGCGTCCAAACTTAAATACGACACGATATGTTATCGGTTTTTAATGATAATTATTATTTGAATTTAACATTTAACAGTTTAAGTATTGTGAATATGCAAAAATAAAATTTCAATTTATTTTTGTCTTTGAATCTTTTTTGGTTTTTTACCCTTTTTTCTAAAATTTTCAATGTTTATAACTGACTAACTAAGTTTGATTAGGAAAAACGGTAAACGGATTTGATATTCCCCAAGATAGCAGGTTTGATCTCTGTAGTTAACTCATAACTATCAAAAAATTGTTGACCTGTGATATATAACAAACAAAACTAGTAATTAAAATTTGGTCAAAGTTTAACAACAAAATTTGTTTAAAAATGAGAAATTATTGGAATAAGTATGAACCCCACATGGTCAAATTTGTTAAAAACCATGATATTGCCTCAATGTAAATATAAACAAAAAAAAATCCAACCTTTAAATTTGAATAATTTCATTTTAAATATAAACAAAAAAAAAATCCAACCTTTAAATTTGAATATTCTATCATTTTAGTTATGTTGTTGTTGTTTTTAATCACTCACTACAACTCCCCGTTATATAATAAGTATATAGAATATTTGTATTGAAAAATAATGGCACTAATTTTTTTCTCCTTATATCTTTAAAGGTGAGTGATTGACCGTGTCTTTGTACCTTTTTAATTTTTAAAAAAAATTAAGCATAATCACACATAAATCATTGTAATAAAAAGGATTGCATTATTTTATTAGTGCCATCGGTAGAACCGATATAGATAACAAAACAAACAATGTTAAGTCAGAGCCATAGCCAAAATAAATTTTTATTTATTGAAAATTTTTCATAGATCTTTTTAATATGTTCTACTAGATCCTAAAAGACAAAATTAAAATTGATACTCTTAGTTAGTTGAAAGATTTATTAATGTAACATCGAAGATTTCTATTTTTAAGATTTTTCTACATAGGATCAAATAAAATTTACCGTTAACATTAATGATGACTTATATTAGTCTATAATAAAGGAGCATATATCCTTCATCAGAACAATAAAAAAATAAATAACACTTTAGAAATTATAGGTTTAAAGATGGGTACTCCTATGGACCCCACTCTAGCATTCGTATTACAAATTTATCACCCTAGTCGCGGGTTAAATAGAAATACGTGTACAAATGTTATAATCCAGCATAAATAGTTACGAATACAATCATAAACATTTTTTTATATGAAAGTAATAATAAATCTAAAAAATATAAGTTCTCTTTCGGTCCATACGGACATCACCTTGTCAATTTCGATATTAAAATACATCATAGAGCCTTATCTAAATCATAACTTCGTTTATTTGGTGTTGTTTTTTTTTACACGGTTACATACGTGGGATATATACATTAGAGTTCAAACCCGTCCGTTAATCCGACCCGCCCTACATATTTTTTAACTTGATTAGTTTTCACCCATATTGAATTTAAAATTCAGTCAGAATTTTAGGTTGCAAGCTAAAAACGTTTTGCTATAAAATATAGAGAATTAAAACCCCATATTAGGTGATAAAGTATCATTTTTTGTAAACAATAGTTTAAAATAAGGCAATGGGATAAAAAAAATTGGCTCGGTCAAAATTTCTTCAATCTTAATTCGATCTCAGCCAGCCCCGTTCGTTTTAACCTTCGTCCAGGCTTGGTCCGTTTTTTAAGTGGGCTAGGCGAGCTTTCGGGGCCCGGTTAACCTCTTGCATATTCCCAAACACACATTAATTTTTAGATATCTAGTTAAATCTTGTTTAAAAATTTACATTATTTTTATTTCTAATTTTCAGCCAGCTATATACAATAATAATTTTTGAAATAAACGTTGAAAAAACAAATAAGATTTAAGAACAAAAAAATTTACTAAAAAAAATTATTTTTATATTTAAAACAATCAAATTATATTTAAACTTCAGATTCAAAGCTGATAATATCTGTCGTATTTAGATATTGTGTATAACCTTAATAATGATGTAAAACCTTGATACTTAGAGATTTTTTTCATTATTTAAGATTAAAAATTTTAGTTACAAGTCATTTTATTATGCAAAGAAATTTTTTTTAATTTTTTTCCTTTAGGTAATTTCGAAGTCGCAAAATTAGTCATATTGGTCAATTGGCCAATTTGATCTAAGAAAATAGCCAAAGGCAAAAGAAACTTCGAAAAACAAAAAATATATAATTGGAAAGCATAATGAAAATTATTTTGCCCCAGTGTCATAAGCTTCTTTTTTAACACATTAATTTTTATCGACCTGTCATATAGATGTTTATGATAATAATAAAGTAGAATTTTAGTAATTAACATTGCTGTTAGAGACGTTAGCCGAAAATAAACAAAAATAAAAAAATAAGTTTCCCATGCCTGTTAAGTGCTAATTAGTCTACAGACTACATTTGACCCCTTTTCTGCCTAAAACTCAACATCGGGTCACCTTTTTCCCAAATATGGAAAATTTGTACATCTTAAAGTCCTTAAAATTTTCGGGTATATAATTATAATAGGGGTGTTTATTTGATTAATAGTCACCTTGACCTCATTTGATGCATAAACATTTAAATACCTTTATATTTGACAGGTGGAAGGCCAAAAAACCACAATTTCAAGGGGCTTGAGGTAATTCATCGCGGTAGCCCACTTGCTAATACATGTCTCATAAATAGATTCTTACTTGTTACCTAGGTGGTAGGGCCATACAAACCCATTTCCATATAAGGGCAAAAAACTTTTTTCTTTATCATAATTTTTATTTGCATTTTCGGTGGTTTATACATTCATATAATCCATTTTTTATATTGAAAATAATGGCTGTGCCGTGGGATATATTTTACAAAATTGTTGAAACAGTAATGTTATGGGCACGCCCGCATTCGAAGAGGACGCACGGCATTAAAATAAATAATACGGTTATTATTATTAATATATTATTGCAAGTTTAAAAAAGATTTTATTAGTTTTTTGTTTTTTTTTTCAATAAAAATAGAACATTATGAAAATAAAATTTGCTGAAAGAAATTATTTTGATGAATAAAATTTATTGGATTCACATTAAGGAAAACTATTAGATTTTTTTTAGTTAATAATTTTTTGTCGATTTAATGTGTAATTTGATTTTTATGGAATAAATTATAATTTTTACCGTTGTTTTAAATCCCCTCTGCTGTGCACGACAATTAAAAACAAATAAAAAGGTTAAATTAAGGCCAATTAGTAGAAAAAATTTGTTAGATAGTTGTTTATTTTATATAAACAATTATAGGGTTATTTATTTGTATGTTAATAACACAGGTCCAGTGAGTGAAAAAAGAAAATTTTGAGGCATGATTGTTTTATTTCATATACAATTTACGTTTTCCAAAGTTTCTTAGACTGATGGACAAATTTGACTGAAGACAGATTTTGCGACCTCGAGAACCCTATTTTTTATATTAAAAACACTTGTATGTTAATCTCAAAAAAATGAGAAAAATTGTTGCATATATTAAGCTTTTACATCAAAAATTAGGTTAAAGGTTAGCACCCCAACCTAATTGACAGGAATTATTATCGGGTTTAAACATAAATACTTTGAAGTTTAAATTTAGCAGTTTGCCTGTTTTAGATATAATTATTTTTTTTCAATATTTGGTTTTTGAATCTTTTTCAAAAACTTTCACTGTTTATAGCTCTTAAAAAATTTTATTAGAAAAAATTAAACGGACTGAGAATTTCTAAGACGGTAGGTCTGGTCTATTATATTAGCTACTTTAAAAAATTTGTTGTCCTGTAAATACAATTTTAGTCTAAAGTTCGAACCATTAATTTTCAATTCTTTAGGATGCGTTCAGACTCATTTCAAAATTTTAAATTTTATTTTTTTTTCAAAATTTTTTAAAAACTGTTCTTTCAGAAAAACTATCTAAATGCTAGTAACAAAAATTGGCGTCTTTTTGTAAAAAAGCGTTCAATGTCAAAGGGTAAAAACGTTAAAATTTTTTTAATAAACGCTGAGTCTGAACGCGCCCTTAATAAAAAATGTTATAAAAAATTTTCTTTTTAGATGCACAATTTAGCAAACAAGCGTTTTATGAAAATGCAAAATTTGAAAATTTACTAATTTTTATTACAGATACTGCTTAGGCTTTTCTATGATGTAATTTTTAATTTTAAATTAAATTTTCAAAAATTATTATTTTCAATTTTTCTGCAATTTTGTTTCACTTTTCTAAGTTTTATTTTATTTGTGATGGCTTGGTTTTTTGTTATATTAATTCATTTCTCTTAAAACTACAACCAAAAACTTAATGCTTTTATAATGACTTAAGAATGAGAAGGGGGGGGGGGGCGGGGGAGGACGTTCAAAGTCATATTTTAAATTAACAAAAAAATTATATTTAATTTGTTATAAAATTAACTAATTTTAGTGAAAATATATGTTATTTTTTTAGATAATATATCAGTGATAATATTCGAGCACGTTCTTAAGATATTTGGGACTAATAACTCAAACTTAATGCGCTCTCCAAGATTTTAAAACAGGTGTCAAAAAAATTAAACGGCCTAAAACGTGTTTTTCCCCAGGGTTGAATAACATAGGAAGCCTATTTCATCTTTTTCAAACCAAAGTACATGTTAAACATGGACTATACTAAAAAAATTTTGCATTAAGTATGTAAAACTGCCACCCTTTAAATATATTTCTGCGTTGTGTCAAACTGAATTTACATACTTATAAAAGAATGCTAAATTTTAATATTAAGGTACATTTTCATTTTTATAACAAAAAAAAGGAAGCCCATTGCAAGCGTGAAGTTTTAGAATTTAGAAAATAAAGTTTGTACGCCATAATTTCTTTTGCGTTATAAATTATTCGCCCTATTTAAAGGTCAAAAGGGAAGGCGCCAATCATATAAACTAAATTATATTGATTGCGGTTAAAAGTTGGAAATTAAAGGTAAATAAACACCAAAGTGACCGCTGCGGTTTAACTTAAGACTAATGCTTAAGCAGGCGTTATCTACTAATTGGACAAAACACAATACCCTTCTTGTGTTGCTTTCATTTTAAATGTGAAAATAAACGTTGAGACTTTCCCCAACTTGTCAGATTCCTACATGTTTTTTTTTACATTAGTTAGAATTCCTTCATCTTCGTTAATGCAAGTTCCTCACCTATCGTTGTTGACATCCTTCATATTGCTTTTTATTTAGCAAATCACAATAAAGTTAATTGTATTATCGGTATTTAAATAAGATACAAACACAGGTCGTGAACAACAAGGCTAATCTTTTAACACTAAAAAAAACAGAACATCATTCACGTGTCGCTCTTTAACTAAAAATTATTTTGAGATACTACATGCATTGATCCTATTACCAGGGCTGGGAAAAAAAACTTAATGGGCTTTTTTTAACAAGTTTTTGAGTTTTTTCCCCAAATGCCCACAAACTCGGGCATGGCAAAAATAAAGCCCCTTTTTTTGCTTAAAGAAAAGGGGCATGGCAAGAAAAGGGGCATGTTAAAAAAAAGCCCCTTTTCTTCAAAAAAAAAAAAAACTCCTAGGAGCTTTAAGAAAAAATAACCCACCCATCATTATTATAAAGAAAAAATCAAAATTTTTGAAATTATTATAAGGAAAACGTAAAATGGGTTTTTTGGGGCTCTTTTTAAAAGCCACTTTTTGTGGGTTTTTTTTTGCCCCTTTTTCTTAGTAAGGGCTTTTTTTGAATTCTTATTTTGGACCTTTATTTGTAGCCCCCTTTCTTTTTTTATGTTTCGAGGGAAAACAATGAGCCAAAAAACTTTGGCTCATTGTTTTCCCACTGCCTATTCCTCCCAAACAAAATTTTTATACTATACACTTGAATTTAAAAAAAAATCCCTTTTTTAAATTGCAAAAGATTTATAATAATTGTGGCTATAAGATTTTCCGGTCTTAAGGCTTTATATTTTTTAAGCCCGTTTAACCTATTAAAAATAATTTTATCACCCAGTCTTAGCGTCAGCTAATAAATCGAAATATAAAAAATAATCATTTAATTTTTGAATGTGGCCAAAAGAATTGTATTGCAATTATTTTATTAATTTTTATTTTGTATATCTTTTAATGTTTACAAAAAACATTTTTATGCTACTTAAAAATCCACACTTCTAAGCTTTAAAGTGGGACTACTTCATATAACCAGTGCTGGGAAAACAATGAGCCAAAAAACTTTGGTTCATTTTTCCCCCCAAAACATAAAAAAAGAAAGGGGGCTACAAATAAAGGGCCAAAATAAGAATTCAAAAAAAGCCCTTACTAAGAAAAGGGGCAAAAAAAACCCACAAAAAGTGGCTCTTAAAAAGAACCCCAAAAACCCATTTTATGTTTTCCTTATAATAATTTCGAATAATTTTGATTTTTCTTTATAATAATGATGGGTGGGTTATTTTTTCTTAAAGCTCCTAGGAATTTTTTTTAAAAAAAGGGGCTTTTTTTTAAACATGCCCCTTTTCTTTAAGCAAGAAAAGGGGCTTTTCTTTTGCCATGCCCACGAGTTTGTGGGCATTTGGGGAAAAAAACTCAAAAACTTGTTAAATAAAAGCCCATTAAGTTTTTTTTCCCAGCCCTGCATATAACTAATGGGAGAAGTTCTAAAACTCATTTTTTTGCAAATATTATGTTATACATAGTAATTATCATAAAATATTTATTTAACAATAGTATTCTTAACAAAAGGGTTGAATTGATGCAAATAGGTATTTGATGTCTTCCTTTTATCAATGGGCTCACAAAGTGCTAAACCTTCTTCTTCCAACTTGTTTAAAAAGGTTTTGAACTATATTGAAATATGCAAAAAATTAACCTACAATTTAAACATTAAAATAAAATTATCAATATTTCACCTTTTACACAATATATGCAATCAATAAAAATAATTTTGTAAAATTTAAATTTGTTATTCTTGATGTTAATATAGAACTTTTCAAGGAACTTTCGTAATTTAAAAATCTTTTGCAATAAATCATTTAATACGCTATGGACTTTAAAATAAAAATTGGGTAGGGCTATTTTGTAAAATGTTTTTTTTTTAAATTTAGGTGAAACTCATGTGTTAAGGCCATTATTACTATTACCATTAGAGTTATAACATAACAAATTAAAATAGGATTTTTTTTTTATAAAGTTCAAGTTGGCAATTGCCATTCTAACATTACAATATTTAGTTGCCTATAAGTATTAATTTAAACTTAAATTAGCCTTTATCAACAATAGGCAGATAAATTACAATGAAAAACTTAATGTAAGGAGTGAAAAAAATTGTTCACAAACTGATATTTGATTTGCTTCCAAGGTTTTCTTTATATATTAAAGTGATTTCGAAACCACTTAATCAACAAATGATAAATTAAGAAGTCAGATAAAATTTCAAGTTTGTATTTAAAATTAGTGGTGAATTTGTATGCGTTTTAGTAAGCTACCCTTTGTAAATTTACTAAATTAACACTGATTGGTAAATAATAATTTTGGCCATAAATCAGCCACTCAGAAAATTTAATGTTGTAACAGATTAAAAAAGGCACAAACTACAGAAATATTTAACAAAATTTTTATATAGACTATAGCTTAATTGTTAAAATTTTTTATTAATAACAGATTTAATTTATTAAAAGTAAAATGCATGGCCTAAAGACATAAATTTTAAATGTGGCTGGCTACAGGATAAATTTTGAGTTAAATTAAGATTAAATGCAATGTTAAAAATAAGGTTAATTGAATGTTTTGCCACAATATAATATATAAATAATTTTTTTGGCCAAATTAATTATGAAACTTAGTAATTTCAAATTAAAATATAGCTAGGTTTAACACAGAAAAGGTGTATCTAATAATTTATATACATAATTAATAACAAGAAATACTATAGCTAATATTTTTTGCCTCTCTCTATTAATTCTTTACATTAAAACAGTTTTGTTTTATTATATAGAAAATAAGTTCACTTTAAAAGTTATTTTATGAAAAAAAATAATTTTGTTAATTTAAAACAATTTCTTTACAAAACTCTAGTAAAACTTTATAAAAACAATTCTAAAAAAATATTGTTTACAAAAAATTTTCATTTTACCATATTATGTTGTTAACAAATTATACATAGAAAAATAAATAACTTTTTCAGTTTGTAGCTGTTGTTGAGTAAATCCTTTAATATCAACAAAATTTATACCAGCTTTAAGGCATCTATTAGCTAAAATACGAGCAATATTGATAGTTGCACAAACATCAGAATTACTAAACACAAAATTAGATTTCCATTGGTTGCCAATCTTACTAAAAAATATTTATACCTAAACAATAATTTTGCAATTGCCCATTCTTTTGTTGAAGCTGACACAATCACATTCCCTAAATAATGCTGAACCCAAGCTGAAGTGTGTTTGTGGGTGGTCTCATAAAACAAACTGCATTAAAGGATATAAAAAATTACCGATTCCAATAACTAACATTATAATCCTCAAGCTCATAGCCAAGGGGTTTGTGCTCATATCTCAACTGCTCAAAGTTGCGGGGATTTCTGTTAAAAAATATGGGAGAGATTGTGTCGTTTTCACTTAAGCTTTCGTGAGGAGATTCAATTTGAGGGGGATTTGATGTGGAGCAATAATCAATAAAACGTTGAGATATGCTAAATCCTAATTTATAGTTTTTTAGCATGATAAAATTTAAAAAACCATATGATTATATTCATTGTATAAATTATAATATAAATTTTTGATTTTCGACTTTTTGTTAAAGATAATTTGTGGTTCACATTGTAATTATTCTATGCAAACTATAAAATGCGTAGTTGTAGGTGATGGAGCTGTTGGTAAAACATGCCTACTTATATCTTATACTACCAATAAGTTTCCCTCTGAATATGTGCCAACAGTAAATTATATTTATATTGAATCTTGTTTTTTGTTACTGGCAACAATAATTTTTCTATATAAATGTTTCACTGCCATATTAATACCCTATTATTTAGGTTTTTGACAATTACGCCGTCACTGTTATGATTGGGGGAGAACCCTACACACTAGGACTCTTTGATACAGCAGGCCAAGAGGATTATGATAGATTAAGGCCATTAAGCTATCCTCAAACAGATGTATTTCTTGTGTGTTTCTCTGTTGTATCTCCATCCAGCTTTGAAAATGTTAAAGAAAAGGTTTTTTTATTGTATGTTATATGATTCTGATGATATTGGCAGGTATACAAGGTTAGTGTTTAGATTAAATATTGATGACATTAAATTGAAGGGAGGTATAGCAGCAATTTTTTTGATATTCATGAGAATTAAAATAGTTAAAATTATATATGCAAACAATCCTCCTTTATTACTTTTATATTAAATATTGATAAGGTTTTATATAAATGATTGCATCTGATATATCTATATCTCATTCTCTATTAGTGGGTACCTGAAATAACACATCACTGCCAAAGGACACCATTCCTTTTGGTTGGGACACAAATTGACCAAAGGGATGAAACTGCCATATTAGAGAAGCTTGCAAAAAATAAACAAAGACCCGTTACATTAGAACAAGGGGAAAGATTATGTAAAGAACTTAAAGGGGTCAAATATGTTGAGTGTTCTGCCCTTACTCAGGTTTAAATTATTTGGTTTATACATTAAGTTGTTATTAAGTATTTTTAAATGCATTTATATATTATAATTTAATTAATAACAATCATTTTTGTTGATATAAATTTAGATGTTTTTTTGCTAGAAAATAAATATGTTTTGATCAATTGACCTAATTTGTAAAAAATTGCAAATTTATAATTAAACGTTTAAAAATAAATTAACGTTTGAAAAATAAATATGTCAGTTAAAAACACTTTTTTTTAATATTATTAAATAAAAAATATATTATAATTTAAATTTACATTATCTTTTTATAGCTTCTATATTTTTTATAAAATTTTATAGCTATTTGCTTTATACATTTCTATGTGTTTCACAATTTTACTGTTATAATTCTTTAGAAAGGGCTAAAAAATGTATTTGACGAGGCTATCCTAGCAGCACTGGAACAACCAGAAAAACCAAAAAAACGCAAATGCCAGATTATTTAATCATAAAATCTAATAATCTCATTAAACACATTCATTGGAACATAAAGCAAGCCTTATTCACTAACTTTCCAACACTTTTATACATCTAATTTTAATAAATCTTCTGGATTTTTATAAATTTATTATATTAGCTTGCCTTTTCCTATAGTAATAACCTTTTAAATAATTCAACTGCTAAGCTTATTACTAGAAAGTCCGAAAATCCAATAGGTTGATTGGCTTAAATAATTTCACCTTTTGTAATAATATCGAGTTTTTTACTTAAAAACTTGTTTAATTTGATTAATTTTTGATCTAATTTAATAAATCTAGGCTCAATTATATTTGAGAATTTACACTTACATTGTGCCCCATGTTATTTTATATATTTATATAATTTTTTAACATCTTTATATATTTTTAACCAATAACTCAATTTGCCTTCTTTGTATGTTAATAAAGCTTCTTGCGTCCAACTTCCAATTTCTCATTGTTTTATTTATATAAAATATTTATTTTATATTTTTATAATCGATTTGACCTAACATACTGACTAAAAGATGAATATATAGCTATACAATCGTAACTTTGAAGTGCAGTGTATTTTTGCACTGTTTTATTGTAAAATATTGCCTTAAACAGCTGTTTTGCCACTTTAATATGCCTTAAAATTAATAAATTGCTACCTTCTTTTATGTATTAATTTAAGGTTTTTGGTTTAAAACATTAGATTTCACTTTTGAAAAATTATGTAAATACGCAACTTCACAACTTTTTTTTACTAATCTCAGAATTAATTTTCACAATTTTATAAGATATTATTTTGCCTTAAAAAATGTTGATAATAAATACTATGACCAATTTTTTATATCCCCTTAACGATAGCTCAATTTAACAAACTTTGTGTTATGCTTGCATTTTTTAATCAACTTTTTATAACATATTTCCAATATCAATTTTTTAATCATTCACCATTTCATCCATCAATTATTATTTGATACATGATATTTTAAATTAAATAGCCCAATAAATATATATTTTGAAAGTTCGATCTAATATGCGATTAGTAATGGGGGAAGGGGTAATTTATTCATATGCCACATAACTTTTGTTTTCTGGCAAAAAAAATCTGTGATTAATTTTCTCATATAACAGAATTTTTAAAGAATAACACATTTAGCTGAAATTAATAGAATCTGGATTAATGATTGGACATGAAGAATAGAATAATAATAAATATATATTTAAGTAGTTTTTTTTACAAGAAAGATCCTTTTTTGTGTTTATAATGCGTTTAGGAAATTTTTCACCTTATTTAGATGATACTGGTGACCGTAATACTTTTATGGACTTAAGTTAAAAAAATTCGCTCACTTTTGCAAAATACAATAATATTACATAAATGCTCTATTAGAAATTGTGCCCTTTTTATGTCATTTAGTTGTTAACAATTATATTTTTTCAAATTTCAATGCCAGCAAAAGTACTTTTTATGTTTACACTTAGATCAACAAGAATCACTGTAAAAAGAGAAAATGAGACTAATCCTCATGCTGGCTTTATCTTATATATATTTTCCGTTTTTCGTAGTTTCATCCGCCTTCGGCTATTTTTGTATATATCAAAATGGCCAAGTTGACCATGTGGTTCGGGGGAAAAAGAGAAGGTTGTTATTTGGGCGTTATTCATTGGGTAGAAAAGGGTCCATTGTTGACATGCATTTGGGGAATGGGGCAATAAGGAATATGCAATTGTTGACTTTTCACAATTAATTTATTGTCATATTGATTTAACGAATCTCCATCCACCATCACGCACCAAACCCATTCTTCTACTTAAACTTTCTTTATCACATTATCACCACAAAAAACAAAAACTAAATTAGTTTTTTTATTTTTATAGTCGTGCTTCGGGTGCGCGTAAGGCGCGCGCACGACAGACCAGTGATTAATTTCACGACAGACCACTGATTAATTTTGTTCAAGATTAACGAAAAAACTTAATAAATTTTCTTTGCATATTAAAATCACTTGTTACTTATTTTAATATAACAAATAATGACGAATAAAATTTTAACATTGATATTGATTTTGCGGGCCCTTTTTTATATATATATCAAACTTTTAAATAAACAGGCTTATTACATGATATATTGAGGTTTAATAATAAAAATATTATTTAAAGTTTGAATTTAAATATAAAAATAATTTCTACATATTTTTTGTTAACATTTTTAAAAATCTTTTTGTTTTTAAACATTTTTTCTTAAAATTTTGTTTATAGCTGGCTTACAACGTTTAATAAGAAAAAATAACAGTAAACGGGTATGAAAATTATTAAGATCTTGACTGGTCTCTGTTAGCTATAGGTTTTTAAAATGTGTCGACCCGAGTTATTAAAATTGGCAGCTTAATACTGGCTGAACAAATAAATAAAATTTTTTAAAATTATGAATAACAACTTAAGAAAAAGACAGTACTTCAACTTTCATCTATTTCAAAAAAGTGCCTTTATTTTTATCTCCCGTATTTTAAAGTACGAAGGATACATACATGGGCTATTTAACTTAAAAAATCATCAAAAACCAAACAGAAAATTGGCCCTTTCTGTATTTTAACATTAAAGTAAATGAAATTAAAACGCTACGTTTTAAAACTTTCAAATTATTGCTCTGGCGGTCTTAAATTGGCTTTGATGCTTTTACCTTTTTTTGTGTAGGGAGCATTAAAATTGTGGACAGGCGACGTCCATATCACCTAGGGTCAAATTAAGTGCGTTTCTTCGCCAAACCATAAAATCTATAAAGCTAGAATATCTTTTACAGCATGCAGGCTATACAACCATGGCAAATGTTGAAGGCCTGAGTTATTTACTTGCTAAAACAATGCTCATTTTGACCAAAATGTCTTGAAAGAGACGGCTTACAAGTCAGAGTATTTTCAGCACTGTCGGGTACTATGCTATTATTTAACCTAGACCGGTAGCTACATTATATATCTACCTAACATGATAAATTCCATAGAAAAAACATTATTATGATTTATATTAAAATATCATTTTCAACCCTGCAATACCATTGCATCTTCAATGAGTTTAATTGATTCATCAATATCGACCGTCCACAGGCGTAACGTTTCGATGAGCTGTTTAATGTTCCTGTACACATTTTGTGCCTCTTCCTTGGGCATATCTTTTAACCTAAATCCCAAATCATCTTTCATATCCACTTTGGAATCTAGACCTTTCAAAAATTAACGTACAGTTGATTAGGGCCATGTAAAATTCTGCCTCCTTATTAGTAAAATAGATAGCCAAAACATATTATTATTATCAACAATTAAAAAAAATATTGACAAATATGGACTTTTGATCAAAATAGTGACGTCTCAACAACATGAGATTAATGTTTACTACCCTTTTTGACACATTTACCGAATTTAAGATGAATAGCCAAACTCACAAAAATTCTGTTAAAGAAAGTTACGTTCGATTTAGATTCTGTTATCGCTCTTAAGTTTTTCACATATATGCAATCAAACGTTCATATTTTTGAGCTCAGAGTGGTGTGCTCACTCATTTTGAGAATAAAGCAACTTATTTCAATCTGGGTGGGGAGGAGGAACTTTTTTGTTTTTAAGTAGAATAAAGAACAAATGAGTTTGAAAAAAATCCAATTTTTAACAACTCTTTATAAAGTTTGTTAATAAAATTGGCTAAAAATTCGATTGATAAATGGAAACTGTAAGCTTACCTAAATTTAGCACTAAAAAATAAATTTGAGCTTATTGAATTTGAAAATAGGACTTAAGACCACGATCATAGTGAGTACTTTTAGTAAAGTTTTGAAAATTTTTTATTTTATAAAGAGTATTTTAGGCGCACACAATTTGGCAACTTAAAAAAAAATGCGTTCATATGAAATAAAATTTATAAATTTAACAAAAACAAAAGCTCACTTTGCATGTGGCCTAAGCAATCTAATAGATTATGTTATTTGACAAATGTAACATATTCATTTATCTGTTTTACGATGCCCCTTTTATCCATTATATAAAATTTAAGAAATTACCTGTAATAATTAATTTTTTTCTTTGAAATTTTATTTATGAATGTTGACGATAATGATTGTTGATGAGTCAATAATCAACTTATTAAAACCTATTTTCCATTTTTACTATTATACCCATGGTTATATGCGTCACAAATATGACTATTATAATTTCACGCGTCATATAGAAAATATCCTTAAAATCATCTCTTTCTTTTAGCCGCGGTTACAGGCGTACAATGGTATATTTAAATAAATAAGATTTTAATTCCGGCGATAACACACTGTCCTAAGGTAATAGCAAATAGAGATTAAAGCAAGACCCAAAAGCGAGCCCGGAAAACAGGTTAGATTAGGCCGATTCAATAAAAAAAAGAATCACGGGCCGGTCCAATTATTTATATCACATGTCTTTTTTCAAACTATTTTTAACAAGAAGTGAAATGACAATTTTAATCACGCAATAAAGGGGTAAAAAGTTGACTAGGAGAGCAAAGAGAACCAATTACCAATAAATGTTTTTTATTTCTTTATTTTTTTTTCAACTTTCAGTTGTTAGTAAAGAGAGATTAAAATTCCAACTCGCATATTTTAACTAAATGACCATTTTATAAAATTTTCATTTTGCTTTATTAGTCTTAAGACCATGAAACGTGTCACTTAAGGTTGTCAAAATTTTTAGCCTAGCTAATGAAATGAGTTTTATTAAGAGAAATAATTTGGTGTAAAATACTAAAGTAGCTAATCATACATTAAACACCTAAATAATTTTTTTTAGTGTTGAATGAGGAATTAAAAAAGTTTTAGTATTTTTTTAATCCGATATGACATATTTTGATTTAGTCCGTCCCGATAATGCGAGACCAAGTAAGAAAAGAAACACTAGTTAACATTTACAGATCCAATCCTCATATTGAAAAATATTATGTCCTATGTTCCGACGCTATAAAAACCTTGTTAAACATTTATCAAAATATTTGTTAATATAGGCAACGGTATAAATATCAAAATATATAAATACAAATTATGGTTAACATATTAAATTTCATGATTGTTGAAACGGCGTTTTAATTTGATGTTGTTCCAAGCTGTCTTTTTGATTAATTTCTAAAGCGTCATCTTCCTTAATAGACGAATCGCTATCTGAATGACCGGAAGCTAGTATATCGGTAGAATTTTTATTGTCGTGGGTAGACTTGTCTAGTTTTTTAGCTTTTAACTTTGCTTTGTATTTTAACCTATATTGTGGAGCAGAAAAAAATAAATTAGTAACACTTGGAATATATATCAAAAACATTGGAGACACATTTTTAAAGAAATTTTCTATAAATAAAATTTTGTAACAATTTAAAACTGATTTCTCAAAATAATCCAGGAAATTTCGCTTTTCAAAATAGCATTCACCTTATGTAAACCTTAAGTTGTAGAACCATAAACCTCATTTATATATAGGATTGAAATAAACTAAGACACAGCTTAATTTATATCTAATACTGACCTACACACACACGTTGAAATTTTTTTATCAATATAAGTAATCAAACCTTTTTGCTCGTTTGCGATTACGTTTAGCTTCAGTGTGCTGCTTGAATTTTTCTATTTTTTCATTGAACTCCTTCTCCTTTTCCTCCTATTAGGTTAAAATAAAGTGTAAACTGAAATACAGAAATATATCATGATATAAATTTAGATAAAACGTTTTTCTATAAATTACCTGTTCCAGCTGGTGCTTCCAGATACCTTCCCTAATCATATCCCTTTTCCTTAACTTCCTGTAAAGGTGAAATTCTGCACTACCAGCTCCAGCGCTAGAACCTTTAGTATAAAACATAGTATTCAGTGGTGAAAATAAATAAATAATAATTAGTTAAATTAATACCTTGTTTATAATTAAAAAAACTCAAAAAAAATTCTAAAAATGGCTTTAAACATTTTTAACTAATCTCAAGTAACATTAATGTATAATATATAATGATAATTAGTTGTTTAAATAGAATTAAAATTTTAATTTCCTGCAAAATTTTTTCAAGTGTAAAAAATTTTACATTCAAAAGTTACATTTTTTATTCACTAGTCAACCTATGCTTTTAATTTATAAATAATTTAAAACTACATATTACAAAATAAATGCAAAAATATAAATAATTTTTTTTTCAAGTGTGTCTGAATTCTCCATCTAAAAATAGTCATGCTATTATTTAAATTTTACCAGAAACTATGATACATTCAATAAAACTGTGGATAAAAAGTTGTGTTTATATTTTTGCTTTAAAAAATTTAAAAAATGGGTTTGCTTAAGATTAGAATCCAAAAAAATATACACCTGTTTGCCAATGCAATCAAGAGAAACAAAGAAATTGATTGGAAAGTCAAAAAATTAACTTTTTTAAATAATTTTTACCCATAATATTTCTTACGAATTCAGGAGGTTTGGGAGGTTTTAGCTCTTCGCTTGGTGGTGGAATAATAACCGGCTTATCCTAAAAAAATGATGTTTAAAATTTTAAATAATCTCAAATATAATAAGGGTATAATATTACATAATTTTGGAAAAGTTTTTCAAGAGCGTTCCGTTGTTTTTGAGTTGTTTCTTTAGACATTATTTGATTCAGCTGTGTTAAATATATTTTTTATTTTTACCTGTAATCAAATAAAACATATGAATTTTAACAACAGATGACTCGATTTGAAATATTTTGATGAATAAATATATTGCGCGAGCTTTATATAATAAAAAATTTATTGTTACAGGGTGTATTCTTACGTCTTCTTCCATATATTATTGCAGTCTTACACCTATTCAAAAGCGAAAAGTACGTGTAAACTATGGAGCTATTATACGTTTTTGTAGGTAAACATTCATTATTTTTTCAAATTTTTTAAGAACTTTTTCATTGGGAGCATTGATTAGTATTTATTACAAAAGAAAGTTGTTATTTCTTCAGGAGGTAATTTTATTTGATTCATGTTTTTAGAATTCCGATAAGTACAATTTAGTTCTACATGATTGCCATATGTATGGAGCTAATAAAATTTTGCAAGGTTGCCTAAAAAATGGTGGTTTATATATTAAACTTGGGCAAGGTTTAGTAGCAATGAATCACATTCTGCCAAAGGAATATATAGATGTACTTCAAATTTTGCAAGATAGAGCTCTATCTCAAAGCTGGGAACAAGTCTGTTATATTTTATTTTCTTTCTTTGTATATATAACCTATAATAAATTTTTTATTTTTCATGTATTTTTTCTTCATTTAATTATAAGAATTATCAATATTCAAACATTTATTTAACTAAAGTATGCATAAATTTTAATTAACTCAAAAATAAAATTTCCCAAGTTTAAATAGTATTTATTAATTATATGAAAGGTAGAAGAGCTTTTTAGGGAAGACTTTGATGGAAAAGTTCCAACAGATCTATTTAAGACATTTGAAGAAATACCCAGAGCTGCTGCAAGCTTAGCACAAGTTCATAAAGCCCAAACTTATGATGGCCAAGAGGTGGCTGTAAAAGTAAAAAGAGTTTTTTTTGTGTATTTTTTTTATATTATATTAAAACTTGCTTATTCATAATTTTTATTTTAAATTTCCTTAGATTTTTATATTTAACCATTATTTAAAATTAAAAACATAAATTTATTTAGCTCTATTATGTTGGATAATAAGATTTTTCTGAATATCTCAAGGTGCAATATATTGATCTGCGTGATAGATTTGATGGGGATATGTGGGCACTTCGTCTCCTACTCCACCTAGTTACAATTATACATCCCAAATTTGGTTTCAAATGGATTCTTGAAGTTTAGATTTTGTTTTAATTGTCTTATTTAAAAAATTGCACCAATTTTCAAATTTAAGCATAAAATGTAATTTTCAATAAACAAATTTAGTCTTAGGCATTTATCATATTATATTTTTATAATGACTTGTTTAAGTCAATTTTTTAATTTGCCTCCGTTTTTTATAACATCTTTTCTAAGCCTCTTATAAGCATTTAAAATTATTAATTGCCAATAGGGACATTTTTGCAATTTTGAGATCACAAAAAATTTCAAAATTAGTTTTTTATAAATGTGTTATGTAAAATGATGAGTATTAAAATTCAATATTTTTTATCTTATTTGAATAGATTTTAAAATATTTGTAAAATTTGCAAAAATTTAAGCTGGACTTATAAATATTAAATGTTCTTGCTTATATAAATTAGATTGTCTAATAATAATAAACATGCGTGTAGGTCTTTTCCTATTATACTTACATCGTTTTGCTTGCTTTCAAGATAATTCTTTTTCTAAAAATTTGATTTATGTGCCGGAAACTTTCTAGAACATGTTTTTTTTTGAAAATAAACTTGATTTATGACCTTCGCCGGAAACCTTCTAGAACATGTTTTTTTCTAAAAATAAACTTACTTTTAACTTATCTACCCTATAAATTGGGCAATTTTTTTAATATAATTCATTCTTTTTTATTTTTTTATTATTGGCATAATTTTAATCACATAATGAAATTAGATCATATTGTTTTATATTTGATTATTTGAATAAATTTGTTATCCATTTATGTACAAATATTTGTAGTTATCTTAAGCCCAAGATTTTTAACTCGGGATAAAATTTTTATTCAAATAATCAAATATAAAACAATATGATCCAATTTTATTATGTGATTAAAATATTTAAACCAGTAATAAAAAAATAAAAAATAATGAATTTAAATTAGAAAAATTGCCCTATTTATAGGGTAAAATTTAAGATCAATATAGGTTTATTTTTAGAAAAAAAACAAGTTCTAGATTCCGGCGAAGGTTATAAATTATTTAAAAAAAAAAGAATATTCTAGAAGATAGCTAGTAAAAAAATGTTATTCTTTTCATCGCCTTGTATTTTAGAGGGTGCAGAATACTTTGTTAAAACTACTAATTTATACCATAAAAAATAATTTAAAAACTATTACAAATTAAAAATTGCCTAAAAAATATATATAGAAACTAAATGCTTTCCGTCGTTTGACTGCTTGTAGATTTAACTTTTTTATTCAACATTTTGGACATAAAATTTATAATGTCTGAGAGGAAGTCCTAGTCTTCCGGAGGCGCCACAGAAGAAACAGCCCTTCCAGATTAACTAGCCGAAGACAGCGGCACTCCTTAAGAAGGTGATGCAACACGTGCCGACGATGGCATGAACCCAATATATGACGGGATCTCGCCAACCTAAGAATTTAGGGATGGTGCGGCTTTAAATTTTAGAGGGTTAGGCGTCTAATAATAGACATGCCATTAAATAAAATGCGTGTCTCTTCCATATTAAACTTACATCCTTTTGCTTGCTATCTTCTAGAATATTCTTTTTCTAAAAATAAACTTGATTTATGACCTTTGCCGGATTATCTTAAAATCTACCCTACAAATAGGGCAATTCTAATATAAATTCATTCTTTTTTATTTTTTTTATTAGTTATCCCGCGTTTAATTCATACGAATCTTGGGCTTAAGATATCTACAAATATTTGAATCTCATATAAATAAAATAAACTAAATATAATATATTCATTTATACTATGTTTGAATTATTTTAGCTTATTATTTACTCTTGTCTCGAAGTCGCAAAAGGAACATTATTTGGCATTTTATATAGCCTGATATATTGAGGTAAGAAATATTGTCGGGCGGAAAAAAGAGTGATTTATAAGCACGATAGTCGTATAAGTCTTGCTTATGTTCGACCTGAAACCCTTACCCTGAGATTAATTTTGTTGACCTGTGTTGTAAAACCGTTCATTATATTATCATTCCATAGGAGTTGCAAGAAACTTTGGCACAAGAACTTGATTTTGTTAATGAAGGCAGAAATGCAGACCGTTGCCGGAAAGATCTCAGAGCACTTCCATACGTATATGTTCCCACTGTTCTATGGGACCTATGTAGTAAGGTGATAATTAAATTTACCAATATTGTTAAAGGGTTGTATATTTATATTTTTGGTTTCAATTAATGTTGGCAGTTAATGGATATTGATTTAAATATTTGTTATTAAAATTGCTACACCTTAAGACCAGATCTTAACTTTACCGCCATCCATATAAATATAATATGTATTTCAACAACTATTTACAATAATTATTAAAAAAATTTTAAAGTTAAGGTTGATTACAATAAAAATAAATTAATATAGCCATTTTCATTATTTAATTTGCGTCCTATATTGTATCTTGTCAATTTGACATTATTTTATTCCAATCTATAAATCGTTATTATTTATAAAAAATTTTCACAACCTTATATTGAATTGTTACATAGAGGGTGTTGACAGTTGAATGGATCGACGGGATAAAGATTAACAAAATGTCCGAGCTCAAAAACATGGGATTTTCCTTAAAAGATGTAATCATTTATTTTTTAAAGGGTGGGAGTGCTGCATGTTTGTGTGTACGTCCAGCACTCAATAAGCAACGCTGAGTTTGGTTAGTTAATTAGATGTACCGAAATGCATTTTTTTTGAAAGCCTAGATCACGACAGATATTTGTTATCCCTGAGGGGTGTGATTTCAAACTGTCGGTGGAGTTAAAAGAGGCAAAATTTTTACCGTTATGCCACCTTCAATGGGAAAGGTCTGGGAAATTTTATTACCATGTTTTTACAGTTATTTTGTTTGCTTTTAAATTACATCATCTTTTTTAATATTTTCAAATAAATTTATCTGATGGAGCTCTAGGAATAATTAAGCTTTGAATTTTTATGTTTTTTTTGTCGGCGTATTGATTATTTATTTATAAAGGAATTTTGAAGATCATTAATAGCAAATTTCAAAAAAATTAAAATATAGTTTTTTTTGTTTAATTACACCGGTATTTTTCGGGAGTGAGCTAAATAGACCAAATCTGCCTTTTAAGGAATTTTAAGTCCGTTTAATGTTTATTTCTAATCAAACTTTGTTCAGCTATAAACATCGAAACTATTTTAAAAAAGGTATAAAAAAAGAATGAAGATTCAAATACAAAAATTTAAATTTTTTTATATATTTACAACAGCTAAACTGTCAAACTTTAAATAATTTTATCAGAGATTGATAATATGTCGTGTCCTATTTAGGTTGGGATGCCAAATTCTGTATTAAAACGTAGATGTAAAAGCTTGAGATACTTGAAAATTTTATTTCTCGTTATTTGCGATAAAAATTATATGTTGCTTGTGATATGAAACAAAAATTCTTGAATTTTTTTATTAGGGTATTCTTGAAGTCGCAAAATCTGTCAATTTGGTCAAAAAAATAGCCATTTTTTTGATATAGACGTAGAAAAATAGCGGAATATGGAAAAAACTTCTGATAACCGAAATTATATACGAGATAAGGCCTTCATGCTTTTCGGTTTCAAAAACGTCTAGACATTTTTGTCGATGTGTTATATGTCGGAAAAATGTAGGGCCATCATATGGATTATTTTCCCGATATATAACATTTTTTTGAATCACTCAGTGAAGTCGGCCTGTGTAATAACTCAAAAATTTTGATGATCAAAGCATTATAGAGTCTATTTATTCACTTGTTTAGATTGATAAGAAACTAGTCGCCATGTTTGGGGAACAGATATTTTGTACGGGCTTTGTTCATGCAGACCCACACCCAGGAAATGGTATTACAACAAAATTTTAATTCACTTTATAAAGAATCTCATTTTTTTTATCTATTTCACTCAAAATTCGTTTTGCTTATCCAATACACTAATTTTATTTTATTAGAAAGGTTAATTCTTTGCACCACAATATTTGTTTTCAAACCATTAATATTTGATGTTATATAAAATATTTAGTTTTAGTCCGTCCCAAACCTGCTCATTCGAGATTTATGCAATCATCACCTGCTATATCCCATCACCAATTTTCTTTGCCCCTATATGAAATGTACATATCCGATTTATATTCACTTATCCATCCATTAAATATGCCAAACCCGTCAATCGTAGATCGCACACATTCCGTTCCCAATAATTTAAAAACTGCTTTAACCGTTCGATCAAAACATCCCGAACCCCAATTGGTCTTGCTCGACCATGGACTCTATGATTATCTCCAACCCAAGGATCGGCTTGCCTTGTGCCATTTTTGGACAGCAATACTCACGCGAAATGACAAAAAATTACAAAAATATAGCTTACTGCTTGGCGTTAAGGGTATGTTATACTAGATGTAATTTTTCCTCCATTACCCCATAAGTTTTTAGACTTGAAAATCATGGCTACTTTAAAATAAGTATGGATGTTTAGGACCCCGATAGAGGTTTTGGTTGTGTTTCATAATGTTTAGACTCATAAAAGTATTTTTCCATTATACTAAATGTTTTTTTTAATTTTGAAAATGTTGTCAATATCTATGAAAGACTTGTTTTCAAATTAGGATATTGTGGGTATACATATTTTAACTTGAATATTAATAAACCTATTTTTTTATTAGATTATGTCTCATTTGCCGAAATATTGTTGCAAAGACCACTCAGGTCATCTTTTCGCGTTTCTCCGCAAAACCCTAATGAATTAGTTGATGAGGCAAAAATTACTCAAAAATCGGCCTTTACTTTGCTTACCAATAAACTTACTGCTGAAGACCTCGAATTGATACAGGCTTGCCATTTTAATTATAACACAGTCTACAAAGAAAGAAGATTTGAAAAAAAGAACTATATTCTTTATATTTTTAAACTTTTCCCGTGTTTTCAGAGCAATTGGTGTAGTTTATTATATAAAATGATAAATATGACTCGATAATTTTTCGTGCCAAAATTAAATTGGATAATTATTTAAAGATATATATAAAGTTTTTTTTTTTTTTTGGATTTATTAAAAATATTATCTAATTAAATTTTTCTAATTTTGAAGAGGTTTGTTTGACATTTTAAAGTTTTGAGTAGGCTAACTTTTGGGAGATGGTGTGGGTTTTTAGAATTGTAAAATAATGGTAATAATTCTTTTTTATGTCATAAATTTTTTACCCTCTCTTGTTTAACGATTTTTTCAGAAAAGCTTTCTTATCTAGCATTCATAGAAATGTTAATTTACATTATAATAGAATTGTGCTACATGGTTTTATAGGTTCTGCAATTAAAGTTAGTTTTATTTTAAATGTGCTTTCCCTATGTTATTTCCTACTTTCCATTTTATTAGACATACTCTAAATACGATATGACCCTCTTTGTAAACTACATGCAGCTTTATTAATTTATTTTAATCCCATACCAGGTCATTGCTAAAAATCATTTCGATAAAATTATGGGAATACTTCACGATATGCCCAAGCAAATGCTCCTTATTATGCGCAACATGAACACAATCCGGGCTATAACTCTTGAACACGGTGACTTGGTTAATCGATACGTCATAATGGCTAAAAAGTATTTTTTTTATACTAATCATGGTTGACCGGTAGCTCCTTTAACATTTGTTTAAAGAAAGTTTTATGGTTTTAATTTGTGCTCTATAATTGTATCAAAAATTTTAGGGCCATAAAGGGAAGCCTTAATCCTGAATTGAACTTACACGTTATGCATTCCTCACTACCCCCTAAACACGCCCTCGTTAGGATGCTGATATCCTTCAAAAATTACATTTGTTTCGCAAAGCGACGGCTCATTTTTGATTATTACCTAAAGTATATGATGCTTTGTATTATTCAGATACAGTTAATTTAATATTCGTTTGGACAAAGAAAAACATGAAAATTGCCAAGTTACTGAGGTAAATGATGCCCTTAGTCTTATTTTATTGCAACTAAGCAAAATTTCTTAACCTCCTTACATGCCCAAATGCCTAACCAGTTGGGTAGGGAAGTTTGAAAATTAAAGAGATTTAAAGAAGTTCGTGGGGAATTCTTTAGAGCATAGTGCCTAAATCCTTTTGCTCTATTACTAAAGTCGATAAATACCAAAGTGTAAAGAAAGCACCACTGGCGGAAAATCCTCACTGTGGCCTTTTTTATGTATTTACCGTTTTCCAAAGTTTTATCGCCGGCTATTAAAGTATAAATTGAAAATAAAATTAGACCTTGACTAATTTTGCTACGAAGTTATACAGAATAATTGGCACCTTAACCTAAATAGGACACGAATTATCGGTTTTGAAATAGAATTATTTGAAGTTTGAATTAAACAGTTTAAATATTTTTTTGTTTTGAATTTTGTTTTTTAACATTTTTTTCAAAAATTTTTAATGTTTATAGCGGGCTACAAAGTTTAAATTGAAAACAGTAAATTGATTTGAAAAAGTTTGATTAGAAAACGGTGAACTGATTTGAAAATCCTTAAGAGTGCAAGTCTGGTCTTGAATGTTAGCTCAAAACTCTGATAGTTGACCAGTGTTATTAACGAGAGATGTTATTGTTACCCTGCTAGCAAGATTTATAGAATTTTATTCATCACATTGGCATTTTGAGTTGGATTTAAAAGAATGGCCACCCATATTATCTTTTGCTATTTAGCTGGGCATTTTCAAAGGATATTTGACATTTTTATAGACTTTCATTTATTTTAAGCACTTACTGTTACATTTAGCCGGGAAATATTGACACGATGGTTATACCAAAGTTATATCAAAATACTCATTTTTCTCAAGATTATGCCCCCTGAAATTGGTCAACTTGCACTCTATAATCGTTATGATCTCTAACGCAAATTTTCTCTCAAGATTGCATAATATCCCTAGTCATATTTACTGATAATTAGCCAATACACTATATTTAAATGCCTTATCGCAATTCCTAAAAACTAACACATCATTTTGTTTAACATTATCAAAATTCTGCGAACACATTAATTAACATTTATTTTTGTTTTTATATACTTTTTTATAATTTAAATTTTTATTTAATAATCCATAACAATTTGCAAATTTTTATTCACCTACTTAATCTCAATGCAATCCGAATATATCAGCACACTAATTCAAAATTTCTCATTTAGTTTTAATGTTGGAATTAATTTAGATTAATATTTTATTAATTTAATTTATCTAGTCATTTGCGCCAATTTGATCAAAGCTATTTATCATATGTGTTATTAATAATACACTATTAAATTTTTAGTTTATTAATGTTCTAATTTATACCTATACTAACTCACCGAGTACCATAGGCGGTCATAACAGGGAAAATTCAAAAAAGTAAAATTTTAATCTAAATTTCTGATTTTTCAGGTAGTTTTAAGTATCATTGTATTGAACAAATTAAATTACATTTAGTTTAACTGGTTTATTATCATTAAAATCACTTTCTAAAACTTGATGGGGTAGCTTGTTTGTAAATTTTTTACAGACCTGACCTGACCTGGCTATAAATATTTAATTAGTTTTCGCGCCTGGCTCGAATGACAAATGCAAACACTAATATTTACAGCACATAGATAAATGTTAAACCTCTAACTAGCCTGTTTAAATTGTTGATAAATATTTTATACTAATATATTAGCATTAATTCCACATGGCATTAATCGGCTGCATTCTTGTATTCCTTACACTCTGTATGACAAATTTTATATATCAACTAATTAATCAGATAAATAATTGCCTATCTTCGCCTAGGAAATACTATTTCGGTCTGTAAACTGAAATTAAAATTTTTAAATTCAGACGTCGGGCTCGTTTTAATTTAAAAAAAAAATGATAGAGAATAATAAAATACAACTATTTGATATTTATCTGGTGATAAAGAAGTCAAAATACATGTGAATTTTAGGCTTCAACCAGATAAAATTATTTTAAAACTCACCGGCTCCAAAGTTTCTTTATAATCTTGGCCTGGCTTTGGGGAGACATATTCTTTTATTTTTGAATTGATGCCATTGCCAAAGAAAATACTTCCACAGCTGCTTCATATCTTTTGACTAATATATCAATAGAGTATTATTAAGAATCAATCTTTTTAGGTTGGGCTCCGTTTTCAATAACTTTTCAGCTCGACTCGTCAGCTGTAAGTTTCACACACGGCCGGATTTTGTTTGGAAAAAGTAAGTAATGTCTCAGCACTATTTTCAAATGGGTCAATGTTAAAGTATAAATTTTGATATTTTCAAATTATATTGATGTAGTTAAGACTGCCCCTAATCAATTAACTGCAATTCACACTTACTACAAAGGTTGACGAAATTATGGGAAAAGCCGATCAGATCCAAACTAATATCTTCCCGATTTTTAATATTTTTTTATTTTCAGTTTTTAGCCTGCTTAAAACAATAAAAAGTCATATCCGAAACTAAAAAATAAAAAAATTTTAATTTAAATTAATGAAAACTTTTCTAACTATATTTTTTTGGTAATTTTATTATTTTGGAGCTTGGATAACATCTTCTATTAGTGACTAAAAAATAAAAAAAAATTGATTTAAATTAATGAAAACTTTCCTAACTATATTTTTTTGGTAATTTTATTATTTTGGAGCTTGGATAACATCTTCTATTTGTGGACAATTAACTAATTGAAGAGTTTCACAAATATTTTTATTTAATTATTAAAAAGCTAAAATTGCAATATAATTCAAAAAAAGATTTGTTTATTTAATATTGGTAGTGTTAAATATAATTGACCTATTATGTTAGATTAATAATTTATAGAACACTTATTTCGACTATTATTATTTATAAACTAAAATGGTTGCTCTGAATGGCATAACAATTTAATATACATGGGAATTATATATTATTAAGTGTCTATCGATAAATTAAAGTATATATGGATAAATTATACGCTTTTCGGTGTTATCCTAGATGTTTTTAGAAAAAATTTGTAAATTTTGTGTATAAATAAACATTAATAATAGTCATCGATAGGTTTTTGATTGTTCACTTAGTTTTTGGAATATATTTTTTGGTTTGCCAAGTCCAAACTATATAAAAATTATTGCTCCTACCAAAAAATTGCGAAAATTAAAGCTTTTAAATTTAAAGACTCCAAATTTGGTATATGGTTTTTTATTTATAAATATTTTCACCATTAAATACAAAATTAACCCGCAACATTGTAGGGACCATATGGACCCCAGCACATTTTGATTTTTCAATATCTTCATAAATATTATAAATAATGGGTCAAATCTTTGTGACTTTTTTCTTAAATTTATATTAAAATCTAGTAATTGAAATTTGGTCTTAGTCTTATAATTTGTTTAAAAATCGGAAATTTTAAAGGGGTCCGTATGGAACCCACACTCCCAAGTTCATTGTTAAAAACCATGATATTGCCTCAATTAAAAATTTAACTTAAATATTCGCAACCTTATTTTTTTGTTTTTTTAAATAGTTTTTTATATTAAGTATAAAAATGTATGTATTTTTTAATAATGATATGTATTATTTTTTTTCTTTTTAAAATTTATAGTTTTTATGGTAAATGATAGCCAAAAATAATTTTTTATTTTAAACATTTTTTTCATTAATCTTTCTAAAAATGTTCTACTAAACCTAAAAACACGATTTGATCAATAATATTGATACATTTAGTTAATTAACAAGATTTATTTAACGTAGTATAGAAAAAAAAAATTCCATTTTTCAGTTTCTACTTTGTGTCAAAAAATTAACAATATACATTAATACTTATATCAATTTATAATTAAAGAGCACGTTTTTTTCTTTAAATAAAAAATCAAATTCATAGCTTTAAAATCTTTGAAGTTATATAGAGGTTTAAAATTGGGGTCGGTATGGACCCCACTGTAGCATTCGCGTTACAAATTTCTCACCCTAGCACGGGTTCAAATTGGCAAGAAACCCGATTTTAATACGAGTGTGAGCTCACCTGATTCATCGCGCTAATAAACACTGAGTGTGTGCTACTCCAGTATTGTAACATCGGCGTAAAACATTTGAGAATTTTTTTTGTATCAAACTTTCTTTTTTTAACATATGATGTTACTTGGCTAACGCCTTATTTATTAATAAAAAATATGTATCAAGCCGGGGGATTCGAAAATGTAGAATTAGCTGACCGTTAGGCGTATTTGTATCAGCTGCGAAGCCGGGTTGGACCGAAAATAATTGTACATCCGCAAAATTCTCGTCCATGATTATTTTTAACATAAATGCTTAACATTTCGCATGTTCTAAAGTTATAGAATGCGACTTTTGTCATGAACTAGCAGATACACTCACCTAGTAACTCCTTGAAATCTTAAGTTTTCTGTTTTATCAATCCTTAATGCTATATTCATGTCAGGCCTAAACTTTTGCATTTAGATTCTCTATTTTGCAAAGGTAACCCTATTTACAATATTTCCGAAATTTTTGAATAATATATGAGAATGTTTTTGGGATACGCTCTACGATTACCCAATTAAGTTAAGGGGGAAGGTGTGAGCATTAATTTATATTAATCTTTTATCTTATTATCTACGCACTTCATGCCCTTCCAACAATATAAAATGCTAACAGGTAAAGCATACCTAAAAACGCCTACCTAGGATTCTTGTTATAAACCTCTTACCTTTTTCCCATTATTGATTTTTTTTTCGCAACGCCTATATATGTATGTATTATGATATTCCTTTACATCTTAAATCACAAACCATGCTTTTCATCTCTCAAATTCCGTCTAAAGGAAAAATAGCGAAAGTATTCCTACAAATAACCAGGGGGGCCCGTTGGTTTGTTTTCATTAAATCTCTCAGCCAAAAAGTATAAATCCTGCCAATTCAATTTAATTTGACCACAGTAACTGTATTTGGATGTTCCATGTTAGAATAACTAAAACAGGTGTTGTAGGTTGGGAGTCTCTCTTAATTTCATCCTGTGGAGTCGCAAATATTCTCCTATCATGCTCGTAATACGTACATCATAGCATAATGATCAGTGCTGATTTATATTTATAACATCTACTTGTGGTTATAGCGCCTACCATGTGAATGTAAAAGAAATTACCGTTAAAACTCAACTTCCATTGCTCGAAAAAAATGCTAAGATGCAAATGAACAGGTATTTAAGCAGAATTTTTTAACTTAAAAAAATGAGGGCCCATGCAATTTGCAATGAAAGATAGGGGAACACACGTTTGGTTTTCTAACACGAAAATATATGAACTCCATAGGGGAGTCCATTTAGTAAGCTACGATAATTTATTTTTAAAAAAAAAAATATGTGATGTAAAATGGGATATTTAAATTAGTTAAAACCTTGAACAGTACCAAGTGAGCTAAGCAATCTAATTTGTTATATCACTTAACCAAATTGAAGTGATCCGGAGGTGGTCTAAGTTGCAAAAACAGACATATAATTAAATAGTCCTTAAAATTAACAATCTAGGTTTGGTTTAAGATTGTTTTGGTCCTTGAATTCACCAACACGTGTAATTTTTTGGTTAATCTTAAATTTGAATACACTTCTCTAGCCAAAAGGGTTTACAAAATTCATAAAAAAAAGTAGAAACATTATATTTTTCGATTTGTTATAACAAAAAAAAGAAATATTGGAAAAACAACAGGTAAAAATGAAACAAAAAATATAAATAAAAAAAATGTTTTTGTCAAAATAATAAATAAAATTCACACTTTCACCGTTCAAAAATTAATAATCTATTTTATCAATTTCATCTCTGGATATGCCTGAATATTCGAATTAACTAACATTGTGGCTTGGATTAATTCCAAAAGACATACAAAGTATTAATTACAACAAATTTACTAGAATTCTATCCAAATCAATGCCGATTTGTCCTTATAAAACGGCGTACTGACAGAATCTTCACAGTTTAATATAGTGAGTGAAAATTGGGGTCACATATTGGTCCGAGCTTTGGATTTTTCTGCTAAACCTTCCTCTTTGTTTTTAATATTCGGAACTTAAATGTAATATACTAATTTCTCACGTGTTAATATCATTTTTTTTGGACATAATTTGCAAATGCACACTATTACCGACCTTAAATTTTTACTAAAGTAAGAAAAAGGGCAACAAATTACTGCAATGGGAGAGGTGCCCCAAGTTCTAGCCGGCAAACCTTATAATTAGCAATGGCCTTGGTTGCCAAAACCTGCTAAATATTTTTGAAATCTTACTGTTCCAATATAGAATAAATACTCATAGCCTTCTAAAAATACAGGTGAGGTGGCATACCTCTAGAGGCTGTGTTTGGAAAATCCTGCCTCTTTGTATATGTTCTACTCAAAGTCTCTAATCATATATATCTTCCAGGTGACATGATGTTCAAAATAAGGCCGACTTTTTTAAATAAAATGAACACGCATGAAAGACCTTTTTGTAGCTGTTAAGTGGCCTACTATAGCAGTGCGCCCTAAACGATAAGCCTAAAAGTAAGAGCCTAGCCCAAAATCTTAGGCTAATGGCCTGCGAGCAATTAACCCAATGGCAATATTAGTTTTGTTTTGGTTAAAATATTTTAAGCCTAATGAGTATGCCCCTGCCCTTCAAATCAATTAGAAGGTGAAGGAGTTTTTAATTGTAATCCATACTCTGGACTATCTTTTTAAATCTTGAGCCCATCCTGGGTGCAACAACTCGTAAAACTATTTTATAAAAATTATATAACTTTATAATGTGTCTTGAATTGAAAAATTGCAATGTCAACCTTATGCATAATTTTTAGGGCCCACTGCCTATGCAGGCCAATCAACAGCTTCAAAGTGGTTACACATATGTACTCTTAAATAAAAAAGTCGCTTATGCACGGATTTGAACCCAAACTTCTTGCGTGTAAGAAAAGTATGTTTGCCACTGAGCTATCTGAGCCCGATGAGCAATTCAGATCAATGGTGAAATAAGGTGTGGGCCAAAGAGATAATAGGCTTTTTTTCTTGGGCCAACAAAAGGGGAAAAAAGGCTCATAGTAATTTTAAATTTTAACAAAAAAGCCTTGAAAAAATGGGGAAAAAGCTCTTTGCAAAAGCCCTTTTTAGCTTTCTCTTCTTTTCTGAAGTTGGAATGGGATTTATTAAAGTTATTAAAAAGCCCAAAAGCCCTTTAGATAAAAAGCTTTTTATTTCTAAGAAAAAATGGGCCTTCTTAAAAAGGCTCTTTTTACGAGTTTAAAAAAACCCCTAAATAATCCCATTTAAGGGTTAGCTCTCCCAGAAGGTTTTATGAACAAATCGTCATGATAAAAGTTTTATATATTTTTATATTATTTATAGGTAAAAACGGTAGGTATATCAAGTCCACCATAAAAGGATTTTTTAAAAGTCTACACGCTTGTCAAACTTAATCTTTCAATGGTGCTTCTCCGAATTTTATCCACTAAACTACGTTATTTCAGATAAAAGAAGGACAAGGAGACGTAACTTAATGGATATTAACAACAAAATTGCCAAAATTTCGGCAGATTCTGCCGTTTTAGCTACTAGTTTCAAAGCCTGCTTCGAGTCAGCCGAAGAGTAATAAATTATGATTATATCAAAGCCGTAGAATAGAGGGCGTCGTGTAATGTGAATGTGATGCAATTTAGACGTTACTTAAATTTTTTTTGGGAAAGAGTCGAAAATAGGATAACTTTGGAAGCCAACCCTATCCTTGAATGTTTATTTATTAAATTATACAGCAGAGGCTAGGCCAAAATATTAAACGGGTCGGGGGGGGGCGACCTGGCAGAACCTACTGTACGTTTAGTTTTTGATGCAAGTGCGCTAAGTTCTACCCTAAACCTTTTTTTTTTCAAAAAATTAAGAGGACGCATTTGAAAGTTTTTCGCCAAAGCGCGTTCAAATTTTTTTTCCCTTATAACTCAGGTCAACAAATTTTTGAGACCTATGAGCTAACTTCAGGGACCAGACCTGCCGTCTTAGGGATTTTTAATCCATTTACCTTTTTTAATAACCAAACTAAGCCAGCTATAATCATAAAAATTTTTAAAGAAATATCAAAAAAATATAGAAAAAATTATATTTATACAGCTAAATTCAAACATAATATTTTTAATTAAAGCCTAAAATATATTGTGTCCTTCAGGTGGGGGTGCCAATATTTTATATAATCTTAATGCTGATGTAAAAGCTTGATATACGTAAAAATTTATTTCTTGTTATTTAAATAAAAATATAAATTACGAGGGAATTTATATACAAAAAATTTTTTTAAGTTTTTTCCTTGTAATCTCGAAGTCGCAATATCAGTCTTTTTGGTCAAATTGACCAATTTTAGATAAATATCTAAGAAAATGACCAAAGGCGAAAATGGACTGAAATTAAAGATATATGACCATCCTAAGTATTTCCCCCCACTTTCATAATTTCCCTTTTTGACACATTTATTTTCGTCGACCTGTGTAATAAAACGTTCCGAAATTTTTTTAAATTATTATAAAATATAAAATTAAAATTTTAAAATTTTTCCCAATTATGAATTAACTATAAACTAGCCGAACCCTCAATTATTTTTATGCTAAAAAATTATATTTAAAGAAAGTAGAACAATCTTATATTTTATAGACTATTTTTTCCAAATATATATCCAATGGTTCCTTTGCGACCTAATCAATTTTTTTGAATTTCTAATTGTGTCAAGTTTTTTTGGACACTATATCAGCTAGGAGAGGGTAGGCCAAAACTCGGCTTTTAGCTTGACACTTGATGGGCAGAGTTATATAAAGATCGCTAAAAATTTTAGAGTAAATTATTGTATCAATCAAATTTTATTTTTAATTAATATAATCAACTAACTCTCCCAGGTTGAAAGAGATGCTCAAATTAATCGTAAATGAGGGTGGTATAACGGATCAAGGAAAATTAGTTAGTACACTAAAAGCCGCTATCCTGGCACTGGAGGAGGCGTATTCCTATGAAAAACAGTAATAATCTTTTTTTATTAATTTTAATGTTCAAATCACTCTGTAAAAGTTATTTTCTTACAAAAGGCAGCTCTTTTAAGTCTATGTGCTATAAAAAATATATATAATTGTAGGCCAAAGCACTTAACTAAAATTTATGTGTTGACATTTCCATTTTTCAAAAAATCAAATATTTATAAGCTTTTTTATAATAAATTCGTACGGTGCTTTAGAGCCCCTTTCAAAGTCAGATTTTAAAATTACAAAAAAAAAAGTAGTTTTTTTTGTTCTATTTTGTAGATTTATTTAATAAACTCGTTAATTAATGTGATTTTTTGCATCCATAAAAATTCCACGAATAAAAATAAGTCATAATATCTTTTGTTAGCTAGCAACATTTTGTAGTAACCTTTTTCCTCGCATTTGAACAACGTAATTTCAAGTTTTTTATTTCACACATAACCCAAAAATATTTTGAACGTGCCCTTGCTTATGTAGGATACTTACGGACGATGAATGCGACGACGAGGAGCTCATTGGCAAAAACATGGATGCCGTCCCGGAAGAAGTTCAGGACTGGCTCTCAGCTACCTTTACTCGCAAGTTGACGGTGGCAGGTGAGGAGCATAAGCACAAGTTCCGGAGCATTGCCAACGTTATACGGGCCGGGATATTAGTGGATAAGTTACTTTATTGTCATAACATTATATTTTATTTCGTCCGTAGATCTGATTTTTCTTATTTCCTCTATTCTCCAAATAGCAAACACTTATAGATTGCAACTTTTATTGCACGAAATATGCTTAGTAACATTGCTACTTAATTTAAATATACATATAAGTTTAAAATTCCAAAAAATTAATTAATAGTTTTTATGTAAGGGTGGGTTCAGACTCAGTTCATTTTTTTGAAAAATTTTAAAATTTTTAAAATTTTTAAAAATTTTACAATTTTTACCTTTTGACATTAAACGCTTTTTTACAAAAAATTGCCAATTTTGGTAGTTAGCATTTCAATAGTTTTTCTGAGAGAAAATTTTTTAAAAAATTTTGAAAAAAAAAAATAAAATTTCAAAAAATTCAAAATTTTTAAAATTTTTCAAAAATTTGAAATTAGTCTGAACGCGCCCTAATATAAATTTTTATTTTGTTTTCAAATTTTTTTATTGTATTAGTTTTATTCAATATTTTACAAACATCAAGCATAAAAGTGCTATAATTTTTTTAAATAGATAAATGTAAGTACATATCGATAGCTATATGAAAACGACTATATAATTAAAATATTAAAATTACGTAACATATATAAAATCATGTATAAATACATGAATGTCAAACTTTTCAAGCTCACTATAATTAATTAACAATAAAGGAAATAAATTTATGTAAAATTAAAAGTGGCAAAATAAGATTTGTCAAAAAAAAAATTTAAATAGGTTTTTACAATTTTGTCTATTGTATCTGATATGAATTGACAACGGATTTAAACATTTTTATATAATTTTGCAACGCAAATTAATGTTTTATTTTGTTTCTTACCATATTATAAGAATTTATCGCAGTTCTTCCGTTACAAATTTCCACATGTCTACCCCAGTGACCAACATCTTAAAGGTATTTATTTAATGTGCCAAATCAATAACACTGGACAATACAAAAAAACAACATCAACGATTTTTTAAGGGTTTTGTAGAGTTTTCTTGAGATAACGATCCCGGGTTTAGTTTTTTTTCCAATGCCTCCAGTTTTTTTTAAACCGCGTCCAAAATTCAATAAAAAATTCACGAAATTTCTTTTTAATTTTCCAAAAAATCTATGGGCATATTCAGATTCCTTATAAAAAACATATCATAAAAAGGTTATTACTTAAAATAATTAGTAATTTACTTTCAAGTTATTTTGGATCAAAAAACGGATTTTATGACGAAAACCACTAATTTTATGAAAATGAAAAAATAAAAAAAAATTTAATATTTAAAAAAAATTCAAACCCCTTACGTTAATAATGAATGTTTTCGTTATCTAAATATATTTTTAAACTTTTGTTACTAGCCATAGGTTTTATGATATAGAAGCCCAAAATACCCCAAAAATTGAAAAATCTCAACTTTGACACCGAATAACTAAAAATCTGAGGCATTGGCTAAAATTCTAATTTCATATTCGTGATCAGCGCCAAAAACTTGACTAAAAACTATAGTTGTCATAAATGATGCTTACGGACGTTCAAATTTTGTTGTCCAGTGTAATTGTTATATTTTGTTATTTTATATTTAGGCTGTGTTATGAGATTGGTATTTAATAGAAAGTTGTTATATTTAGTAGGTACTTAATCAAACTCGTATTAAAACGAGTCAAATTCAATAGTTCGTTAACCGTTTTAAGTTAAAAGCCGCTAAATTGATTTTGTATATTTCAAAAAATGCAATTAACTTTTGTATAAGCGGGCCTGAGCCGAAAATAATTTTGGGCGGGCGTGAAGTCATTATTTTCTTGCATGCATAACATTCTTTGATAAAAAACACATCTCATTTTTATCTTTAAAAGCAAAGCCAGGTTGGCCCAAAAATATAAAATAAGCTGACCGACTGGAGTAGACCGGATTAAATAAATTTTAACAAGTCTTGCCGATGAAAATTACGGCCCGTGGAACACATGCCCTCATAACCCGATAAAGAAAGAAAATTCAATATTGTTATCCTAAATTTTCTACCTTTGTACAAAAATTTTTGATTTCGTTTTTGCATAATACATTAATTTTTTTAAGCCGTTATATTAACAATCTAGCCCGTCCGGGCAGTAAATTATAAATCAGTTTAGGCAAAGCGGATTGAAAAAATTTCATCATGATGAGATGGGCCTGCAAATTCCGACCAGTGAGTTTAATTAAAAGAAAATACTAGTGGCAACTATCGCATGCTACAATTTAGTGTCTATAACATTTTTTATTCAATTCTTTGAGCGTTAAAGTTTAATGAAACATTTTCTATGAACCTTCCCGGGCTTATAACTAAAATTCATAAACTAATAGGTGTTTATCAATATTTTATTAACACCTTTTTTAGACCATGATCGATTGGGAATTTGATGTATTTAGCCTACACGAAGCCAGCAATGAACAATCATTAAAGTTTATCGGGATCGAAGTCCTTAACAAATACGATCTCATTAATAAATACAAGGTTACTATTTTTTGTATTTATCACATCCCTATAGCTGGACTTGCGTCAATGGTACGTGGTAATGCATATACTAAATATATTGATTGATACACTTTATTAATGATCCACGATTAAGAGAATTTCGAATCATTTCACTGCAAAAATCGGGAAAATATATTTGACACTTTTACCGTTTATGTAATGCATTATTCAGCGGGTCATTAAACAAATTAGGTTTACTAAATTATACTAAATTGAAGCTTGCAGCTATCCTAATTCCACTAGCTTTTAAGTTATTATGCAAAGCAATTTATTTTATAAATGAACAAAAATATTTGGAATACATTGATGGATGATAAACAGTCAGTTCCGTTTAATCAAGGATTTAGATTGAAGGTCTCACATTTAAATTGTTTATTTGTTTTAGTGTTAGTTAAAAAGATGGTATTATATCATTCTAATATTCCTTTGTTATTTATCTACTGAAAAAATTTTAGCCAAGTATTACATTAAAATCAATTAGGTTGATTAGAATCTTTTCTTGACCACGGGCCCGGGGGATTGACAAATATTTTAAATCACATCATACCCTTCATCAATATAATTATTTTATTATTCATTCAATATACTCATTAATAATTTACAAATAACAATAATATGCAAAATTAAAAAGTAAAATATTTAACAAGTGGTTACCTTCTTGAGTTTAAAAAATACAAAATAATAATTACATATGTAATTCATGCCATAAAAGTGTATAAATAAACCTCTTTATAAAAAAATATTTTGAAAATATGTTTAAAAATTCTTTTTATTTTGGTAAAATTTATTTTTTTTAAATAAAAAGGAGAAATTTTTGACAAAGTGCGAAAATGCCTTGTTTAGACATTGGCTTATTTCGTATTTTTTAATTAAGAGATGGTGAGAGTTGATCTCAACAGTTTCTAAAAACTTTCTTTAACACAAATAAAAGGTAACCACTTGTTACCGAAATATCTTGAATTAATTATTTAATTATGTATATTATTGCTATTCATACATTATTAACGAGTTTATTGAATGGAAAAAAGTTTATATGTATCGATTTACTTATATTAAGCGCAAATGTTCTTTTTTTAATACAGATACCAATTAAGCACTTAGAAAAATTTATGGTCCAACTTATGACGGGATACCAAAGGTACGACAATTCTTATCACAATATTGTCCACGCAGCCGATGTTGTTCAAACGGTTTTCTACCTAATACATCGAACTAAATTACAGGTGTTGTGTACAAATACTTGTAGGCTAGCTTTCTTTTAAACACTAGTTTCTTATACTAACCGTAGTTCTTTACAGGTCTGGTAAAAAAAGCCAGCCCTTACGAAATTTTTATTTCTTTTTAAATAATACACTTAAAAGACTAAAAAAAATATACGATTTTTTTTTATTAAAGAGATCTGTTTAAAAAGCCTCTTTTTTTCTACCAGATAAGGGGCTTTTTCTAAAGAGGGTTTCAAGATCAAACTCATTTTTTTTTGTTTTTAAAAATTAATAAAAAAATAAAGGGTTTAAGCTTTAATCAAGAAAACATTTATAAAATGTAAAATTTTCTGCTGAGTTGGTATTTAAAGTTGGTTTTTATCTCTAAATGATATAGGAAACACTGACAGATATTGAGAAGTTTGGGTGCTTTGTAGCCGCAATGATACACGATTACGAGCATACGGGAACGACTAACAATTTTCACGTCAAAACCAGGTACAGCCCTAAAAACTTTAGGCTTTTTGGAATAAGTATGCCTAAGTCTACAATTTAAAAATTCTACTTATACTTTTTTTTATCCTTTTTTCCGTTTTTGCTATATTTGTAGGCCAGTTATAGAAGTTTTCTAATTAAAGTGCTCTCAAAAAATTTAATTTTGTTGATACACAAATAAAATAAAGATTCTTTTTAAATTATATTATAGATAGTTTTATTGAAAATGTCTCGCATAAGATAAAAATTAATAAAATTTTTACCACTTTTCTGGCTAGAATTAAAAAGGGTTTACCCTTGGGTTCTGGGAATAGAACTGCCTAACAGGTAATTATGATATTAAGGCATGAGTTATCTTTTTATGTTAAGCCACGCTTAAAGTTAGTTTTAATTTTCGTAAAATTTTCGTAAAATTACAACAAAATTTTAAATCTATCTTATATAATTTTTTTGAAAATCTTATATTCATTAAATGGTATTTCATGTGCTTAAAACTAAATATGGAAACTTTTTAAAATGCGTTTTTTTACAAAATAAAATTTGTATTATTTCAAAAATCATTAAAAATTGTTTTAACGTGGCCTAATAAACATTGACCATTGTAGCACATTAAAATATATTTTACTGTAAACAGCTGTTTTACCCACTTGTTAATTGAAAATATATATTCTGTCTAAAAAAAGGCTTAAATCTGTGTCATTTTAAAATTGAAAATGAAAAACCAAACTTATAAACATAATGTGTGTAATATAAATTTGGCACATTTAAATTTAAATATCAGATAACCAAAAAATTTGTTTTATTTATCTTTTAAAATGTTTTGATTATTATATTCAACACCTAGTTCGCATTTAGCCATGGTTTACAACGATAAATCAGTATTAGAAAATCATCATATAAGTAGTACCTTTGCCCTTATGAGAACCGGTGATTCCAGTCTACTCGAGCACTTGAGCGAAGATGAATACAGGTAGATAATTATTTTTTAAGTTTTTTTTTAATTTAATGGCGGCAGAATTTGCAATTAGCACCTGAGAGCCTAAGATTTTTATATTTGGCAAAATACTTGCGCACTGATGTTTTATATTTGCTTATTTTTAACCCAAGCAAAGTGTTCTTATTTTGCGTTCAATGCTCATTTGTTTTCTAAAAAAATTTCAAAATCCCGATATTTCTAAAAATTAAAAAAAATTGTTAATAAAACTTTTATTTCAAAAAAAGTATTTTTGATGCTTATAATTAAGATTGGCGGCTTTCTGTAAAAATGCATTATCAAAAGAAAAATAAAATTTTTCAAAACCTGAATGAACTCTGAGCGCATCCTTACAAAGAAATAAGACTTCTCTTAAAAATTGATTAAATCTATCATGTTATTGCTAAATAAGTAATTAAACGAATTTACATAAAGCATAATAGTCTATAAAAAAAGTGACTCTATTATGCCTTATCCAGGCCCGATTCTAGCTTTTCCCTTTTAGGGGGGCAAAAAAAACTCGTGGGGGGGCAGAAAAAATTTTTTTGCCGCCTTCGGCGGCAAAATTGGCCGTGACCTTCGGTCACGGCAGAAAATATACATGTAGGGGAGACCGGGGCAATTATGCTATTGGGGCAATTATAACTTTTGATGTTTTAAAAAGTTTGGTAATTGGTATGATAATAGTGATATATTATAAATAAAATATATGTTTTAAAACCCTTATCAGCAAATTTTTATATCCCAATGATCAAAACTTTTTGAGTTATATAGTAAAACGTATATTTGATGCCCAAAAGTTACAAAAAAAATTCTTGATTTTTTTTGGATAAAATTTTTTAAACTTGATCATTTTACATAAGATTTACGGAATTATCTAATGAAGTATTAAGTCATTGAATTATGTAAAAATAATTATTAGATCACGTGTTTAATTATATTCTTTAACCCCTCAAAGTTGGTGACTAACCTTGGGGCAAAAATGAGTCAAAAATTGTGGGGTAGTTTTGACTCAATTTTAATAAGAAAAAATTTATGGTTATGATCTAATTCATTTATTTTATAATAAAATATTAATATTACTTAATAATTTATCATTTTAGATAGGAAATTTCCGATATTTTTGCGCAATAACGATTAAAAAAATTTTTGCTTACAATCCAAAAAAAACCTTAAATCCTTAAAAATTATCGTTTTTTATACAACTCTTTCGTCTTTTATTGAAATCTTAAATAAAATTAAGTAATATATTAAGTTATTAAAATGTTTTTAAGTGCTAATGGATTTTTCGACATGTTCAGAATTACCCTACGCTGATCATAATTACCCCAGCGTGGGTTAATTATGTTTTTTTAAATAAATTTTTTTTAGATAATCCTAGAAAAATAAACATTATATATATTAAAGAACTAAGTTAGAGCTATCGAAAACTAAAATTTTTTTTTCAAAAAACCCTGTAGTTTTTTTGCAATCTGGGCTTGACTTTTATGTGTCACAATTGCCCCGGTCTCTACAACAATAGAATCCATGTTCAAAATTTTTTAACAAATTAATAGTAATTTATTATATTCTTACATTAAAAAAAATGAGTTTATAAATTGAATATGTGAATTAAAATTAATTGTTTTCACTAAAATAAATTGCTTAAAAAGATAAGAGATTTGAATTAATTGTAAGTTTTTATCATTTGGTATCATTGCGCATGAAAATTAAAAATATGATATATATGAATGATAAAAATGAATTATATAAAACTTTGGATTTTAGAAAATGAAAAGTGAAATAAGATTGATTATCATGAAAACAAAATGTATAACTATGCTAATTTGGAAGAATATATATGAAAAAACACTGGTTATATATAACTAGTTATTAATATTAGGGTAAAAAATTAAATAAAACATGAACATAAACGTTAAATGGGCATAAAAAAAGTTTGCAACCATGTTAAAATAGTAAGCAATAATTAGCTGATTATGAGCAGTGTATTGTATTGATCTATTTTATCTTAGGGTATTTTAATTAAATTAATATTCATCATAATTCAACGCCCCTAGTTAATGATTTTTCGTGTTCTAAAAAAATCAAATCACCTTAAAGCAGGTCACTACTTGTCAGCATCCTTCTTAAAGAAGAAAATGTGGCCTCACAACTCGACGTTGAAGAGCCAATTAACAAACTTATAGGAAAAACGTTAAATAGATTAGAAAATGCATCATTGTAATCATATAAAAATTTAACAAAATCAATAGTAACACATTCTTTGTAATTATTAAGTTTCTTATAAAAAAATTTTTGGCTACGTCAATTTCTTTAGATAATGAATTTTTATCAATATTACTTATTTTTAAAAGAGGCTTATTTATATCTAAAATAAAGGTTAATCAAATTTAGAAAGGGAATCTAAAGATTTTAAACAACTATTATCGGTAAAAAATCTATTATCAAAATATAAATAAATCAATAATATTAAAATAAATACTTTTTACTCCATCATTAATATTTATAATATTTTCAAACATATGAGTAGAAAATTAATAAAAATCAGAAAAATTTTTAGGTTTAGTTTTTCTTTTATCCATAGATAAATTATTGTCATTTAAAATAATATTACTATCAAAACAATTTTTGAATAAATCTTCAAATGTATTTTTATTTCTTAATTGTTTAATTTCTAACAAACAAAGGTGTTTTAAATCAGAAGTTTTAGAAATATAAATCGTTCTGCGTTGAAATTGATCTATAATTATTTTTAATAAATAAAATAATTTTTCAATTAAATACAAAAAAATAAATAGATGATTATAAATATGGTCAAAAAACCCCAATTCGGCCCTGTGACCTGAAGATATAAAAGTTTTTTTATTTTTAATTATTAAAAGAGTATTAAATAATTCTGTGTAATTTAAAAAAAAACAATGGGCAGGTAGTGACCACACCACCAATGGGGCAACAGCCGGGGTATGGTCCCGCATTCACTAACTACCTTGATTGCATCATGTTGAAAAAATTTATGAAGGGAAGAAAAATTATCAAAAAAATCTTTCCCTTCACTTAAAATAAGACAATCTTTTACAACAAGATGCAATCGGTGGTTAATGAATACACGGGACATGGTGTCCAGCTATTTTGTTTATAAATACTTGAACACCATTTTTTTCCCTGGCATTACGTTCGCCCCATCGTAGCATTGTGCGATCAGGTTCTCTGGTTCTAGATTATATTCTAACAAAAGATTGTTGTTAACTGAATGAGAAAATTTATTAGGCATCAGATTTATGAATTGGTTTCACAAATATAAAGCTTTCTGTAAAATCAAATTTATATTTCTGTTAGTTTGATCTCTCTTGCGGATGAGAAGTATTAATGAATAAAAACACTTTTAAAAAAGTAAATATTTTTAAGATAATATTTTTTAAATATTTTTGACGGAGCAAATTTAATTATATTATGTGGAAGAAATAAAATTACTATGTATTTTTGGGGGGGCAAATTCAATTTTTTTTGGGGGGGCAAACATAAAATTACTATGTATTTTTGGGGGGGCAAATTCAATTTTTTTTGGGGGGGCAAACATAAAATTACTATGTATTTTTGGGGGGGCAAATTCAATTTTTTTTGGGGGGGGCAAACATAAAATTACTATGTATTTTTGGGGGGGGGCAAATTCAATTATTTTTGGGGGGGCAATCAAAAACTTTTGGGGGGGCACTGCCCCCCCAAAAGGGGTCTAGAATCGTGCCTGGCCTTATCATGTTTCTAATTTTTAAATTAGTTAATTTTTAAGTTTTTTCTACAAATATTATTTACTCTTAGAAACTCAAAACTGTTGTTTTGGCATTTTTATAATATATGATGTGTAGAGAAAAGAAATTTTGTCCGGCAGAAAAACGTAGCGATAAATAGGATTGTTAGAATAATTCATGATTATTTTGAACCCTATCTAATAATTTTGAAGACTGTTGTAATACAAATCGTACGGCCCCCTTAAACAAAAAGCAATTCTTCCAATCTTTACTCTCCTCTATAGGCGAACGGCTCTGTTTTTTACTTATGTCAGGCCATGTCTTGTAAATGGTTTGCTTTTATCGTAAAATTTAATACAATGGGATTTCCTATCAACGCTTTTTTAACGCGTTCTATCAATGGCGTCAAGGAAATAATGCATTTATATTAACCATGATTTATGTGTTCCTTAACTAAATTTTTGAAAACATGAAATTGTATATTGCCTTATTGGAAGGTCCTGAGGGATGCAGTAAATTCTATTTTACAAAAAATTTTTGTAGAGAATTTCGTGCTTTGGTTATTGATATGGTGCTAGCAACTGATATGTCTTCTCATTTCCAACAAGTCAAAACGATCAAACACCTCCTAGCACTTCCGGAATAGTAATAAATCAACTATTTTACGAATTTTTCTAATTTTAAATTATACAAATGTCAAAATTTCTATTAAATTTAAATTTGTTAACATGTTTAAAAGTCAAAACAACATATTGTTTATATTTCAAATTAGCATCGATAAATCCAAGGCATTATCTTTAATCCTTCACGCCGCTGATATTAGTCATCCTTGCAAGCCTTGGAACTTCCATCAAAAATGGACCAGCTCCTTGATGCAGGAATTCTTTACCCAAGTTTGTTTTTGAATTTTAAAGTTTTAAATATTTTTACATTCTAAAAAATATAAATATATGGGAATTTTTTAAAAGAAAAAACTAATAGTTAATAAAATAACTCATTTGAAAATTATTTGGCTGACACTTAAAGATACTAAAAATTGATATCCTGTAAAACTATAAATTATTGAGGTAGATTTGCAATCAATTGAGGCTAAAAGTCTGATATAATTAGGACCGGTCCGCCCCTGCCAATCCAAGAAACGCTTGGGGGGCGCCAGGAAATTTATTTCATGATGGGGAGCCAAAATATAATATGTTTTTTAAGCGCCTGGGAATGGTGCTTAGGGGCGTCATTGAGCCACGGACCGGTCATGGTAATTGGTATTATTATCATAATAATATCCAAATAAACAGAAATTTTTAAAAAAGTTCTAAAATAATAAATTTCTTCATTTGCAACAAGACATGGTACAAGTAAGCCAGGCACAGTGCCGGCCCGCCCGAAAAACGAGCCGGGCCAAAATTTCAAACTGGCTTGGCGGGTTTGCCCTAAATTCGAAAAAAAGAATGGGCCGGGCATTTTTTACCCATTTTGCCATATTTTTCTCGAACCATTTTCACCAGATCTAAAAATGATTATTTTATTTTCACATGATGAAGGGTATTGCTTTAAATATGATAGTAAAAATTTGTAGCTTGCAATATAAAATTTTCGGGCCGTAAAGCCAAATTTTGGGCTTAAATTGACAAATATATCGGGTGGGCATGGCCGGAATATCATGGCCCAGTATGAACTCTAGTTTCTATGCACAAATTGATATATAATAATACAATTTGCATTTCAGGGGGATAAAGAACACGAAGCTGGCCTTCCATTTTCGCCTTTATGTGATAGAAGCACCACACTCATTCCTGAGTCTCAAATTGGTATTAATTTCATATATACAGAATTTTGAAATTTCATTGACAGTGCTTTTCAATTTAACGTGTGTTTTAAAAAATGATTGTAGAATATTGAATTTTTCTATTGAATTTAAATAATTTTAATCACGTTTTATTTTCACAAATGATATTGAAATTTTTTACTGGCTACACTATAATAAAATATTTCTAAAATATGAAAAAACTTAAGCGGCTAATAAAAAATGAGAATTTAGGTTTTTTGGTCGTTCTAGGATATGCTTAGCAAAATATTTTTTAAAAAAAAATTTTTTTTTAAAAAATTTTAACACTTTTTTTTTTGGCTAATACAAATAAATGCAAAATTTCAATTTTTTTACTCGCTTTAAATCAAATTTTTTATTTTTTTAGTTGGATTAGATATTTAATAATGTTTGGCAAAATTGCAAATGCCAAAAGTGCCTTTTATTACACAGGTCAACAAATATTTATGTCAGAAACGTGAAATGAAAACATAAAAGAATGCATCCCCATGATGGCCTAATCTCATATATGTTTTTCGTTTTTCTTTGTTTCTTCCTTCTTTGGCTCCTTAGATCCGTCTATAACGAAAAATGGCCTTTTTTGACCATATTGACAGATCTATATATACCCTAAAAGAAAAAATTTAAAAATCTTTTTTGCATATTAAAATCCCTTGTAACTTATATTTTCAATCACAAATAATTAAAAAACAAATTTATTAATATATCAAGCTCTTACATCGGCATTTAGATAATACAAAATATTTCGCGTGCAAACTTAAACACGACATGATATATTATCATTTTTCAATGAAAATATTATTTGAAGTTTAAATTTAACAGTTTAACTATTGTGAATATGCAAAAATAAAATTTCAATTTATTTTTGTTTTTGTATCTTTTTTGGTTTTTTAACCTTTTTTTCTACAATTTTTAATGTTTATAACTGACTAACTAAGTTTAATTAGGAAAACGGTAAACGGATTTGATATTCCCTAAGATGGCAGGTTTGATCTCTGTAGTTGTTAACTCATAGCTCTCAAAAAATTGTTGACCTTAGTTATCAAGATTCGAAAACTAATATTGAAAATTTATGTATCACCTCTGCCCTTTTTATACACTTAGATCAGTTTCCTCTTTAATTATTCTTGCATCCCAGGCTTTAGAAAAATTATAATAAAAATCGAACACAATTAAACTTGAATAGCTTATGTTAAGCGTATTTACGGACAATTTATATATATTTTTTTATAATAAGGTTAATTTGAAAATTAAACAGGCCACAAATTTGGGTGTTTATTCATTTTCAATATAAAGGTTTCATCAACTACATTGTCGATCCCTGTTTCCAAGTTTTGGAAGCAATGCTGGAATCCATATTGGCCTACAAGGACAAGTGTAAAAGCATCAAGGAGCATGACGAACGTTTGAACAAGAGTCCCGGATCCAAATCTCCTGGGGCACTTAATTCTACGTCGAGAACATCACCTGACAGGCGTGTCCTTTCTGCGGATCAGGAAAGAAGTGAGCCAAGCAGTCGACGAGTCTTTAAAAGGTATATATAACTCGTACGCAATTCATATTCGGATGGCTTTTACAAGACGGATAGGGCAGGCCCAGCTCAAGTTTAAAAAAATAGGAAGGGGTTTGATACAAAGCCATTTTTCAGTGTCTACCAGATGATTTTGTCACACGATGGGAAGGCCTAACAAATATATAAAAAATATATAACATCCCGGGCCATGAAACAATTAAATAAGCATTACTATTCAACGTCAGAATTATTAAGCAGGGCTGGGAAAAAAAATAAATGGGCTTTTTTTAACAAGTTTTTGGGTTTTTTCTCCAAATGCTCACAAACTCGTGGGCATGGCAAAAAAAAGCCCCTTTTTTTGCTTAAAGGAAAGGGGCATGTTTAAAAAAAGCCCCTTATCTTCAAAAAAAAAACTCCTAGGAGCTTTAAGAAAATAACCCACCCATCATTTTTTGAAATTATTATAAAGAAAACAAAAAAAGGGCTTATTGGGGCTCTTTAAAAGAGCCACTTTTTGGGTTTTTTTTTTGCCCCTTTTCCTAGTAAGGGTTTTTTTGGATTCTTATTTTGGCCCTTTATTTGTAGTTCCCTTTCTTTCTTTATGTTTTGGGGGAAAAAATCAGCCAAAGTTTTTTGGCTCATTGTTTTCCCAGCACTGTTATTAAGTATCAATATGACTTCGTTTATTGAATGTAGAATACCATTAATTTAATACTAAATTTTGATTTATTAATAGGTTGAAAACCACGCCTTGGAATGTTCATATCGCCCAAAATTTGGACAAGTGGAAAGAAATTGTCAAATAATTTTTCAGTTGGTTTTACCCATTTGTGACAAATTTAACAATCCACATTGCCGTCCACGAAAAAATAAATAAGCCTTGCCGCCTTTTATTTAAGGAGAATTTATCGGCATACACTACTGCTTGCTTGTATCAATATATTTTTGCTAAAATGTTGAATAAAAAGTGACATTTACATATTTTCGGCTCCTTTACAATTTAAAGACGCATGTAATTATTTAATTGACAGAATATACCCAAAAATAATTGTTGCATTTTCCGACTGTAAAATTTTTCAATTAAACTCGCCAAAAAGGTGACACCAAATATGTACGAAAATAATTTGATTGGTCAACCAATCAAAAATTAGCTTGGATGTTATAATCATAAAATTAACCCTAAATTAGTCCAACACCGTTATGCTAATCTTACTCTAACCTTAAGCTAACTACATTATTATACTAAGCTATCCCCACCCTAACACTAAGCTAACCTCACCCTAACCTTAAGACTAACGTACCCTAACCCTAACTAAACTTCACCAAAACCTTAAGAAAACCTCATATTAAGCCTACCCTAATCGAAATTTTACCTCAGCCAAACGTTAAACTAACCCTAATCTAACTTTGGCCTAACCTAACCTTAAACTAAATCACAATGTTAGCATATTTTATGGCTTTTCGGGATTCTATGGCTTTTCGTTTCGTACAGGTTTGGGGCCCCCAAAAATTGTATAAGGGTCAGGGGCGTATAAATTTTTACGGGTGTTTTAATTCGTATGTACGTATTTTATTATGGGACACAGTCTTAAACCTTTACCAGTTAAATTTTTAAAGATAAGCTTTTTGTTAATTTATTTACAGGTGCTAGGACCAATTTTCAGACTAGTAATAAAATCATCTATATTTTAAATATCTAGGGTAAGGAGCTGCATACATTGGCGTACCGAAAGGAAGGTGAACCTGCCCCCCCCCCCCCCCTCCTCTCCAGCTAATTTATCATTCTTGTAAAACGTTTAAAATGCAATAAAAATTAGACCTACACAACATATCCCACCCCTTCCTCACCCCCCTTTGAAAAAATTGGTGCGCCTGTGGCTGCTTATCACTCAAAATATGTTGATTCCGCCTGTCATATTTGTAACAAAGTATGGCCTAATTTTATTGTAAGCCACGGCCAGAAATCTTCAAAGATTGGCCGGTAGTAAATTTTTAACTGTCCGCCCAGCCATTTGCAACTTGGAACGTCAGCTATAAAAGAGTCAAGCCGGTTTAATCCTCTTTGAGCCCGGTGATATCACTCATATTTTTCTGGCCTACCCGGCTGGTTTTAACTTTTATTGCATTCGCTCTATATAACACTTGTCGTTTATGGGTATATTGCACAGCAAGTGTAAAATTGCAATATGATTGTATTGCAAAGTCAATAACTATTTTTAGCTCCAAAAGTTATGTTTGTGAACCATTTAAAATCACTTGATTAAATGGTCAACGGATAATTAAAAAACAAGTTGCATCTGCTTAGTACTGAATTATTGAGGGGTAGAACTTAGCCAAAATTCGATCTTGTCAAGTTCGGCCCGTTTAATTTATTACTTAGGATAGCCCTACTGACTTAAAATCAATTGTCCATGCCGATTGAAGCCCATGTTTTAAAAGATAAAATTTATAACATAACACTGAACAACAAAATTTGGACGACCTTAAGCATTATGGCAACTCGTTTTTGGTCAAGTTTTTGGTGCTAATTACAATATGAAATCTGAGTTTTACCCAATGCCTCAAATTTTTAGTTATTCGATGTCAAAGTTGAGATTTTTTTTATTTTGGGAGTATATTTGGCCTTTATATCGTAATACTTATGGGTAGTAACAAATGTTTTAAAATATATTTAGATTACGGAAAAATTCATTATTAACGTTTTTCTACTAATTTTTTTATTATATTTAATTTTTTTTTATAAAATTAGTGATTTTCGTTTAAAAATCCGTTTTTTGATCCTAGATAACTTGAAAGTGAATTGCAATAATTTTAAGCTATAACTCTTTTTAATGCTTTTTATGAGGAATCTGAATTTGCCAATCGATTTTAAAGAAATTTTGTGGATTATGGACGCGTAAAAAATATTGAAGGCATTGGAAAAAAAAACTAAACCCGGGATCATGCAGGAAAATTCTCTGCAAAACCCTCAAAAAATCGTTTATGTTGTTTTTTTTTGTTGTCCGGTGTAATCTTAATTTATTTGATACAAAGGTCTAAAATGTGGGATATTTTATTTATTGCCATCGCTAAAAGGCCTAGCACCGGATCTGAAGATCTATGGGCCACAAGAACAAAATTTTTTATAATACAAAATTCTTGCTTTAGTTTTTTTTGTTCATAGAAAATAGACTTTGAATGAAATGAAAGTTCTGTTATTCATTCTTGAAATGTAACGTGTAAAAATCTTGGCATATATAAATCCGACACAAAATACGTTCTTTCTTATTTCACATCTGACACATACTGTATCAAATTCCTTTAATTAGCCATAAATCTTGTTTTTTTTAACCCTTTTTCGTCCATTTAGGTCATCATAAAAATATACCACTTCTATTTTTCCTTTTATTTGACAAGCCCTATGAAATTAGCAAAACTGAAATTAGTCGAAGAGAATACCGAAGTTTCATCGGTGCCCAAATTTTAAAACTATATATTATAGGCTTAAATCTCACCCTTATTCCATTTCGATAGAAGATACACGAAAAATTTGTTGTGCACTTATTACAAAAATGTAGCAATTAAAATGTTAAAATTTATGCATGAACAATTACAGAAAAAAACATGAATTTGCATGTTGGAGCTATATGCGACGGCGTGTGTTCAAACAAATATTTGGTATTATGGCAATGACCAAATTAATACGTTAATGTTTGTGTTTCCATAATAACCCATATTATATATTTATCTGGAACGCATTTGGTATATTGACCACGACTAGTGTGCAATGAAAAATATTTTAAATTTTATTTGTGCCTTAGTATTCCTGATTAGTTATGTTGGGTTATTGAACATTCATGGCATCCGAATGGGCCCAAAATTTGGTATATACGTATGCTTTATAATTACCATTTTTGTGTTTTTAAAAGCCCTAGTTTTTTAAGGCAGCCTTACGAACCTAAAACATTTCAAATTTAAATTTTATATGTTCCTACTTTGTTAACGGATCATTTTTATGCAAAATGATAGCCTTTTTATTAACTAATACTTGACCCTACATAAAAAAAATCATCTTTATTTTCAATTAAGACCAAGTTTTGTTTAAACTTCTAATATTAGCCCATAAACTACTCCGTCTCAATGATCAGAAAGTAAAAGCCATCAACAAATTTTTAAAACAAATAAGCAAAATCGTTCGCGATCCCAATCCCAAAATCGATTTTATCATTGCCTTGGATGGCTCAACCAACGTTTCCACAGCTACTTTTCTCTGTCAACTGCAATTTTCTCAAGTATACAATCTCTAGTGAAATATAACATTTTACATTCGGTAAATATCAAAAATTGGCCTAAGAAACTTTTTAAGGAACCTAAGCCATATGCCCTCTCAACTAAACCTCATAATAAATTGATAACTGTCAGAAGTCGCGTAAATAGAAATTAAAGTCGGGACCCGTAAGCCCAACCGGCGCGGTACCAGCCAGCCCGAAAAATAGGCCGGATCGAGCCGGACCAAAATTTAAACCGAGGAAAAAAATTATGGGCCGGGCCCGGCCAATTTTCATTTCTCATTTAGTCTTTAATTTTTTTGACTATTGCTATAAAGCAGGGCTTCTTAAACTTTTGTAATTCCCGACCCCATTTATGATTGCGTGTTTCATAACTACCCCAACAAATATAAAAGAAAAATAAATTAATATTTTTTAATGATATATTTATTAGGTAACAATTTACATATGCATATGAAAATATATAAATTTAGAATTCATTTTAAAACATATAAAAATCTAAAATTGAAATTTGCACAGAATGTTAAAGAAATGTTTTTATTATAGTTTCAAAAACAAAAGTGGATTTTGACCGTCTTAATTCTCTCGAATATATTCAAGACATTTTGCAGATTGTATTTGATATAATTGTTTTTTTACAAAAGACGTTCCCAAAGACAATCTTTATTTATTTAATTGGCTGGTGGTAGATCCAACAATATACGATTATAAATGGAAAAAATTTTTTAAACTGACTAATTCGGAATAACATGCATTTCGTTCACAAACATACAATGGCTAAATGAAATCTACATTTTTTATAAATTTCTATAACATCTTCTGATTCATAGTAAATTTATACAAGATATTATAATGATCGGAATAGAAATGCTGGTATATTATGATATATTTAGCTACGATAATTGTTATTTTTCTTTATAACAATAATTTTACAAGTTAAAAAACATATTTTGTTAAATTGTATTTTTATCACTCGCGACCCCATAATTTTGCTACACGACCCCAAATGGGGTCGCGACCCATAGTTTAAGAAGTCCTGCTATAAAGAACTGATTAAATTTATTATCACGCGATGAAGGGTATTACTTCTACACTCTGCATTTTTTTTTGATAATATTTAAGTAAAAAATATATAGCTTACGATATAAAATTTCTACGGGCCGTACGGATCTAAAAAATTATGTCGGGGGGGGGGGGGGGGGGGGGGGAATCGGACCGGAATATCACGGATCGGTTTAAACTTTAGTTGATACTACAACTTAGTATTTGGTTCTTTTTACTTTTACGTGTCTGATCAAAAAATTTTAGGTAGTGTTGTTTCAAATAAATTTGGGGTACATTTGTAATTTATAACGTTTGTTGTAAAAATAATTTGAAGAAATGTCTTGTTATGGTTTCACCAAATTTATTTTCTCAGAAGATAACTCGTATCAGACATTTTTAATAATGGGTTGGGTCAAAATCTTTTAAATTATGTTGTCCCGCCCAATATTTTGCAGCGAATTTATTTAAAATTAATAATGATATTATAAAAAGGAGCTCGTTAAGGCTATCCATCATCGTTATAAGATAAGTGAAAATGGAACTCATGTCGGCATTGCTTTATACAGCCCACCTCAAATTGTATTGAATCTTCACCGAGGAGCAAATACCAAATATATATATCCTAAATTGAGGAAACGTGACCCGCCTGGTAAAACTTTTTTTAATCAGCCAATTTAATTACACAGTTATTAAGAAAGAATAAGTTTATAAAAACATAAAAGCATGCATTTCCGTGATAATCTTATCTCATATATATTTTCCGTTTTTTGTAGCTTCATTCGCCATCGGTTCCTTAGATCCCTCGATATCGAAAAAATGGATCTAAAAATTAGGTTTTTGACCAAATTGACAGATTTTGCGACCTCAAGAATACCCGAATTGTTTTTTTATATAAAAATCTCTTATAACTTATATTCTTTTTCACAAATAATGAGAAATACTCTTACATCAACATACAGTATACCATATATTTGACACCCCAACCTAAATATGACCCAATTAATTATCGTTTTTTAATAAAAGTATTATTTGCAATTTGATAACAGTGTAACTGTTTTAAATACAAAAATATTTTTTTTAATATTTTTTTTTATTTTTGTTCCTTTTTTTTTGACATTTTTCTAAATGGTCATGGTTTATAGTTGACTTACTAAGTTTGATATAAAAAAAGGATAACGGATTTAAAAATTTCAAAAAATGGCAGGTTTGGTCTCTGTAATTTCAAAAATTTGTTGACCTATGTGATAAATAATTTTTCACCTAATATGTATAAAAAAAAAATCGATGCTTATTTAAGTTAAATTATGCTGTAATAGGGTGACAAAACTATAAGTGAACATTTGTCCAAATATTTTTCGTTCATTTTAAACAATATCTCAATAAACCAAATTTTAGTCTTAATACAATTACAAAATTTAATATAGCTTGCTAACTTTAATTAAACTATGGTTAAATACTACAACTGTTAATCCATTTTCATTTCGCCAGACAATTTTATTTTTTTTAACACATAAAAATATGCCATAAAGATTTGGGGCAATTTTTGCCACGAAATTCATATATTTTACAAATGCTAATTTATTTTAAAAAATTTTTAAGTTTTATTGTTAAGAAAATTTTTATTCAAAAGCTTAAGCCTGATTTTAAACAATTGTGGACACTTTAACTTAGAAGCTTAATTTGATATTATAAAACTATCAAAGTATATTTGACGGGTATTTTTTTTCATTTTTATAAATCTAAGTGTGAATAGGAAAAACCCTTTAGAGCTTAATTAGGTAAATGTCAAAAATGGAAAATTAACCCTACATGCAACTAATCGAGTTTTACCTAAATAAACAAAAAAAATTTATTAAGCACGAAAATGTGAGGATGGTAAATTGCCTAAAATAATTTTTTTTTAAATTAAACATTTGTAATTTTTTAGATATTTTAAAATCAAATTAAAAAAGGGTTAAAAATATCTACAAAAAAATGTGCTTCAAATAACTTATTAATAAATGTATTTTTTTATATTTTTTTATTTTTGAATCACAAGGTCGCAAAGGTGTCACTTTTGGGTAGAAATTGTCTAACTAAAAATGAAAGAAAAAAATTTTAAGGAACTTTCTTTAAATGTCTAAATATGACCTTTAAAGTTTAAATTACTCCTAGAATTGTTAAGAGATTTATTCAATAAAAACCTATAGAAAATTTTATCACAATTAGATTTAGTGACATATAACATCAACCAATTTTGAGATATATAAGCTAACTTTAGAGATCAGACCTTCCATATTAATTTTCAAATCAGTTTCCCGTTCTAAAGCTTTGTAAGTCAGCATACATTAAAAATTTTGTAAATGTTAAAAAAACAAAAAAAGATTTAAAAACAAAAATAAATTGAATTTTTTTTGATATATTCACTACAGCTAAACTGTTAAATTTAAACTGGTTCTGGTTTTCGAGTGGATACAGGCTCTTGTTACAACAAAGGTAAGAAAAACTTTAGCGGCATAATATTATATACTTATGGCCAATTCAATAATATAAATAGAACCGCAGTTAAAAATTTAAACGGTTCTGGTTTCATATTTTTTCCCTGGTTCCGGTTCTTTTGGTTCTGGTTCCGGTTCCAATCCTTGATTAAAACCCATAATATATCTTGTCGTAATTAGGTTGAGATGCCAAATATCCTGTATTATCTAAATGTTGATATAAAAACATTAGAATCTTAAAAATTTTATCTCAATATTTGAGATAAAAAATATATGTTTACAAGTATATTTCTCTTTAGGGTATTCTCGAGGTCGCAAAATCTGTCAATTTAGTCAAAAAAGGTTATTTTTTAAAATAGACGGAGCAAAATCTCCGAAGGCGAAAGAAACTACGAAACACTGAAAATATATATGCGATAAGGTCATCATGGGAATCCATTCATTTTGTCAAACTTATTGTTTCTGACATCGGTATTTGTCGAACTGTGTAATAATTAATAGATAGACTCTTTTACAGGGGCGTAGCAGAAACTTTTCTAAAAGAGGGCAAAAATATTTTAGAGGAACTACAAATTTAATTTTAATATTATATTTTATTTGCATAATTTATAAGGCTGTATATTTTCCAAAATATAGCAATTTTATTGATTTCTATTCCCTTTTATATGTTTGATATATAAAATCAACCGCTGGTTACATCATAGAAATTAATAAAAATTTCAAAGGGGAGCAATTGCCCCCTTTTGCCCCCCCCCCACCCCCCTCAATACCCCCCTGCTCTTTTACCACTGTGTTACATTTTTTGTGAAAACGATAAAAGTTTAATCGTTTGCAGTGTAAAATAATGAGTTCTTTTAAAAAATCGACACTTTGGAGTTTATTTTAAAATCACTGAATTATCTAAATAATCTTTTTTCTTGATTGAGTATATTTAATCAATTAATTTTAATAGGGGGCACGGCGCGTCGTGACTTGGGCCTGCACTTGGTAAAACGTATGTTTGAACGTTACGGTCGAATGAACGGTATTCAAGTAATACTTATGCTAGCGCATGGCAACTCAATGATCAGCCCTATTCCCGAAGCTGATAATTTGAAATTACCTATTCAAATCGATGGTATTACTCCTTTGCCAACATGTTAATCAGAGTTATTAAGAAATAGGTGCTTGCTCATACCTTAGTTACAATTAAGAATATTCTTAATTGACATATACAACGGAGATAACTCTTATTATGTAGCAACAAAGTCTATATGTTTTAATAATTATTAAGAGTTTAAGATATAAATCAGGTCCCGCGTTTAAAAGTTCAGCATTTTTTGATTTTAAATTTTTTCGATTAACCTGTCATTTCAAATTTTCAAGTCTGCTTGGCCAGCGCTTTTATTAATAAACGTCAAGTGAATATAATTATTTGTATGATTTCTACATTATAGAAATTATCATGAGAAAATAATTAGTTTGCTATTTATATTCTGTCCAGTTGTAATTGTTTAATTTTTTGGCCGGCTCCTTATGCAAATTTTCTGAGACATATTATTCAGATCTACAAAAGCAAGGACATTATAAAAAGTGGAGTTTGTCATCTTTACTAAATCTTTTTTAAACCTCAAAAGAAACGCTATGCTTGGGTAAGACAAATATTTCAAGTTTTAAATTTTTAATTAATAACTTAAAGTCTCTATTTTAAACTCAAAAAATTTACATTTGTAGAACAACAGCTAAAAAAATTATTTTACGTTGGCCTATAGCACAGGGATTAAAGAAGCACGTAGCCGTCATTTTTGCCGGATTACTCAACCAAACAATTAACGATCCCTCTGAAATATATGCCATTGTTAGCGAACGTACCAAGGATCACATACTGGATTTACAATGTTGCACCACAAACCCATATGAGTTTTCATTATAATGTGAGCCTACAAAAATATTCCGCCGGCGACATATATTTTGACCTAAGTTGAAAACGGCCATATTGAGAGTTTTCAACCACAACCACATCTAACTTTTGTCAGCTTAAGAAATGCTTCTTATATAAATATTTTTCTCGCCAAAAATATAGTATAATGCAACCCACGATTTGGAGCTGCTGACTTCTAATATGTATTCTGTCGGTAAAATATTTGATTTAAAGCTAGTATGGCAATTATTTAGACAAAAAACTGAATTGAAGCCTTGAAAAACGAAAAATATACATGAGAAAAGGTCAACATGGCGATGCATGCTTATATTTTTTCATAAACTTATTTTTTTTTAACATTGATATTTATTGACTGACCTGTGTTATTAGGGCTGTAGCGGAAAAATTTTTTAAGGAATAAGGAATTTTACTTTTAAAAATATTTAGTCAACGAATATTGATGACTTTTTCTTATAGCTCTAGGCAATTCGGCTGAGATTTTGTTCATATTAAATAGAAAATTGGTTTGTCTTATTAACGGAGATTCGGCTTAAGCCATTTTAATACAGCCTTGCATTGCATAAAATTTGAACCACATTCACCAAAGACCGTTTGTAATACTTTTATATATATCCGCAAGCTTTGAGAAAATTTCGCTAATCGCAATATAACTTTATTTGTATAATTGTGTTGATAAATTTTTAAAATAAATTGTAATTTTTTCTAATTATGATTATTTGTCATGGTTCATGAGGTTGCCCAGGTTATTTAAAGACGACTATCAATGGTAGAAAATGTAACTTGAAAAGGGCCGGGTATTTAGTGGAAAAATCAGTACGCTTAGGCATGGGCAAGATTTTTGAATTGGGATAATTTTAAAACGAGAGGGGGGGGGGGGAAGGGGTTTAATATAAATAAGGGGAATTATAAAAAAGCTAGCAATAAGGTAAAGATATTTAAATAAATAACACTGGACAACAAAATTTGGACGACCTTGAGCATCATTAATGCCTCAAATTTTTAGTTTTGGTGTCAAATTTGATTTCTATTTTTGGGGTAATTCTATATCAATTAACTTATGGGTAACTAATAATATATTTAGATTACGGAAACATTCATGATTAAAGGCGTTTAAACTTTTTTTAATATTAAATTTTTTTTTATTTTTTTAAAATTAGTGGTTATCGTCATAAAATCCGTTTTTTGATTTTAAATAATTTGTAAGTAAGTAGCTAAAAAATTTAAGCATTAACCTTTCCTAGTAAGGAATCTGATTATGCCAAGAGATTTTTTGAAAATTAATAGTTAAAGAATTTTTTTTAGATTTTTTTGTAAAGTTTGGAAGCGGTAAAAAAATTGGAAGCATTGGAGAAAAAACACCCGGAATCGCTATTGCAAGAAAATTCTTTAAAAAACTCTGTAAAATTTGTTTAAGTTGTTTTTTGTTGTTGTCCATTATAATTCAAGTATAGAAATTTAGAATTACCATTTTAAATTATTTTGAAGCTAAAGTTAATAACAGGCACAAATCAAATAACTAGCCTAAAAGTTCAATTAGGACCCGTTAGAGTATAATTAAAAAAATTATTTCTTTTTTTTTGCCAATTTATCCAAAACAACGTAATTACATGAAATTAAATGTAATATTTTGCATTTTAAAATCTAAAATAATAATATTTTAGTTTCACACATCAGTTTAAAACAACATGTTGTTAAAAATATCGCAACATTTTATCTTCCACGCTAACATAAGAAAATAAACTTTTGCTTTTTTAAAAACTAAAAGATTATTTTGAGCGTGCCCTTAAAAAATTGGAACTTACAAAAACGTAATTAATTCACAAAGTTGAGCCCTCTTTTCGACGGAGTTTTATCTTAAATGGTTATTTTTAACATGGCTTGCCCCCCCCCCCCCCCCCCTTCCTTCCCCCACCTTGTCCAAGCCAGTCTATTTGCCATATTATCCAATCAACTTACTAGTTTTACATAAATTCAAGTCCGGAATTTTAGATTTTTAATTAGGGTGCGTTCAGACTCAGTTCGTTTTTTTGAAAAATTTTAAAATTTTTACCTTTTGACATTGAACTTTTTTACAAAAAGTTGCCAATTTTGGTTATTCGCATTTAAAATGTTTTTCTGAGAGAAAAGTTTTTAAAAAAATTTAAAAAAAAAAATAAAAATTCAAAAAATTTGAAATTTTTAATATTTTTCAAAAAAATGAAACGAGTCTGAACGCACCCTCATGAAGTAGACTTGCAAATTACCAGATTATTTTCAAATATTGTGAAATTTTGGTATTTAGGGGAGACTATAGCTATGAGACCAGGGTAATTTTGAGCCCTAGGGTGTAGACTTTCGGGTAGATGCTCTACCTAATTCGGTGATATATAATTAAAATAATCTTTAAGGTAGTTCTGTGTTTTTTTTCGCAACTGTACCAAGAAAATTTTTAACTAGCTAAATAAATGAAAAAAATGTCAATTTTCTCTTTAAAAAAAAAAGTAAGTCTTGTTTGATTTCTCAAAAAAGTATTATTAAAATCATTTATAATTTTTATGTAGACTAACAAAGATAAAGTATTTTTAAATAATTAAACACATATTTCTAAAAACATATATTACACAGGTCAACAAATATTAATGTCAGAAACGTGAATTTTATGAAAACATAAAAGAATGCATCCCCATGAAGGCCTAATCTCAAATATTCGTTTTTCTAAGTTTCTTCCGTTTTTGGCTCCTTAGATCCGTCTATAACGAAAAATGACCTTTTTTGATCAAATAGACAGATATAAATATACCAAAATAAAAAAAAAGTTAAAATCTTTTTTACGTATAAATATCCCTTGTAACTTATATTTTTAATCACAAATATGGAAAATAAATTTTATTAATATATCAAGCTCTTACATCGGCATTTAGACAATACAAAATATTTCGCGTCCAAACTTATATACAATACGATATATTATCGGTTTTTGATAAAAATATATTTGAAGTTTGAATTTAACAGTTTAACTGTTTTGAATATGCAAATATAAAATTTAATTTATATTTGTTTTATATTTTTTTTTTGGTTTTTTGACCTTTTTTCTAAAATTTTTAATGTTTATAACTGACCAACTAAGTTTGATTAGGAAAAACGGTAAACGGATTTGATATTCCCTAAGATGGCAGGTTTGATCTCTGTAGTTAACTAATAACTCTCTAAAATTGTTGACCTGTTTTATTTAAGCCCAAGTCAGGGAAACTTACTTTTTTATCGAAGGTTAATTATGATACCTTTCCCTTCAATTAAATAAAAATTTTGCGCATGCGAAGAGGGTTTATAATTATATTAATATTGAAATTGTTGAAGTGAGACAATTTAAAAAAGTGGAAAATACAGATTATCCTTAAATAGAAAAGGGAATTTAAGAAAGAAAACTTGACATCAGGTTATAATTTAATGTCATAAATGTCATTTTTGGGCACATGCATAATGTGCTCTTTGTTCGTGTGCTATAAATGGGATTAAGAGTATACAATTATGCATTTTCTATTATATAAAATTTTTAATGATTTTACTGCTTAAATAAATAAAGGCTCAAAATCACCTGATACGCTCAAAATTACCCGACGCTATCCAAAATTACCTCACAAATATTTGTTTATATTTTTATCTGTAAAATCTTTAACTTTTTTTTCATGTTTTAATATATTTTAATAACCCAAATGAGACAAACAATTAAAGAGTTGTTGCATAAATTTTGGACTTCTGGTTTACGAGATATGGACTCTTGCTTACCCCAGTCTCCCCTACAAAAACTAGAGTTTTTTTAAAACATTTTAATTAAAAATACATTCCTAATATAACACAGGTCAACAAATTTTGGGAGTTATAAGTTAACTAATATCAAACCTGCCGTCTTAGGGATTTTCAAATCCGGTTACCGTTTTTTCTAATCAAACTTAGTTAGTCAGCTATTTAAAAAAAAGGAAAAAAAAAACAAAGATTCAAAAACAAAAATTGTTTTTTTTGCATATTATAACAGCTAAACTGTTAAATTCAAACTTTCAATGTTTTTTTTATTCAAAACCGATAATATGTCGTGTCGTATTTAAGTTTGATGCAAAACATTCCGTATTATTTAAATGCTGTGTATGAGCTCGAAATAATAATAATTTTTTTTTCATTAATTGTAATGATAAATATAAGTTAAAAGGAATTTTTTAATGAAAAAAGATTTTTAAATTTTTCTTTTTAGGGTATGTTAAGATCTGTCAATTTGGTCAAAAAGCGGCCAATTTTCGATATGGATGGATCTATAGAGCCGAAGGAAGAAATTAAAAAAAACGAAAAACATATATGAGATAAGGCCTATGGGAATGCATTTTTATGTTTTCATAAACTTATTTTTTGTGACATTGATATTTGTTGACCTGTGTAACATAATAATAAATTTACTATTATAAATAAATTTAATACAATGCTGAAATAAATTTCTTTAACTTTCTAATGTATAAAACATTATTAGTTCACTTTTTCTCTGAATGTGGTGTCTACCTCGATTTTTGCAGTTTTCAAAAACAGCAAATTTGGTCCAGCAAACAAAAATTTAGAAATTTACGAATAAACGAAAAAAATCAAAATAGGAAAGTATGATTGTTTTAGGGCACAGTTTAATAACTGAGGCACAATTTGTGCAACCTTAACAAAAAATCAGTATGTCAAAAAATTAAGAATAATATTCTGATACAATTAGTACATAATTCGGGAAGGAGCCCCATTCAACGGGAGTTCCAGGGAACTCTATCAAAAAAACACTCAACGCCCGGAGTTTTCCGTTTTTGAACTCAAGTTTTTTCCCTGGAGTTTCAAATTAATAGCCCATTGGAAATATTGGAATTTTGTATACTTTTTGTCTAATTTCATTTTTTTAAAAATAAAGCTGTAAATAAATTTAAGAGCAGCTGATGAAAATATCTCACATTTATAATGTCATTTACTTTTATTTTTTTAATTGTGAGAAGTAATTTAAATTAATTAAATAATTAAATTCATGTCTACATAAAATTTTAGTCGGTTTTTGTATTTAATGGTGATTTTTATATTGGACGAACAACTAATAATTATATTAGGGTAATTTTAATTAAATTTAGGTGTTCTTATTATTGACGAATTGGGAGTTAAGATTTTATTTAAAGTAAATATATAACATATAATGTGTGTATATCTTTTTCATTCCACTCTTTTATACGTTTTACCCATTCCGTCAAATGGCCAACTATTATATAAGGCCGACAATAAATCTATCATTCAACTTACATATCAAAGCATGTAAGGTTAAAAAGTAAAACCTAAGTTAAATATTCATAATAGCTAAACAATATCAAAGCATGTAAGGTTAAAAGGTAAAACCTAAGTTAAATATTTAAAATAGTTAAAGGCCAAAGGCCGATTATGCAAAATCAATGATTAAGGTTCACCAATATGGTGGCCAAGGAGTTGGATCGACCTTGTGTAGGCAGGTTCGTTCTTCTCCTTGCTAACCTGTGAGGCAAGTTTAAAATTTCCCCCGATTATATGGCATATATATGAATTTTGGGCCAAGATCAAGACCTATTTTTAATCTTTACCCGCCCCATAGTTTTTCTCCTCTTTACAATTTATACCATCATTTATTATCTTAATATTTAGGCATGCTTTATTCAAAAAATAATTTCAATTTTTGTGTGCAATGCCGACAACAATTGAATGCGTCTATGATCACTAATCAAAAACGATTTGTTGTCTTTGATAACATCGTCACTTATTGAGTCGCTGCCAAAAATTAAGTACCACGGGGCTCTATCGTACTCCAGTTCGTCGCCGATGACAAAATCATTCAATTGATCATCCTCTTTCTTTACCATGACTTTCCCCTATTCGTTTCTATACCCATCGTCACCAATTATTGTTCTCGCTCGTCTCGAATCGTGTCCATTTATCGTTGGGGTTAATTTGTCCAGCGTCATTGCTAACATCAGGTTCCGGCTGTTGCTCCTCATCTTCGTTCAAATTGAAGAGACCCTTATCGTCATGTTCAGCATCAATTAAATGCCGTTGGCCCCCCATATTGTCAAGATTGTGAGTAAAGAGTTCGTATAGGTAGTTGTCGACATCATGGTGAGGTTGATCAACGGTGGCATTTTCCAAGTCACCCACTTTATTGTATCTTCCATACGCGTGCCTCCTGACCCATTATTAACAGTTTCAATCGATTGAATTTCATTATTATTATCATTATTAGATGGATCATCCCTTTCATCAAGATAATGTATTTTCATAAATCTTAGTCCCATCTCAATTCTATTTGAATAGATTGGTTGAGGTATCCGAAGATGCTACATTGACCATTAAGATTGCTGGGTTCTTGACGATTTTCATCAAAATCTCGTATTTGTACATATCTCAAGCCCATGTTAACAATGTTTGAATTAAGTGGTTGAGCCTCTTCGAAAATATTATATTTACCGTTACCATCACTAAATTCTTGATATTCATCGTATGTTTGTTCATCAGCGTACTCATCATAATAATTACACCTTTGTAAATTCCATTGATCCATAGCAAAGTCATTTAAATATGATATTTGACTATCGTTTTCCTAATTATAATAAGGTTTCTCGAATATTTCATAACTATTATCATCATCAAATAATTCCATCTCGCCACTCGGGACTGAGATTTAGTATATCCAGGTTCGGATCATTACGGCACCATATTGACAAGTGTGAGTTAAGATTTTATTCAAAGTAAAAATATAATATATATTGTGTGTATAACTTTTTCATTCCACGCTCTTATACGTTTTAAATTATCATTGTACAAACCAATTCCGTCAAATGGCCAACTATTATATAAGGCCGAAATTCTATCATTCAAATTACATATCAAAGCATGTAAGGTTAAAAAGCAAAACCTAAGTTAAATAATAAAAATAGCTAAACAATATCAAAGCATGTAAGGGTAAAAAGTAAAACCTAAGTTATATATTTAAAATAGCTAAACAAGGCCAAAGGCCGATTATGCAAAATCAATGATTAAGGTTCACCAACACTTATGATGTCACCAAATTATCGCAAATGCGATTTATGCTTTAAAGCTAAATTTTTTTTCGATTTTTTTTCGTGTGTTAAAATGTAAATCGATTTTTTGGTAAAATTATATCTTTTTTTCATCTTGTGATAATGTCATCAAATTGTTGCAAGCGATATATGCCTTACGAAGCTATTTTTTTCCGATTTTTTTTGTGTGGTAAAATATAAGTAGTTTTTTTGGTAAAATTCTACATTTTATTCTCATATCATAATGTCATTTAGTTGTCGCAATTGCCAAAAATTCAGCAATACAATCTCTTGAACATTAGATCCGCTGAAAAATGTCACATTGTCAATGCGATTTATGCAGTAAAAACTAATATTTCTAAATTATTTTTGTTTGAGCGATAATATATTAGTTATCTATTTGTAAAATTTCTCCATTTTTGCTTCCTGTAATGTCACCAAATTATCGCAAGTGCGAATAAATAATAAACCTTTTTTTCAATTTTTCTAGCTTGCCTGATTACTTGACAATATATTTGCTCGTCCCCCCTCCCGAATCTGCTTTCTGGTCCAGATTTTTACATAAATAATACATGGCAGCCCGAACAAAAAAAATCGAAAAAATTTTAATATATTAAAAAACATTTGCCAAAGTAAGGTGACATCGACTCAGCAGGCATTTATTAACATAATTTTAAAAAATTTATCTATAAATAAGATGAAACAAACCGATATTTAATAATTGCATTTGCGACAATTCGGTGACCATTAGTTGCCTAAAATCATAAAATATTTACAAAAATTACTAATACATGGCAACCCGAATAAACAAATCGAAAAATTTATTTAATATTCAATTATTATAGACTATTTTTTCTCCCATAATATTCTTTAAGAACTAAAAAAATTCGTTTCATTTTTCATATCGTAGTAAAAACATCTGGTGGCTAAATACCACTATTTATTTAAAAAACTCTCTTTTGAAAAAAAAAAAAAATTCGTAAAACCCACCCGGGTTGAGCTCCATGAGTTCAAAATCGGAAAACTCCGCAGCATAAAAAGCCCTAAATGTGTCAACTGTGTTAAAAAAAACCTTAACTCATTATTAACTATAATATCACCATTAAATCAATTTTATTAGACTAACGCCATCTATTATGAATATGTAAACTGTAGAGGAAATTTTAGTTTATTTTAATCGAAAATAGTATTTAACTAAACAGAGAACAATTTTGGCTACAAAAATAGCTTCTGCTAAATCAAAAGTTAACAAAGTTTATAAGTTTCGTAAAATAATTTTTCCAAAGTGGGAGGGGTAAAAAATTTTTTGGGGAAAATTGGGCTTGTTTTTTAGGTTAAACCAAATTTTTAATTGCATTTTTGAACGTTTCATATGACCAAATTTTGCGGTGGGGAGCCTTGGTGCGCCCGTGTTTTAGAGCTCAATCTTATATAATTAATATTCTTTTAAACCTTGCGACCAATATTTGATACACATTTGACAAACTGACGACGAAACTATATTTTAGCCAAAAAGCCCAAAAAAGCCATTGGCATCATCGATTGTTTAAAAATTTAATTAGGACTTTTGAACAAACTATGTTAAGCCTAAACCTTTCTCCTCCGGTTTACCCAGAAAAATTGCTCTATCCAATATACAAATTAAGATTTTTTGAATAAATTAACTTTGTTAAGCTTAAAATCCGGTTAATCCTAAAACTGCCCTCCCCAAAGTACGAATTGGCTAGCGGGCAGTCACAATTTTGAGACCGATTGGCACGTGGACTTTGGAGCATTGAGAAGTTTTATTTAAGCCTAATATTGAATTTTTACATTTGGGGTCGATAAAGCAGAAGCTACAACGTGTTAAATAATTTTTTACTACACTTTTGTGTCAAACAATTTAAATTTTATTGCAACTTTTATTGTCGACAATATACCATATAAAACCTTACATCTTTATCAAATTATCTTTTAAGTCATTAAAATGCAATATATTTTTTTTTCAAATGTCTGAAAATTAGGTCAGGGCTATTAAAATTAATTGAAAGGTATAATGGTGACCCAGTAATGCAGCCGAAAGAATTAAAGACCACTAGATTTTTTTAAAATTATTTTTTTAAAAAATTTTTGTGTGATAAGTAAAATTATAAAAATGCTAAATGTAATTTATTCGATATTAACGTATCTCCTGCTTTTAACATGCACTATTGATTCCTTTGATGGAAACTACAGCAGCACGGTGGCCGTGTCGAACTTTTCAACCAAAGGTATGCCAACAGTTATAACTTCATTGGTAATACAGGAATATTATGATAAAAATTATGTAAAAATTGTAAATGTGGTTTAAATAATATAATTGTAGCATGAAATGTTCTATATACAGGGCCATAAGGGTGCTTAAGGTGGCCCGAAGGAATCCTAAAACAATTTAAAATTTGTAAGTTATAGATATTTTTTACGGTGAAATAAAGCTTTGGTCTTAGCACCCCAGAAAAAAAATAATTAAAAATTCATTAACTGCAAAAGGTTTTGGATGTCCCAGTATAAAATGCGCATATTTGGCTCTGCAATTAACTATCGAATCAACGGGCCCCGTTTATAAATTCCTAGGGCTCAGCCCAAATATTGTTACAATTTCGTTATATTTAAGTGCTAGTACAAAGGCCATGGTCTTGCACCCCCCCTCTCTTATTTGGGAAACTATACTAAAACAGGTAAAAAAAACATTTATTGCCATATGCAGTTGTTGCTGAAAGAAGGGCATTGAAGCGAAACCATCACGATATTGAACTCTTGATAGACGGGTTTGCAAAAAAGGTTAAACAAGTGGTCCGCAACATTGGGGGTTACCTGGAAAGTCATTCTAGGGATCGGAGGTCAATCGTACCAGGTGAAGAGGGGCTGAGCATTTCACGACCTATCGACATTGTCTTCGCCATTGATGCGAGCGATGCTATGGGACAGCAAAAATTTGATTGTGCCAAATACTTTGCTAAAGTAAATCGTTTCCACATGCTTGCTCAAAAAAATTTTTGTATTTAAAGAACGATGAAACTTGATCAGGTTGATCTATTTATTAATCATAGGTAATTTCCCACGTTGGTATTATCTATGAATTGTAAGTTTCTACCATTTTAGATTTAAGTTATATTTTTAATATTACAATTTTTCTAAATAATTAGTGAAAATTTATTTTAAACAATTGTTATTAGCATAAAATAAATTTGTAATTAAGCTAAATCTATTTAGTATGGAATAAAATATAATAAGGTCAAAAATTAGTAAAAATTGGTGAAAAGAGTGAATAAAATGTTAATCACATAAGAGAACTAAAAACAGAGAACATTGAGAAACCTCAATAGCCATGCTTCGAGATTTTAAAATTTAAGGTAACAAGCGCCATTTTTTTCTTTTTTTTTTAAATTATTCACACCTAGGGTGGGGCTCAATTTCCTGAAAAAGAGGAAAAAAATATTGATATAATAGGAAAAATTGAAGTGTTTCAATTTGATAATATATTCAATTTTAGGCATAAATACGAAGTTTTTTTTGCAATGTTAAAAGTGTTTGTCCAAATTGAGAGTGCAAAACACAGCCACATAATAGATACTTCTAATTTAACCATTATCGTAATCACTTATATTATTTTTATATAGTTTATTGCGGAAAATTTGAACTTAATCAATGGTGTCAGCCCAGGAGCCACAAATATTGGTGTATTAACGTATAACAATGACACTCGAGTGGATCTAGATATAGAGGATGGATTTTTATTGAAAATGATTAAGCAGAAGATATCATCGAAACCTTTTAGGGGTAATTTGACTTAATTTATTAAAATCTATTTAAGTTTAATTGAAATAGATGCGCAAAAATTATCAATAACCTAACTAAGTTACAATGATAATTTTGATATCACTATTACTTAGCTAAAATTTTTGAAGTTTTAACTATTAGCTATGTTTTTAATAAATATTATTTATATATCTACAAATAAACTTCATAAGCCGGCTATTGTTGAAAAAACAAACCATAGCTTTCAACAATCTTAGTTATAGTGTATTTTGGGTACAAAATAACTTTGGAGCGCTGGGATATATAAATCAATTGGTGTATGCAGGCACAAAGGCATAGTTAACTAGATTTTAATAACATGAAAAGCTTAAATAAAAAAATCTAACCCTAACTATATATTCCTAATAAGAGTCAAAATATTTAGCCTAACTATTGACTACGACTTAGTTAAACTTTTTACGGGAAACTATTAACTACACTAAATTTTTTGATTCCACTAAAAATTACCTTAATTAAGGGTTAACTTGTCCATCCAATATCACACAGGAGGGCATTCCACAAGAGTCCAGTGCATATAAACTTTTACGATTCGATAAAGTTGGTTTTCCGCATCTTCCATTTTAAAAAATGGCACAATGCGAAAAAATAATAAATTTTATAATATAATTATTGGTTAAGGTGGAGCTGAACCAGATGGAGTTATGGCCTTAAATGAGGCTCTGAACATGCATATTAGGTCTTTGAGACCGAGAGCCCTCAAAATGGTCATGGTATTCACGGCCAAACCATTGACCCAAAACGCTGCTCCAGGATTTCTCTATAAATTCGAGCAAATCAAAAAGACATACAAAAAGCATGGTAAACATTATATTTCAAAAATTTGTTTATCCATTTACATCTCATAACACAGGTCAACAAATATCAATGTCAGAAACGTGAAGTTGGAACATAAAAAAATGCATCCCCATGATGGCCTAATCTCATACATATTTTTCGTTTTTCTTAGTTTCTTCCGTCTTTGGCTCCGTAGATCCGTCTTTATCGAAAAATGGCCTTTTTTGACCAAATTGACAGATCTAAATATACCCTAAAAAGAAAAATTTAATAATCTTTTTTTGCACATAAATCCCTTGTAACTTATATTTTTAATCACAAATAATGAAAAATAAATTTTATTAAAATATCAATCAAGCTCTTACATCGGCATTTAGAAACTAAAACGTTAATGAAAATATAATTTGAGGTTTTAATTTAACAGTTTAACTATTGTGAATGCAAAAATAAAATTTCAATTTATTTTTGTTTTTGAATCTTTTTTAATTTTTTGACCTTTTTTCTAAAATTATCAATGTGTTCAACTGACTAACTAAGTTTGATTAGGAAAAACGGTAAACAGATTTGATATTCCCTAAGATGGCAGGTTTGATCTCTGTAGTTAACTCATAACTCTCAAAAAATTGTTGACGTGTGAATTAATGTAATTTAATAAAAATAAATTTTTTTAGAGGCGGGTTCTAATTCCACTTAATTTTCTAAAAAAATTTTATAAAAAAATATTGGTCTAATAAAATTTTTTTTGAGGGTTAGAATATTCAAAAAAGTGTTGAAATGATTATCAGCAATTTTCATATAGATTTAGTTATTAAGAAGATTTTCTGTACTTAGATTAACTGCTCCGGGTGTAAGGAAATATTGCAAAAAGAATGGTTATTAATTTTCAATGTAAAAGCTCAAATTTACAAAATTTCTAATTTTCAGAATTTTCATATTTGTAAAAAAACGAATGAAATCCGAAAGCGCCTTAAATTAGCAATAATTAAGTATACGATAAAATTTTTTTTTAATAATTTGATTAGCAATTTGTGTTTTAATTTTATTGACCACTAGGTATCAAAATTTTTGGAATAGTTATGAGCGCAAATGGTGATCAAGATGATGACATACAAAATACAATTGACAACCATGATGATCAATTATATTCTTACATCAATGTTCCCCCTATTTGCCAATCAATATAATTTCAATGCTTTTTATCGACAATTGTTCTTAAACTAATTTTAATTTATTTATTTATTCAATTCTATATGAAATAGTATTCCTAAATTATAGGCTGTGCCACACAAACCTTAGAAAGTGAGATTAACTATAGAAATTTAGAAAATTTTATTACAAACCATGGCCTAAGGTAGAGCAGGGGGCGGGATGCGAGTCATTTTAAAAGATTTCATTTATGCATATTATACGATTTTTCATAAATTAAATTAATTTTATTTCTTATTTACCTAAAATACCTTATATATTAATTATTAAAAAATGTCAAAATTAATATCAAATTGTTGGAATTTTTTAATTCAATAAGTCAGTTGCGTTGTTGATTCCGCATAATCTCATAGATTGCATTGTTCGTAGAGTTCAAACCGGGCTGTGATATCTCGGCCATCCGACATATTTTTCAATTTTGGCCATGCTTAGCCCGACCCAGCTCGAATTTTATAACATGGTTCATAAATTTTTTAAGATAAAAAAATTTTGTTTAAAAGTTATAAATATTATACAGAGTGTAAAAGTAATATCCTTCATCGAATGATTATAAATTCATCATTTTTAGTTCTTGTTTAGTTAAAAAAAATTGGGCATTGTGAGATTTACAAATTTGGCTCGTAATTACTTTATTTCAAATTAAGGCCTCGTTCGCCCGGCTTGTTATCAATTTCGGCATGTTCCGGCCCGTTTTTCAGGCGGGCTTTCGGGTCCTGACTTGGATCTCTAACAGTTGCTGCTATTAATGTAGATTAGAAATTTAGAGCGCGTTTAAGTTTTATTTTATTAAATTTTTTTTCATTTTTTACTTCTACTACAGAATATTTATTTTTAGTATACAAAAATAAGCGACTGCCTATAAGAGGTCAAAAAATTTTGTGTCTTAAACTGCGTTACTTTTGACGCTTGTACACTCTAATTATTTTATTTTTATCCGTTTATTTACATTTTAATAGTTGTAATTTGAATATTGATAAATTTATTTTTCAAAGTTTTTTTATTTTTAGTTTAATACTATGATAACCTTTTCCATGTAAAACATATATAGTGGTAAAAATTAGTCATAAGACCCATTAGTTAGAAGGTGCCCTATCATCTTTACCATGGTTTGCTATTGATTATATTAAAACATTTTCTTAATATATATACCCAAGGCTGGTGCCATCTATCGAGCACTTATTAATTGTTACACATATATTTAACAGCAATAAATGATCATATAAAATATTTATATTTAAATATCAAGCAAATGACATTTTATTTGACAACATTTTAAATAATTAATTGCCCATAAAATTTTTTTTTGCACCAAATAAACACCATAATTCATGTTATTTTGCTCCAAAAGTAATTAACGCCATTAAAAAAGCATTATTTGGTTTATGTTTGATGGTAAAAAAATATATTTATAAATAGGCGCCATACACATATTTGGTTAAGAATTAATATTAAAAAAGAGTGTTATTTTTTAAAAGTCGGCTTTCCCGAAAAAAATTGTCACGGCTCGGCAGGGCGATAATAAAACTTTGGGTCAAATTAAGTAGTTAAATTTAAAGTTTGGGCTAGATTAAGTCTAGGATGTAAAAGTTTATCTCATAACAAAAAGAAATCTATTCGACAGCCAAAAGGATGGAAGCATTTAGACGTTATCTTTTTAAATTAAAATTGCGTTATTTGAATACAAACATGTCTTTGGAAACGCGTAGATACAAAAATTAAATCAGACTTAGTTGTTTCTAAATCTTCTGTCATTCGCATTTATGCACCGAATTTAAAGTGCACAAATGTTATCTAACGCGCTCAGACGGCTCGCGCGATATTGCAATAGATTTATTAAAAAATGCAATACTCTTTTAGTTGGATAGCAATTAAAGTGACAAAACCAACAGAAACAATTACAATGTTGACAAAAAATAAACGTCAGAAATACAAAAACCATGGTGACAAAATACTCAAAACAAAGAATGCCGAAATATAGAAGTACCCAGAATTTTTTAAAGGGTGAGAGAGAAAAGAAAAAATAATGTAAATGTGAAATTTATTTTGATAAAACAAAGGGGTTGGGATAATTATATAGGCCTAATTTTTGTGCATTTTTAAGCGTTTTACTAAAATATCATTCAGCAAAAGAGCTTATAGGGTTATACCGCCCCCCTCTCCCCTTTAAAAAATTTGGGAATGTTTTTGCCTAGCTAAAACATTTGTGATTGATTTAAAATTTTATTGAACAAATTACAAGACAAGACAAGGCTAATACGCAGCCTTTAATTTTTTAACATTTGTCTGGCAAACACCTGAAAATTTAAATTTCACCCAAAAATGAATTATAAAAATATATTGGACATCGTTGGCCGAATAAATGTAGATTATGTACTGCTTGAAGGTCGTCGGCTTCTAATAGATGCTATTAATAGGAATATGAAACCATTTTATATATTTTACACAAGTTTGCATAAACCATTTGGATCTCAAATGTTTAATTGTGAAACTTTTTTAATATCAAAAAAAACTATGAACAAACTTACCAACACTGTAACAGCCCCTGGGATCGTGGGTTTGAATATTGAATATAAATGATATGATAATTTATATTTATTAATAGAAAATAAGGTTTTTTTGAAAGGCCAATAATGTTTAACTCGCCATCAATACCATTGTCTGTTGTTTGCAATAGAATTAGAGATCCTGGAAATCTTGGCACCTTAATAAGGACAATGGCTGCATTTAGTTGTGAACAGGCATTGTTTATAAGTATTTATAATTGTAACTATTTTAATTGAGTTGGAGTATAAACTATAATTTAAATATACACATTACAAAGATTTTTTAGATAAATTTTTGTTAGTTTACAAATTCTTCAATATTAATTACAATGCGCTTAATGATAAAAAAATTTGGCCATATTACACTGGGCTCAAAATTATGGTATTTTTTAATTTATTTTTATAAAAATATTGAAAAAAACATTTAGTATATTCTGAGTCTATTCTTAATTAAAATTTAACTTAATAATTAAGGAGCCAAAGCTATTCAAAACACTTTTGTAAAGGGAATTTAAGAGAGGGTTCCCCAAAAACATCTTTTATTATTGGTGTGTGAGGAGGACCTGAAATAGTTTGTAAGTTTTCAAATAAACTTGAATAATTTAGGAATTCATCAGTTTAAAATATATTGACTTTAACCTTTGAGGTTGAGATTTTAGTTACATATGTACCTTAAATCTCAATATTTGAAGTCCAAAAATAAATTGGCAATTATAAAGATGTCAAAGCAAAAAATTTTAAAACTTATACACCAAAAACATACTTACCAAAAGCCTAGGCCTCAAAATCTAATAAAGATTTAGCAAGATAATTTAAAATAATATTATTTGGAAATTAAAATTGTAAAAAATAAATTTAATAAATCAGCTAATAGTATGTCTGATAAAATTTAGAATAGAAAATAACATTACGATAGCCATTTTTAAATTTTTGCATAGCAAATAAACTTTAAATCATGGGGAAACCTTAAAGCAAAAATATGGGTGATTTTTTTTAGATCCTTTTTGTCATTAAATTTATAATATATGAACAAGCTTGTGTATTTGACATTTAAAGTTTATGTTTAGGTAATAAGTTTAAAATTGTTTAGCACACTACCTTATTTCGTTAATATTATTTATAATTTTCATACAATTGGTGAAGTTTAAATTTTAATTTTGCTTCCAAGTATTAGTTGTATATTTACAAATTAAGGTTTTTCCCAAATATTTTGTAAATTTTGAATGCTTGTAAATTTTTTTTTGTTTGAATTTTGCAACTTTTAAATAATTATATCTTGCTGCTTGCTGATATAGATAAAAAAGAAAAAGTGAAGTGGAAAGAGAACGAAAATTTTCTTGTGTTTATTTGATTTTTAATATTTTGATTTGTTAATAATACAACGAGCATTTTAGGGGGGGGGGAAACATAAACGTGCTTTTAGGAATTTGAATTAAAGGGAGGTTGTTTTTTAATCTAATTTTAAAAATTATAGTTTCTTTTACTTTCAAACTATTTTATTAAATTATTTGTTAATTTTTGATACAATAAAATTGATGTGTTTGCCCGTTTTAATTGAAAAATCTTTAGTTTTTTATATTTAACCTTAGTTGGCAGGCACTATTATATTGCATTAAACATTTTTAACTGTTTATATTAAAAGTGTTAACTTATTTTTTTATAAGCAAATAAGGAAGACAATTAAGTGGAGTGAAATATAAAGATTGCCCAGCCAAAATTTACATTTAGTTTAATAATTTTTAATAAAGTCTTATTAATACGGGTGGTGTGGTTTATTTTATTTATATGATAATGGATTCGCTACTCATAAGGTTGATTGTTTATGTTTTATGCTTCTTTAGATTGTGCTGATGCATGGTCCTCAAAAGTAGTACGAAGCGCAGCTGGCGGTCACTTTCGAATCCCACTCCATCCCATAAAAGACATAAATGAGTTATCGCAACTCATATCTGTTCCAGATACCACGCTCGTTATGGCAGATATATTAAAAGTATGTAGAATGTTATTATTTAGCAGATTTTTTTTATAATTGTAATATGATATATATAACTATTATTTTAGTATGATAGTTCATCCCAAATTCAACGCCCAATCCATTTTCGTGAATTAGCCACTCTCTTTGATACCTGTGTTGACACAAAAATGGATAATAATTTTAATGACCATAGAACTAATAACAACAACCATATTAAACACGAAAAGAATGAATTTGGCAAAATTCATGAAAATGCAAAACAATCTAACAACAATCAATTGCCAAAAATAGCTCTCATGCTAGGCAACGAATCCTGGGGCTTCGAAAATTTTTCACAAAACGATGATGCCAGAAATACAATAATTAGTGGAAATGACATTAAAAATCTCCAAACATCTTTAAATAGTCAGCAAATTGTTTCGTTACCTTGGAAAAACGTTGTTTCCACATACATTCCTATGGAGAGGCAAACTGATAGTTTAAACGTTTCTGTAGCAGGAGCTATTTTGTTATTTACCTTAAAAACCTATTACGACAAAATATTACAAAAACCTCATACCTGTTATGGCAGTAGTTGATTTATTTGCTATAATATTGTTATATATTGAGATGTTCAATAAAAAGGAGTGCAATAAACACATAATAAATAAATTGATACATATTAAATTTAGTAGATAATTTAAATATATTTTCTTTATATTTATTAAAGTATCAAATTGTAAATTATATTTAGTATAACGAAAAAGAATTAACTAATGATTGCTATTTTTTTAACTTAATTTATTAAGTTAATTTTTTGTATTTTAGCTTAAAAAATTAGATACTATAATAACTAAAAATTGAATATTATTTAATTTGTCAAATGAATATATTATGTTTGTATTTTTTTTATCACCAGCATTTTAGTTCATTTAAGATGCTAATATTTTATCCTCAACCAAGGGCTCTAGTTGTATAATTGACGATTGCCCTTTTGAATTTTCTAACGTACACTTTTCAACCTCTATTTTTATAGCCGGTTTAGGATTTTTTTGAGAAAGATCGAGATCAGTTTGCTTGCATAGTCCTTGGCCCCTTCCTAAACAAGTTGTTAACCTAACCCGCATTTGTTTCATTTTCTTTAGGAATCGTCTTTTAAACCGCGTATCCACGGAAAAAGTTATGTAAATTATAACGATGAAATAAATAAACTCTAAGTGATGACCCGCTTCGACCAAAAGATCAATATTAAGGCGTGAAGTTTGTCGTATATTTTCGAGGTGTTGCCTTATAACTACCGTAGTTATGGCAGGTATATGGCACGCGCAATACAATAAAAAGTAGATTAAACTCGACACGTTTTTTGTAATATCTTTTTTCCACATTTCGTATGCCATGGCATCGATAAATTTGCTATATTCCGTCACTGATAAGCGGGTGCCACCTACTGTTACAAAGTTTTCTTGGTGGTTTTGCAATAACAGGCTCGGGCGTAATTTGTTCAAAGTTTTTTGCCTGAATATGGATGATTTACGTGGTCCTTGTGAGACATTGAGTGTTTGTGGCGTACGGATGACAAATAGCTTCGTTTTTGACATTTTTGGGGGTGTCGGGCTTGCTGGGCCAATGAGGTCGTCGTTTGTCTTGTTCGTATCCTCTAACGGGGTAATTAATGCTTTGTTAGCGTTACTAGTTTCTTCTAAATTGTTACCCTTAATTTCCTGAATAATCCGGGATACACTCGGTGTGGAAATCAACCTGTCTGAATCTGCCATTGCGCGAGATGTGTCCTCCTGTTGATTAGCTAGGCCAGCTATTAGTGATTGGCCTAACTGTAAACTATCCTTCGATGTTCGGTCAAACGATGATTGAAATGTTTGCGACAATCGCAATCGTTCAGTCGGAGGCTTTAGCGTAACCCTTTTTTTCAGAAATTTCCAAAGGCTGTGGGTTATGTATATCCCGAGCAAGAGGATCAGCAAACCTGGTATGACTGATAGCAACGTTTCACGGAAGATGTCATAGTAGAATAGCCACATGGGTTCGTGTTTTTTTACCCGACTATAATAGTTGAATGACATAAAGGGACCGGCTAAGGTGTCTCCCGTCATGCCTTCCTTTCCCCAATCATATGTTGGGAAAATGGATTTGACCGGCAGGTATGCCATTTCCGACTTTCCCGGTTTCGAAATAAAGGGCCTGGTTTTTTTTTCGCTACCAAGCAGAATGCCTTCGAAGTAGTTATCGTATTGATTTGCCGGCAAGATTTTGAGACATTGCTTCACTTGGTACCATTCGTAACTGGACCAACATAGAGCCACTGAGCCGAACCAGCAGGCCATGGGGGCGAACTTTAGCATCTTGGATTTTTGCATGCATCTATGCTTGTGTGGGTACCTGAGGGAGGCATAACGATCAATGAGCAAAAAGAGGAATGCAAATACACCCGCTTTGGATGAGGATTTCAAGCATATGGGTAGGAAGTGAGCAATATATACTATCCATCTACGGTTGAGCGAATATGGGAGAAATCGGTGGAGGCGATTAAGTTCGAACAGTAGTGTCGCATAAAACCCGCAATAAATGAGCGAACAAGTCACCATGTATTGTAAATAACGGTCATTTAGCTTTTTGCGTTTTAAATCTAGAATTCAATATTATACACGATTAGATAATACATATAGACAACAACAAAACTGAGTAGTGCCTGGTATTAGTATTTTATATCAAACTTATACATCGATTCACCGTTTTTCGTTATAAAAACAAACCGCCTATTTTACTTAAAGCAAATATGCTTTTTGCGAGTTAATAATTTTGAAATTGGTAACGTACTTTTACTTTTTTTTAATCCTTTATGAAAAAGGAAATTGTTGAATTTTAAATAAATTCTAGAATAAATGGTTTATAGCCAACCAAGATAATAAATACATTAGTAACTTTGGCCGTGCCTCATTAACTTATGATTTTCAGTAAAATTAAAAAACAAACTTTCACATCAATATTGTTTACAACGCGTTTTAATAATTGCGCCAAAACGGGAATGCAAAATGCCTTTAGATAAACATGGATCGTCAGCAAACCTGGGAAAAGTGAGGACTAATGAGGAAAAATGGGCTTTTTTCCCAGGGCCAAAAAAGGGAAAAAAGGCTTTGGTATTATTCCTGAAAAGTTTTTGCAAAAAGTAGGGGAGAGCTTATGATATTAAGACCCAAAGTACTTTATTCTGAGTTTTACTGATATTAAAATCCTTGCATTTATTTTTTTTTTCATGTATCAAACCTTTGCATTTTTAAATTCTTTTATTACATATTTAACTGAAGTTATGATAAACTAATTCAACAATCAAATAATAAAGCCTGCAACCACTGCAAAAAATTATTGTCGATAAGTTACATAGGTCAACAAATATCAATGTCAGAAAAAATAAGTTTATGAAAACATAAAAGCTTCTATCCCCATGATGGTCTTATCTCATATATATTTCCCGTTTATTGTAGTTTCTTCCGCCTTCGGCTCCTTAGATCCGCCTATATCAGAAAATGGCCTTTTTTGACCAAATTGACAGATTTGGCGACTTCAAGAATACCCTAAAAAGAAAAAATCTAAAAACTTAAATGACACAATATATTAGTTTTATTTTATATCATCTGGAGTTTGAATTTAACAGTTTAGCTTTTATGAATATGCAAAAAATTAATTTTTATTTTTAAATCTTTTTTTTTTCATTTCTTCTAGAATTTTAAATGTTTATATTTTACATACAAAGTTTGATTAGAAAAAACGGTATATGGATTTTAATATTCCCAAAATGGCAGGTTTATTGCTAGTTAGCTTATGACCAAAAAAATTTGTCGTGTGTTATGACAAAAAACACCTAATTAGGCAAACCTCCCCATTAGTATCCAATAAAGTCATTTGGACACGAAAGACAGCTCAGTCGGTTGCTAACCCGCCCAAAAGTGTGTTCGGACCGGATCATAAATTAGCGAGCCAGGATAAAATAATGGCTTGGTCAATTTTGGAATTAGCTATCAGGCCTCGCAAATTTATTACCACTTAATTAAGGGTGCTTTCTCTGTATTTAATTAAAAATTAATTAAAAATTTATAACTTCTAATAGAATTTTTTATGAGGCATTTGTAATTTCAGGCCGGGTTGAGCCAAAATAAATTACAAAATTTTGAGCTAGGTCGAGAGCCGCGCAAATTCATGAAAAATAGGTCGGGCCGGGCTGTATATATGTTTAACTAGGACATATTCGATGGAAAAATAATCCCTCATATATTCAAGTTCGACTTGGAGTAAGTTATAATTGGTTTAGTGATTTTGAGCTGTTTATGAGCATTCTGATATCTTTTAGAAGTTTAAAATATTAATTCCATCAACATATTTTATACTGGAAAGAATTTTTTAGAGCTATGAGCTACCACAGAGATCAAACCTCCCATCTTAGGGATTTTCAAATCCGTTTACCGTTTTTTCTAATCAAACTTAATAAGTCAGCTTAAACATTAAAAATTTTAGAAAAAATGATAAAAAACATAAAGATTTAATTTTTTTTTTTGCAAATTCACAGCTAAACTGTTAAATTCAAACTTCAAATAATATATTTATTAACGATAATATGTCATGTCGTATTCAAGTTTAGACGCGATTCTGTATTATCTAAATGCTAATGTGAGAGCTTGATATAATTAAAAATTTTATATTTTAATATTTGTAATGATAAATATAAGTTACAAGGGATTTTTATATAAATAAAAGATTTTTGAATTATTAGGTATTCTCGAGGTCCCAAATTCTGTTAATTTGGTCAAAAAGGCCTTTTTTCAATATGGACGGATTTAAGGAGCCAAAGGCGAAAGAAACTACGGAACTTAAAAAAAGCCATCAAGGGCACGTGTGCTTTTATGTTTTCTTAAACTTATTTTTTCTGACATTGATTGTTGACCTGCGTTATAAATAAACATTATTTTAAAAAACTTAAATTAAACGTAACATAGCCATTTAATTGTTATCTTTGGTTGACTGCGGCCTATTACATTTTCTTTTTTCCGCCAAAAGGTTTTAATTGCGCTTGATTAAATGTTATTTAATACAATACATATAATATTGGCACCACCTATTTTTTTAGCTAATTTAAAAAAAAGGAAAATATTTTATTTAAAATCTACGGCCGCTATTACAATCAAGCTAAAATTGATATTTAAATTGGCAAGAATTAAATTTTTAGTAATGTATTTGAAATGTTACTTCTTAAAAAAATGAATCCTCCGAGATTCCCCAAAATTCCAGCAATGAGTAATATTGGCCCAATTATCGTTTTATATATGAGATCTATTGTCCATTGGTTATCATGTAACTTACGAATCCATATGGCTTCTTCGATAGAATTATTGCATAATGGGCCATTGAAAGCCATATTCCTTTCTTTTATAAACGAATTTTAAATTGTGAAAAATTTTATCTTCTGGCCTCCAAATACTCTTTAATTATGAATATTAAGTAAGTCATTCATTATACGCCAGGTGTCAAAGCTAATTAATAAGACGTCGAATGATTTGATTTAATTAACCATATCTCTAAGAATCTAAAAATACTATTTTTTGAGGTTTCAAGGTATTGGTTATATTTTGTAAACTAAATTTATCTTTACTTACAAGGGCTTGTTCTATGTATGACCTACAAATTTATATTTTATTGTAATTAAAAATCAATAAATTGTGGTACCCCCTTCTTATAATTTTGGGATACAAAAAAAAATTTTTTAATTAAAAATAATTTGTAAATGTTTTGAGGTGTATCGAACATAAAAATGTTAATAATGGCATAAGAATGCTCAATATATTGTAGCAACCAGAGATAAATCTATATGTAATGGTTTTGTGTTATAGTTCATTGGGTTGTTTAAATAAATCAGTGATGATATAATACCAACCTTGTGTGTATTAGAATTCATTTAGGCCCGGACCGGGATGTTACAAATACGGCCCGAATCACCCGGCCTGTAAATTCAGGCCCGGTTCGGCCCTCCCAGCCCGTTATTTCTGCCCGGTCTATTTTTTAGTCTAGCCGGGCTTTAGGGTCTTGACTATAATCTTTAGTGTGTATTATGTTTTATAATTTTATTGCACCAAAAACTTAATTTGATTATTATTTAAGGTTATTGCAATTGAATTAACGTGTCGGACGACGCATTGGTTAATGTTAACAGGAATGGGCAAGTTGGAAAAATAATTATGCTATTTTATAATTGTTAAACAGATTGTATCGAATACATAATTAATATTCTAAAATTTACCTAAAATTTTAGCTTGGTTAATTTTTTCACAGTTAGTTACCACCACTAGGGTAATTAAAACTCATTTTTTATAATAGTGCATATCTTATATTAATCTATGTTGAAACTTAGAAAGCCCTTTTAGGGCTTAAGGCAAAAAAAAACACTTTTTATATAATGCAAACATTTTTATAAAGATACAATAGTAAGCAGCAACCAATGATGGTAAATTTATAACCAAAGGTTAAATACAAAAGCAAATTAAAAACATAAAAAAGTTGCCAAAAACTAAATATTAAAAAAATTTGTAAGATATAAAAAATTTTAATTATGTGAAAATCAACAAAAACAACGTTGACAAAAACTTTCAAAACCAAAGAAAATATTTACACAAAACCAACAAAAACAAAAACAGCATTTGACAAAAAACCAGCACGCAATTTTTTACATACTTTTTATTTTACAAATACCGACCCTACCTAACTCTATGTCAAAGTCGATTATTTTAATTATTATTTGATCGTCGTACGACCTGAATATTTTATATAATCTTGAAACACCTTTATCAGTTTCACGTGCCCCTTCAACATTATAATAGATTCTTAACATTGGTTGCGAAACAATACACGACTTCCAATATATAAAATTTAATTATGGGAATTAGGGCTAGTACCGGAAAACGAATTTTTTTTATGGTAGTTTTGTTAATAGTACATCTCTAAAAATTTATAAACATATATATAGACAATGATGCTATTGATTTTTATAATTAATATTAGTACAGGTGTTCGCCATATATGGCATTTGTCGCCTCCTAGTAGACTACAATTTTTAAAAGCAAATGATATAGATTGCAATAATTTAATCAGTAATTATTATTTATAATTTTTGAGGATATTAAAATATTTTTACAATTTACGTATGTATTTCCTAAATTCTTGGAAAGTGAATTTTTCAGTATGCCAAGCTTTTTCATGTAGATTACAACACATTAAAATTGTTTGACTATTCATAGTCCATGCTTTATATGAAATACTTACGGTTGTAATAAATTCTAAAAATTTTGATTTTAAATTTTTTTTAAAAAATTTTAATGTCGGAAAACGTTTTTTTATCCTGGCAACTTTAAATGTGCTTAAGGGCGCGTTCAAATTTAATTCATGTTGTTGATTTTTTTTTAATTTTTAATCATTTTTTTCTTGCAATAAATCGCATTTTCACAAAAAGTTGCCAATCCTAATGAGTATTTAAAATTCCTAAATTTAAAATTGTTAAATAAAAATTAAATTTTTAGAATATTTTTACAAAATTGAATCAACTTGTATGTGCCTTAGAAAACATAATTTTTGAATTTATGAAATTTAAAATAGTTTTTCATAAGATGCGTACTACCAAATAAATTGAACAAAAACAGGAAAAATGCCAATAAATTGAAATTATAACTGGTTAGACGGGACTGGATATATAAAACTAAACTATTTATACATCTATTTTATTAAAATCGGAATCTATTGCATAAAATTACACATATATTTTATTTTAAAACTCATTAAATGCATGCATGGTATTTAGAAATATATAAACAATATGTCTAATTAGCATTATCCTTTTGCTTGTCAGTTTCATCTTTAGGCACGATCTTGGCAGCCACCGGTTCATCAGGTTCTTCTTGCGCAATTTCAATTGCGTTTGAATCATCGACATTGTCTATCTCATTCTCGGGAATCTCATCAAAAACTTGCAAGTAGCCAATCTTATCTTCTGGCCCATCCTCCCTAACGGCTGAGTCCTTCACTGGTTGTTTCTATAAATAAACAATGAGCTGAATTGAGAAATAAAACTATATTGTATCATCGGTTGACCACGATCAACAAATATTTAATTACACTGGACAACAAAAATTGGACGCTCTAAGCATCATTCATGGCAACTTCCGTTTTTGGTCAAGTTTTTGGTGCTAATTACGAATATAAAATCAGAAATTTAGCCGATGCCTTAGATTTTTAGTAGGTGTCAATGTTGAGATTTTTATTTTGGGGTATTTTGGGCTTCTATATCATAAAACTTATGGGTAGTAACAAAAGTGTAAAAATGTATTTAGATTACGAAAACTTTCGTTATTAACGTAAGGGGTTTAAATTTTTTATAATATATAATTCTTTTTTATTTTATTATTTTTAAAAAATTAGTGGTTTTCGTCATGAAATCCATTTTTGATCCTTAATAACTTAAAAGTAAATTGCAATTTTAAGCCATTTAGATACGCTTTTCATAAGGAATCTGAATATGCGAATAGATTTTTTGAAAAATTAATAGTTAGAAAAATTTTGTTATTTTTTTCTGAACTTTAAACGCGGTTAAAAAAGAATTGTAGGCATTGGGAACAAAAACTAAATTCGGGATCCTTATCGCAAGAAAATTCTCTACAACCCTAAAATTTGTCCATGTGTTTTTTTTGCCAGTGTTATTCACCAATTCAAATCCCAACCAGTTAACGATTAAAATTAGGGAGGGAGATATATGGTGTTGGAGCTGAAGGCAGTTTTTTGCTGGAAAAATTTAGCTAACAAATTTGTAAATGCCTTTTCGAAATCAAGCCTTGCCATTTATAACGTGTCTTACAACTCTCAGGATATATCGGCCGGAAATATTTATATGTTATAATTTCCTCGTAAAATAGAACAAGTTTTTTTTGCAGTCAGTTGAAAAACGACGTTTTTCTAAATAGTTTTAGCCCCAAAACTTAAGGCATCTAAACTCATATCAGCGACATACTTGAGTATATTAGATGTTATATATTAAATTTTGTACCTGATATTAGTCACATTAACGGTAATAACACACTTTGATTTTTTACTGGTAATTTGATGGTATTAATATTTATACTAGGGACCATGCAAGGCTTGTATAAATAATTTCGCGAAAAATCATTAAATAAGTCTAATATACTAGAATGTCATAAATAAATGAAGTATTAATGAGCTAATATATTTCCGTTAGAATCTACTACCATACACGGCTCATTTTTACAATTTAATAAACTGAAACTCCAAAGCTATGTATCAGGCCAAACATCTGAGTATGGCTTATTATATTTAAAATACTTGATCTTCCGCCTCTAAAAATACAAAAATTAATTAAAATTAATAAATTGTAATTGGTTTATCTAACAGACATGTTATACAATATTTTACTAAAATCTCTACATATCCTTTAATATTTTGAAGAAACTAAAGAATATAAAGAGGATTCTAGACGCGGATTTCACACGGAACAAAAAAAGGGCCAGGTCGGAAAACCCCATTCTAGATAGTATCTTAGATTTATAATATCCCACCGTTACATGCGTTAAAGCTACACCATTACAAAAGTGCGGTTTTTAGCCCATTTTAAACACTATAAAAAACCCCATTCATCGATAGGCATCTTAGATTTTATAACTTACATTAATAATAATTGGTGTAAAACTTACGTTTAAATTAAACCATCAAAAAGGTGTGGTATATGACTAGCCCATTTTTAAATCACTTATAAGAAAAGTTATAAGAGCCCAAAAGTGATATAGTTTTTATTTCAAAATACCTTTATAATTATTGGGATCAAAATATTTTTATAAAATTATTATTTTGAATTTTTCATATCTAACAAATAAAAAAGTAATTTTTAAATGCAATCTAATTTAATAAGAGTTAAAATAGCCAAAACTCACCTGGTCTCAAATATTTTGACCTAACATGGTTCACAACTTAAATATAAAGGGTGTAAAGTTATTACCCAATGTAGACTTAAATTGAAAGAGCTCACTGCCTCAATGGCAAAAAGCTAACAATGAAAAAAAAAATAGGATCATATAAACCTGGAAGAAGAATATAAACCTGGAAGAAGAACCCCAAAAAATATGAATCTTAAGAATAACTATTTAATTGAATAATCAAAAATAAAGTGTGCAGTATGTACATACCCTCGCGTATGTAGCCGCGGGTTTAAGTTTGGATGGATACATTGAATGTTGGCTTATACCCAAAACAATTTCTTTACATACTATATCTGATTTGTAACTATAGACTCCAAACAATTACTTTTTTATAAAAAATTATTCATATTTACCTAATCTTCCTTTCTTTGCTATAAAATAAACATTTTTATTTTAATAAAGCACCTAAGCATATCACGCGAAATAATTTAAACCGGTAAAATTAATAGAAAACTTACAAAATACGACAGGTATGTATTTCTTCCCTAAAATATATGTATAAATTTCAAATTATTGCATACATAAATCACCTTTATCTGTTTCAACCCTGATTTTAATATTATTTGTCGGAATGTCTTAAAAATATTGATTGTCAGGTTATTACATAATTTCACTCGGTACTAAATTAACTCATTGTTTTTTAGGCAGGTACTAACTATTCAAAATTTGTATAAATATTTGCAGTCGGCTAAGACTTTTATAGAAGTTTTTAAGTTTAGGCTGGCCTATTCCAGAATAATTTTAAATTTATTTTTTTTTTTATATTTCGTGCTAAATTTCAAAATTATGCTCGGCAAAATAAATTTATATCTTTAAAATATCAATGATAAGTCATTAGAGAATGACTTTTTATACCAAGCTATTAAAAATTGATTGTATTTATCAGAAATCGTTTGACTCTCGTTTCTTTATACTATTTTATAACTTGTAAGTACACCCAAGTTCGGTGCTTTTTGTAAATCACTGGTCCGAGAACCTAGATTTGTTAATTTTAAACGTCTCTTATTAATCTTTTAGCCTAGCACAGATATTAGGACACAAAAAGCAACGCGATTTGCCCGTCGTTGTGTATAACCGGGGGCAAGTGTAATGAAAATACAATAAAAAATTGCCGGATATTTTCACAAAAATTCCCTGATCTCAAATCTATTATAGGTCCATGGAATATGCATTTTAAAATTAATTTTAGGCAATGGGATTAGAAATTTTGTTTTAAATGCCTAATGCTTACAATCTTTGTTGCACTTTAAGCAAATTAATTATTTACCAAAATTGTATTGTTGTTGCTGCTGCTGCTGTTGTTGTTGTTGTTGATACTTTTTCCCTATTTAAAATAAACTTGATATACCCAACTTGTTTAAATTTAATTTAATGCTTGTTTTTAATCAAAAATTAAATAAAATGTGAGTTGATGACACTAAAATAGTACGAAAAAATTTGATTCGTTAACTAATCATTAATTAGCTTGGTAATTATCATCACAAACTTAACCCAAACCAGCCTAACATAACGGATATGCTAACCTCACCCTAACCCTAACTAACTACATTCGTATATTTAGCTATCCTCACCTAACACCTAAGCTAACCTTCCCTTAACCCTATGCTAACTTTGACCTAAGCTAACTTTACCCGAACCCTATTTATCATAACTATAATTTTATCCCAACGGAACGTTAAAAAAACCCTAATCTAACTTTGACCTAACCAAACCCTAAACTATCTCATAGTGTTTGGACACTTTATAGATTCTCGTTATTTTAGAATTTCGTTGAATTATAGATTTTTGTTATTTTACCTTTCGTACAAATTTTTGTCCACCTAAAGGAATAAATCCAAATGATGGCCCTATCTCGTGTATATTTTCCGTTTTTCGTAATTTCTTCCACTTTCGTCTATTTAGATCCTTACATATCAAAAAGCTTTACCAAATTGAGAGATTACCCTAAAAAGAAAAAATGTAAGAATTTTTTTCATATAAAAACCCCTTGTAACTTAAATTTTTTATTTCAAACAATGTGAAATAAAATTTCTAAGGATTATACAATATATTTGGCACCCCAACCTTATGACCCAATTTCTTATCGGTTTTTGATAAAAAATTATATTTATGGATTTAGCAGTTTAACTATTTTAAATATAAAAACAATTTTTTTCAATATTTTTTTTGTTTTTGTTTTTTTTTGACATTTTTTCTAAAATTTTTAATGTTTGTAGCTGACTTTGATTATGAAAATCGGTAAATTTGAAAATCTCTAAGAAGGCAATTTGATCTCTGTCATAAATCTCAAAATTTGTTGATCTGTGTTAAAGCTAATATTCGAGGTCATATATCACATATCGAAAAAAAATATCACAAAACGGATTAATATTTATGATCTTAATAGTAATTTATGCCCGAAAACACTTGACCTCTTTTCGATATAAAGTAATAACTTTAACACTAAATAAAAATTGTACTTTTTTTTGAATTCATAACTCTCTAATTTTTATTTTAATTGAAATTTTTTGTGTTAAGAATAAACAAAACATTTGTATACTAGGATAAAGTTTTAGTTTATTTTGATATATATAATTAAAATATTCCAATTAGTAACTAATTCTAGTATGTATAAAATAAAAACTAAATTTTCATTCAATCTATTATAGTGTTCCGTACACCTTAAATTACATATCCGGATTTTGGTCTGCGAACTTATAAATTCCTTTTTCTGTTTTTTTCCATTGTTGATTTATAAATTAACCTGCATCAAAAAAAATTTTTGAAACATTAAGGAACTTTTCAAAGAAATTTATTGATAATTAATTCTTCCGAGAGCGCTTAAAAATTTTTAAATACAAAACTATTTTAAATTTTTGTGTTGCATCTGATTTACATGCAAAACAAATTCTCATTTATTTCATAAAGGCTCACCTCACGTCTTTGTTACAATATTTCTTAAAAAAAATTGTAAAAATTTCTTTTTTTTTATAAAACGAATTAAAGTTTAAAATCCTTTTTTTAAAGGTTTTTAAGGGTAGGGAGCAATGGTATTTTAGTGCGGCGACGTTCATAAACCCTGGGAGTGCGTCTCCGCCAAAACCATAATATCCATTGAAAAAAGACCGCATTATCCGAAAGATTACAGCATTTAATGATTACCATCATCATCATGACAGAATTCAAAACCCAAAGTCATTCACCTGCTATGCCCCCCCTCCTCCTTCCCCTTATCCTCATATCTCTAAAGAGTCATATTCGTCAGGGCATAGCCCCATTTAGCCCTGTCTGGTGCAAGGCAAATACTTACCCTATTCAAGGAGCTAAAGAATTGCAGGCCAGCATAATGACAACCTTTAAATATATTTAGAATTTAAGACTGAGCATACATTTTCTGAAATAAAAATGTTTGAAAAATTGGAAAAAAATTTTTATAATTGCCCTAAAAAGTTTTTAACGCAGCCTTCAAAGTATTAAAGAAAGATCCAGGGGCAAAAAATTAAATAAACCATATTGCTGTTGTTGTTGGTAATATTGAGGTTGTTGCTGTTGCTGGTACTCTGATGAAAATTTATTATAAAATAATAATGTCAAGGCAACAATAATAGTTTGGTCAATCAACTTAAATTAGTAGCATAACTGCTAAACAGCCTTTATTTTTTTCAAAGTTTATAACATTATATTTTTTATTGAAACCTATTTCATATATACGACAGAAAATACTTTTGTCGGCTTAAAAATTAAAAAATTAAATTAAAAAATCAAAACTTTTAATATTTAAATAAGCATTACTTATGACGCACAACGCATGAAAATAGAAATTAGTGAGAAAATATTTTTATTCATATATCCACCCATGTCCACGCAACATTATATTTAAATCGGAAAAAAACATGTAATATATTTTGTATAAGCTTCAAATTGAATTAGATTTTTGCATGCCCTAAAGCATAAACTAATACAAATCTTTGTAATGACATCTATGATGATAAGGTAAAAAATGGAATAGACACCATATGGTGGATCTATAAACCCTCTATAAATTTTAAAAGGTTTACACTATGTTTGTATAGACTAAATTTGCTCTTCCACTGCAATTTTCATTGATACATTTTCAATAAATTTTATCTAAAATATTAAATTTCAAAAGCAAATTTTTTTTTTCAAAACATATAATACAATTTATTAACTTATTTCACAAGACAAACGCATAATGTTTTAAATAGCAAACAAAACTATTTCATATCGCCTTTTGAAGTTAAGTGCTTTATAAAAATACTAATATTGAAGTATTTGAATCTTTATTAGTGTATTAGCACGTCCAAAAATTAGTTTCTACTTTAATTTAACCTTATATTGAAGCTGTGCAATGGTTTTTTAGCATCGAAATCGATAAGAAGGGTTTTATATATATATATATGAAAAAAAAAAACAATTGTGTACAAACAATAAATGCATATATGAATAGATCAAATGTCTGAAATAAGTCCGTGCCTGTCGCATGTTAATATTTAATTCTCATTTATTAAGCTATATCTTCAATGTAAAAAAATGTACTTTTTTGGTATTGCTGTTGCTGTTGTTGCTGCTGATACTTCTTAAATCCAGCTTAAATAAAAAAAACAATGCAAATTTATACACAGGTGAACAAATTTTGAGACCCATGAGCTAATTTTAAAGACCAGACTTGCCATCTAAAAGATTTTCAAATCCGTTTTCCGTTTTTTCTAAACTTTATATGCCAGCCAGCTAAAAATTAAAAAAAAAATGTTAGAAAAAAAAATGAATCAAAAGCAAAAAAGTATTAGATAAAATTTTTTTTAAAAACAGTTAAACTGTTACATTCAAACTTCTAATAATTTTTTTCAAATTCGATTATATATCGCGTTATAAGTTGAGGTTCCAATTCTGTCTAATCTAAATGTCAATGTAGTTTGATAAACAATTTTATTTCTCATTATTTGACATAAAAAAAGTTACGAGTGATTTTAATAAAAGTTTTTAGGGTTTTCTTAAGGTTGCAAAGACATTTCTCATTTATTAAAATCTAATTTTTAATTAATTTAATTAACTAATTTTATGAAAAATTATAAATTATTTTAAACGCATTTCTATATTTGTTCTTTATTTAATTTAAAGGAAGTCCCAAATTGTTATGATTTGCATTTTCTCTCAAAATAAATGAGAGCTCACCACCTTGAGCCTGAAAAATATGAACCTCATCCCTAGACTTGTCGAAAATAAAACAATATCTCTATACCTTGGACCATGACCAACGATAATGTAATTAAAAATAGTAAACGTAACATTTCAAAGCCCAAATTTTGTTAAGTATCGTTGCAAATTTACAAATTTTTTTATAATTTAATTAATTTAGCAAAATTTTTTGAAAATAAATTTTTATGACAGCTTTAATCTAATTAAAATGACATTTTTCCCCAAGCTCATTTTTATTTTTTCAAGGTCACTGATGAAACATTGCGTGATATTTTTGGGGATACCTGAAAGTCGCAGCCTGTCAAAAAATTGATCCCCCAAATAAAAATTTTGATGGTAAAGATTGCCAATAAGGTCAAGTTCATTTATTTTGACAACCTTTTCTTTATTAACGACCTTGATTATTTTTTAAATTCATTATTACCAAGAAACACGTTTGATTTGAGATGTTAAGGAATCTCAAGTTACTAAGGTCCTTTAATCTGTAATAAAGTAATTTATGACAAAAATGAATTTGAATATTGGAAACATTGTTTTGTCATTCAACTTAAGTGATATATTGCCAAAATTCGTGTGACTCAATGTCAAAGTGTTTGAGATCAAATTACCATTCGACTTCAAGGCCGTTTCATTTGTTATATAGAAGGGTTTGTGCTGTAACCTATTTATCCCAAGGTCTAATAGAATTGGCGTGACGGGTTTCTAAAATCTTGGTCGGACCGGTTTTTTATTTGTTGACAAAAGCCGTTGGGGCTCCGCAGATTTAAATATTGGAATTATACATCCATGATATCGGCAAGCGGCATTTTTGCAGGGTGTTAAAATCGAGGCTTTATTATGGCCCCATAAACTCTTTGAATATTTCAGATTTCATTTGGGTGATCATCTTCATTTGTTTCATCTTCTAAAGACTTGGGCTTCCTAAGACAACAACCTAAAAAATATTTAAACTGCATTATGCTCAAGCTTTTATATATTCAAAAAGAACTATCTAATTTGCGTGGGGCCATTAAACCGTTCAACAAGCGTCTTCAGCTAAATAAGACATGACAATTTAAATTGGTCGAAAATTATTTTGTTCCAAAATAAAATTTTTTGCCTTCTAAGGGTGCAAAGTGAGTTTTTATTTTCGTAAAATTTTGACAATTCTAAAAAATTTTTTTTTAAATTTTTTTAATAAACTTTTATTTAAGAAAAAGCATTTTGTGTGCATAAACCAAATTTGGCAACTTTTTAAAAATTTTCGTTTTATTACAAAGTAGATTTTTTTAAAATTTTGAAAATTTCACGAAAATAAAAACTCACTTTGCACGTGCCCTTAAGTCAGTTTACTGTTTTTTGACCTCTTTTTAAGTCAGTTTACTTTTTTTTAAATTAATTCAATTGGTTATATAAAATTAGCCAAACCTAAATATTTCTAATAAAAAATTTTTGTCAAATTTTATCTTTTTTATGTCTACTTATGTTTAAAAATCTATAAAACTGCAATTTTTAACATAAAAAGTTAAACTCAAGAAATACATTCGTTGAACTTTCTAAACAATGACCAAAGAACTAGTGGAATTTTTATTGATTGCAATAAATGGGCAAATGTTATAAAAGTGAAAATACTTTACTAATAAAATCTTTGTTTAGAATTAGAAATTTTTTGAAGTTTAACCTAAAATCAAATAGAGTTACTAAATTTGCCTCGGTTAATTCAATGGGTCGACTTTTAGTCAGTTTAAAATTTATAATAGGCTGAACAATTTATGAAGTTTTATAATTATTTTAGTGAGCTTTTATAAGGGCACGTGCAAAGTGAGTTCTTATTTTCGTGAAATTTTGAAAATTCTGAAAATTTTAAAAATTTATTTTTTTTTCAAAATTTTACAAAAATTTTTTATTTCAGAAAAAGCATTTTATCTGCATATATTAAATTTTAACATTTTGAAATTTTAGTATTTATTACAAATTAAAATTTTTTCATAATTTTAAAAATTTCACGAAAATAAAAGCTCACTTTGCACGTGCCCTAAATAAAAAAATTTGATAATTTTGATGCATTAGTTTTTTGTTATCTAAACTTAGTTTTAAAATTAGGTTAAAAGGTTTGAATTGGCATAGTATAGATCTATAAATATAACTTTTATGCCACTAGGGCGGATCAAATCATTCAGTATAAAACACAGGTTTCCTAACCAACTCGTTTTTTAAAATGGCACCGAGACATATGGCATATTGCAATTAGACAACTATAAATCATTTTTATTGAACTCATTTTTTAAAAAAAAAAGAAACAAAATAAGCCACTGCCGCATTACTGATGGTTATAAATATTTTGCATTACAACCTGCTAACCGGTTCCTTAGAATAAGCCAGCGACTTTCCTTCACAACAGGAATAGTTATGATTGAAGGGTTGGACACACTGCGCTTGGGTACTAACTTACCCAAGCTATCTTTTTTAAGTATTCCGTAATCTGGGATACGATATCTATCATAACGGGAAACCTTTGGATTGCCTACAGTCATAAAATTATATTGTTCAATAGCATTAATTAAATGACAATAGAAACAAGCAAACATGGACGCATTTTGTGATCATATTAATTTTTTATTTTGTATATGCAAAAAGATTACAAAAACAATCAATTAATGGTAAACCAAAGCTTTTTTTCCCAAATATACGTATTTAGGAATTTAATATTGAAATAAAAATTCTGTCGCACTCCAATCAAGATTTATAAACCTCCAGGTGTTATTGTAAAAAAAATTTTTAAATAACGATACGACCTTGCAAATAAGTGCCTTATTGCCTCCAATTTCATAATGCCCTATGCACATATATTTGACGCTAATAATACCAAAAAGTAAAAAGGGATAAAGACCATCCTTTAATAATACATCCTAAAATCTTTCATCGATATAAATAGGTATTAAATGTGCTAGGAACTTTACTTTGCCTGTCTGGATTAAGTCTAAACCTTGATTGGTGCATTGCGAAAAAATCTTATTAAGCCATTCTTGGTGCTGGAGAATATTATTTATCAGGTTCTTATGGGGCGGCTAATAACTTATACTATTCAAAATCAACTCTAACACCCATCTAGTTTACGTGCTTTTTACTAAGAAGAATATCCAAAATTTTAACCTATTGTTTATATATGTTCTATTGTTGTTAAGGTTAATAACTTCTATCGTTTACGTATTATTTTTAACCCTCTTCCCCAATCAATTTTAAAATTTTAGGATAAAAAGGCTGCAGAGTTATTTCCAATGCCTTTTAAATTTTTTGTTAAAATCACCATTATTTATCTCACAGAGTTTTAATTGATAATTCGTATACTTATATATTTTTTACTCTTTTTATATTTAAATTATTTTCATACATTTTGCATCTTTAACAATTAAATTAATGATTTACAATGTAATTAATAATATAAAAACAAAAAAAAAACTAATCTCACCATTACACTACACGTTCAAAATGGGGATGCACTTTTTTTGCACTCGCGATTCCAAAAAAATTTTTTCTTTACAATAAATATTTTGAATCTAATTTTTATAATAAAATATTAAATCATCTTTAATAAATTTTTTTTACTGTTATATTTTTTTGATAAATCACTCACAATATTTTTTGATATTTTTTTAATCATTCACCAAGAACAAAGTCCATTTAAAGCCATAACATTGACATAAGATTGGTACAGATTTTTAAAATTTTTCGAAATGTAGAAATTGGTTGTTGTCTTACCCTTGTAATAAATTGTATCAGTTGTGGAAAAGGATATGTGTGCCTCATTGTACGATTCATACGAAGATTCCTCGGCAGAAGAAGGTGAGGTATCTAGGCCTTGTTCACCTATTCAAAGTATTTCGAAGCCAATTTATAATTGATCGGGAACTTTTAATTTTATAATGAGCTAAGCAAGCCATACAGGCCCAATTTTTTTTGTAAAAAATATAGAAACATGATATAACGTAAATACACCGAACAACAAAATTTGAATGACCCCAAGCATCTTTTATGGCAACTCTCGTTCTTAGTCAATTGGTGCTGGTTACTTATATAAAAATAAAATTTGCCAATACCTTAGATTTTTAGTTATTCGGCTTATTAAATGTTTCCTTATGAAATTTTTAATAGGACAAAACCTAAGATTTAGGTTAAATGTTTTAGGTAAAAAGTTATTGTGCCATTGAATACTTATTAAAATTAAGCTACTTCTCAAATAATGTTTAATCCTGAATTTAATTTACTTTTAGCGGGTTTACTACATATGCTTGAATCATTATCGTCAAATAAAAAACGGCCTTCAGTTTCCGATTTTTGCATCATTTCTTTTAATTTACTTTTGTTTGATATTCCCTTGGTGTCACTTAAATTATTTCGTTTTCTAACTTCGTATTTGTAATTTAGTTCACTCAAATATTTTTTAAGCATAAAAGCAATTCATCGACATTGATTGTTAAAATTGTCACAAATATAAATTTTTAACGATGTAAAAAACTAATAATTAAAATTTGTGCACGAAAAACCCTCTAACGCATATTACATGAGTGTCTAGGAACTTGTAATAGTAATCAATTTGTCACATCAATCTATAAACCGGTCTAAAAAGATGACTTGTTTGTATTGACAGATGACCACACCCTGATAATTGAATTTTTAGAGCCAACATATTTCAGAAGGCTAATACAAATCCTTTATAATGCTTTTAATTTGATTAAAAGGGCAAGATATCTATTATTATAGTTTCCGACCAGTGGGTACATCCCAGCTTTTTTACGCAAGATATCTGGTTTTCGATGAAGCGCTTATTTTTTTTAAATTAAAAGTAAACACATTTCAACAACATTCAAGCTGCTGGGCGACATACTTAGGCAATAGGCCCTAAATATCCCGCTTAGAATCGGAGCTTTGTTGCTAAGTTCAGAGAGTCAACCTTAATGGGTATGAAACTTTGATATAAAGAGGGGGGGGGGCTTGATTATTTTTAATTACAAATAATTAAATTGGCAGCATAAAATATAGACCAAATATTGGTATTTGAAAGATGGCCTTGAAAACCGAGCGTCCTTGAGTATGCAAATGTCAATAAAGGCGTACATGTTGAAAAATAGGAATATAGGCGCTAAAAATTTTGGTCGTGTCTTTTAGCCCACCCTAGTCTCCGTGGATCAAATAGGTTCTGACAATATGTAGCGAACAAATAACAAATTATATTGTTATTCGTAAACAGATATATGGGTCATGTTGGGTTGCCTTGATGCTGATCTTGCGTCTCTCCTTTAATTACTCCAATCGTCCAGACCGATCCAATGTATTTCTAAACAAACAACTTTGGTTAGAAATAGAATGGATATAGGTCAGAGATGTTAAAAGTGCTCTTTCTTGCTAAAATTAGCACATCTTATATAGGAAATAATGCTGAAATCATATTGATGGATGATTGAGCTCTTGATTAGGGTAAAATGGGCTTATAAAAGCTGGTTGTAATTCATTATATTTTTATTTATATAGTAAATTTAATAGTCTTTTAAAATTCTTAATAATTATGCAGCTTTCCCTATTAATATTCTATATTTTGACCTTCAAGGCAACTGCAGATAGCGGTTTTTTTAGTGGTTATAGCGGCCTTTTCAGTGGACATGGTGATTCATTTAGTGGGTCTGGTGAATCTTTCGACGGAACTAGTGGATTTTTTAGCGGAAGTGGATCGGGATTTGTTGGGCGTTCAGAGGGTATTACATTGGGTTTTATTTACTTTATCAAAAGTTGTTGGTACTTTTAACTATATGCAACTTCAATAATTTAAGCTAAAAGATTGCCCTTCTCTATTGTATTTTCATTTAATCTCAGATCTGAGGCTTATAAAAAAAAATTTAAATATGTTATATTTTTGGTCAGCAAAGATGTTACATTTTTTGTGACCTCAAGCTTCCAAAAATAATAATATAAAACTTTTTAATTTTAAAATCATCTAAAACTAAAATATTCTACCCAAAATAATGTTGAATTTTTAAGTATATCAAGCTCCAACATCCACATTTGGGTTATAGAAATTCGCGTCCCAACTTTTCGAAAAGATTTTTAAATTGGATTATATTACTTGTAAAATTAGCACATAAGTTATCTTATATATAGAAAAACTTTGATATTTTTTAATTTTTTAATTCTGTGTTTTAGCAATTTTAATGTTTATAGCAGGCTTACAAAATTTGACAAAAATACTTTGTATTAACGATGCAGATAGGATTCGCTTCATCTGAATTAATTTGTATTTCTAAAAAAATTGCCAAGCTTATTATAAATATTAAATTAGGAATATTTGTTTTAAATATATTATAAAAATATATATTATCTGAGTTTTCAAAAGTTAGAAATAAATTATTAATTAAGATATTGTGGTAAATAGGCATTTTAATAGTAATAGGCCTACTTTAAATTGAATATGCTGTTTCATAGTTATCAAAAATCCATCGCAATTGAATTTGAAAAATTTTTGTTAAACTCTAACTTAATGTTCATTAATAACTATAATTATAACTAGTTGATACTTACACAAATTGTGCCCATTTATAAAACCACAAATAAAATAAATTTAAAATAAAATTTTGACCTTAGCCCTTAAATATAAGAAATTTTATCTAATCTTTTATGTAATGTGAAAATGAACAAAAAACTTAAAATGAAAATCAAAATATGTCAAAGTGCAAAAGATAAACCTATTATACTTATGCAAAAACGGGTTTAAAATTTATATTAATTAAATGTGAAAGATATTTTATATCAAAATCTTGAGTAAATTCTAAGGTTGTTTCCTTTTTTCTGCGGGTATTTGCGTATATTTTTGCGCAAGTAAATCAAAAAAATTTATATTAAACCCACGACAGGTACGATAAAAAATTTGTAACACGAACGGTATGGCGTGAATACAGACCCCAATTTTAACCCCTTATTCACAATAATTAGCTATTAACATTGTGATTCTAAAGTAGAATATGGGCCCATTTTGAATTAAAGGAATAAAAATTTCTATTCTATTGACCCTTGGATGGCGGATTTTTAGAACTAGCATAACATGCACGATTTTTTGTAAAGAACCCTTTAGGGATTTTGCCAAACGTATAAAATCCCGCCCAGCCGTTAAATATAAATTCTAATATAAAAAAATGTTCACGCTACAGATGATAAGTGTTTCAAATCAAGCGATACCCTAATTAATGCCATCTATTACCCGCTAAATCAATCCTACGCCACAAGCAAAGGTCTCTTATATCTTCCGTTCCGTATGTACGATAGTCAATACGAGTACTTTAATTACTACATCGACTCCTACCACAGTACCGAAGCCCGGGTTGAGCAGTACCTCCTAACCGATCCAAGTAACATCCAAAGACTGCAACACGAAGTGAGTTCGGGACAACTCGAGAGTCAATACTTGACACGGATCGAGGCTAATAATAATCGCAAAGTAAGTCTTTAAAATTTCACGTATATTTATTTTAAATTAAATTTGATTAAATGAAATTGATCATTACAAAATAATAATTTTTTTTATGATTAAGTTTTTTTAGCCGTAGAATTAGAGAGGAATTTGCCCGTAAATTGAGCAATTTTGACACTTTGTCATATTCAGGGCATGTGATTCCCCGCCAGCCCTTTAATGTTGTTGTTATTTTAAAATATATATATGATGAACATTAACTACTCATCTTTTTGATTAACCAAAAGTATAGAAAAAACAGAAAATTCGTCATCGGTCTTTCTAAGCCAAATACATTCTACATAGTTAAAATGATACCGACAAATACCAAAATGAATAATACCAATGGGTACTTGTACTCTAATATTGATATGAAGAAAGCTGAACACCCCTTGGCGAAAACTATCGTACTCAAGACAATTAACTCAGGTGCATACCCAATTCGATTTATAATTATAAGTTAACAAATATGTGTCACCTAGACCATTTCGACACAAGCTGTGATTTAATTAAAATTTATTTTTCCAAACTAATTTGTAGAACATGAGACTTAGGGTTTTTTAATAATTATTTTAATTCATAAAAAATCAATATTTCGACCTCTTGACCTCATTCCAAGAAGAAAATGAAAGATATGGACCCAAAAATATTTAAAAGGCATTTTTTATTAAATCAAGATGTTCATTAAAATTTATTGACACTAAGGCATTTTCTTAAGTTTAATACAATAATTTATATGAAATAATTTTAAGCTATGTGCTTATACAAAAGTAATCTTGCAATCGTATTGGATATTAGTCTAAACTTAATAAACTTTAAATGATGGCAAATATTAAAAAATTGTATATTGAAATGGCATAATATTTAAAATTTTGTTATGAATTAATAAGTTTATATTTGTTTATTTAGTGTTGATTTTATCGACTGTCCATACAGACGACTGCAAGCCCAAATTTATCTATAGTCATTCAGGTAAAAAAAATAAAAGTACGCTTGATTTATGATAAATCATTTATATAAATTAATTTGGCAAATTTTTATTCTTCACAATTTCTAATCATAATTTTTTTTGTTAGATGGAACGAATAAACGCATAATTGAAGGTATAAAATGTCATCTCATAAATTTTTATTAACGTTTAAATATGATGAATTATTTTATTAGGCATAGAATTCTACAATTTAAAATTTATTTTACTAGTATGATTTGCTCTTAAACCTCAGTCAAGGCCTACGAAAAATAAAGGTTTAGGAAGTTTAAATTGTGAAAATAATTATGACCTTGTGTGGTGTTTTTTGTAATGTTACTCCCGGCTTTTGACTTGTAAATCCTGGTTTATTAAAACAAAAATATGACAAAATTGACGTTTTCTGCAATACGAGAAATTCACCAAAAAATATGATAAAATTATTTATTAGAATCATTATAAGCTTAATGATAATAACATGGAAATACTAAATTATTAAGCTCCAACGTCCACGAATGGGTTTTAAATCGCATTAAATTTCTGTGGCTTGAAAGATAAAAAATATATTATTTATTTTCAAAAGTAAGATATATTTTTATATTTTTTTAGATCATATATGTTTTTTAGATTATAAATGGCTTACACTAAAAAACGGTGAAAGGCTGGTTGTATTTCATAAATCTAAAATATTTGTCGAACATAGATTAAAAAAAATTATATTTTTTGTTATTAATATCAAATGGAAATATAAAATTCGTGCAGTGGATACGCAAGGCTTCAAAAACATAAAATTATGCGATGATCCTGACACCGACGGCCATAAATTGACATGGGACGTGGTGGACCCGAGAACCAAAGGCGTTTATGTGAGAATCTACGATGTAAATAATCCTGATGCTGGACCAATCTTCAATACTAAAACCACGGTTACCCCTCTGGTAATTTGAACATTATAAATGCTTTAACAACTAACTCTCAAAGAGCTTAATTGAAAAGAAAGAATAATAAAAACCAATAGCGCAACTATATAGCATTTAACTAACACTTGTTAAAATTTCTTATTTAAACATATAAAATCTTAAAAGATTAGGCAAAAATTTATTTTATATTTGTCAGCTCCAAAAAAATTAATTTATATATATCGTATTAAAATAAATAACATAAAATGTCCTAATAAGTTTAAATTGACATCAATAATATCTTTTACGATCTTTTTTTCCAAAATTTAAACAGATGACTGATGAATTTAGCAGAAGCTTGGCCATACCACCAAATCAAATGAAGTTGGTAGCTGGTCACACTTATGTCGCCATTTTAAAACAAAATCAGGATGACCTTGTACATGAATCACGTGCCTATATTACCGTTTAAAAGCCTTACCCAAAAAACATATGCTGCAAGATCGCTTTTAACAAAAATTACTCACATGTAGATTATTAAATTGTTGAGGTGATGGGTTTGCAAATAAATTTAATCAGAAAAGTTTCTCATTTATTTCTATCAAAAATTTGAGTAAAATTTAAGTTTATTGAATAAAAATATAGATTAGGCAAAATTATGCATGTCTGTTTCGCCAAATTTACAAAATTAAGATTGAGGTATTATTAAATATCTGTTAGTAAGCATATTAATCGACCTCGATTGCTTTAGAAACAGCAAACATTTTACCAAATTCTAATAATAATTAACGTAAAGTTCGTTAAAATACCTGAAATCATACCAGGTTATTTGTGAAAGAATTTCATGCATATTTAATGATTATTTTACAACCAGTAAAATTTCGCACATTTTGAAATAACATTAGAGATCAAATTCGGGACCAGAAAGCCCTTGAATTAGGATAAATGGATGCCGGGCCTTTTTCATTAATTTTACAACGATTTGGGGAAAATGTGATTTATAATATGAAAATAATGCATCCACAAAATAATTTTTTAAGCATGTATATAAGTTATGAAAAATGAAATCGGCTGCCAACTTTTTAAAAATTGTTATTACACAAGTCAACAAATTTTGAGAGTTATGAGTTAACTACAGTAATCAAACCTGCCATCTTAGGGATTTTCAAATCCGTTTACCGTTTTTTTTAATAAAACTTGGTTAGTAAGCTATAAACATTAACAAAGGTAAAAAAAACTAAAAAGATTAAAAAACAAAAAAGACAAAAATAAAATTTTTTTTCATATTCACAACAGCTAAACTGTTAAATTTAAACTTCAAATAATATTTTTTTCAAAACCGATAATATTTCGTGTCGTATTTAAGTTTGGATGCAAAAAAATTTGTACTATCTATAAGCATATATTTATAAAATATATTTCTCATTATTCGTGATTATAAATATAAGCTACGAGGAGTTTTTATATGAAAAAAAGATTCTTTTAGGGTATATTTAGATCTGTCAATTTAGTCAAAAAGGCCATTTTGCGTTATGGACAGATCTAAGGAGCCGAAGGCGGAAAAAACTTAGAAAAACGGAAAATATACATGGGATAAGGTTATCATGGGGATGCATTTTTTATAATATTATTAACTTATTTTTTGTAACATTGATATTTGTTGACCTGTGTTCTAATTTGCATTTTACATAACAATATTTTTTGTCTTTATCGATTGTAACGTAATTTCAATATTGTATATGACAAGTTTTAAAAAGTAATTACGCGGAATAGCGAAAAAATGCCAATTGGGTTGGCGATTCGTTTGATTGTATTTGATTAACAAAAACCTCAATCAAGTGTTTTTTTTCAACACCCAAAAAATTTAACCATGTGCCAATTGTTTAAACATTAACCGATGAATATTGTTATAATACAATGTCAAAAGTAAAAAATATTTTGGGAATATAGGTCACAAATAAGGGATTATTATGTCGTGAAGGTTTTCGACAACCCGGTAATTTTTGGCTCATTTTAAGTAATAATTGTTGTAATATAAAGAAAGACATTTTGAAAATGTTGAGATTTATATATATTAAAATATGTGATTATTTAAGATAAGAATTGTTTTGGAAGTAATTCGAAAGATGCATCTGGTAAAATTTTTATCCTTTAAGGCGCAAATCTCAGATTTTTTGTCCCTTCCTTTGAATACTCAAACAATTTGTTTTTTTTTGGGTCCCGCACAAGGTATCTCAACATGCCTTGATCGAAATTCTTTATTCAACTATTTTATGTAATTCTTTTGCAAAATGATATTGGGCTACCTAAAACGCCTGAATTGCTTTTATGGACGAGCGCCTGCCATGTCTTTACGCCAAAAAATGTTTAATAGAAAAATTTATAAAATATGCACAATAGGTACTGTAATTTTTAAAAGGCCTTAAATGCAAAAATGGCTAATTTTTGGAAAAATGTGATCCATCCTATAAAAATGATTTTGGTGTCGGTTAAAATTGCTTAAATGGGAAAAAATAGTTTCTCTAAATATAAGCAATTTCAAAATTATATATGTCGAACCAATTAGGGTACTTTTATATTTTTTAGTAAAGTACATATTTTAATTTGGTCAATTTCTTATAAATATTATTCTAAATTTTGGAATAAACTTTGTTAAAGTGAATGTTTTTAATTTTTTTTACTTTTGATTCGTTTTCCCTCACTTTTCGTTTTTATATTTAATATGGCGTTAGAAATCTTTGTTATATTAAAATCTGTGATCGAGATCTAGAGGCAACAGCAGAATATTTGTTTTGAACTTGATTTAGCCTGAGAATCTTATAGAAACTATTTATTTTAACATTAATTAAATTTATTTCAATATAAAAGATAGCGAGACATTTACTGCTTAGCGTGTTATTTCTGGCAAATGGGTATAACGGTAGACCATTATCCCATTCATCACATCATTCGGGTATACAATAGAATATATTTACACTAATCTGAATGCACAAAATTCCTAGCTAACTGTCTTCTCTAGATAAATAGATAATAAACTTAAATAAATAACACTGGTCGACAAATTATGACTTCAAATCTTAGACCAACAACCTGAAAAATGTTTCTAGTGCAGTTTTTTCTGCTGAATATCATGGTTTTTTCCGTTTTTTCCTACCTGATCTGGTTTTTATTTTATTCGATGTTAAAGTTGCCAAAATGTGCATCTCTCTCTCTCTTTATTTTTTGTTATAGTGTATGTGTTAAGTTTTCTGTTTGATTCAATTTCTTTCTATTTTATAAAGTTAGTTTGGTTCTTTTTTGGGTTAAATTTCATTTTTGGTTAACTTTTGTGGTATAATTAAGCCTACAAAGTTACGAAAAAATTTTTTTAGTATTTTTTTTTTGTTTTAATTAGTTCTAATTGAGTCATTTTAATTTGTTTAATAGTTTTTAGTTTAATTGTTTTTATTTCGATAAAATTATAATACATCAGTTGGTTTAGTTTAAAATCCAAAAGTTATGAAAATTGTATTAGTTTAAATGTGTAAAAAAGAGTTAATTGCAATTGTTTAGCCCCCGCCCCCTTAACTGTGCAAAACAAGTGTATTTGCTCACGTCTCTTTCATCAGTTTAAACAATTAAACTTTGTTTAATGTAAAAAACCCTTTTTTTTACTAAAAGGTAGTCGAAATGAGCCCAAACACTTAATGTGACTAAGGCTTTTTTAATTTATTAGACATTTGTGATCAGTTGTTTTTATTTACAATGTGCCCCCCCCCCTCCCCCTGAAATTTTTTTGCCCCCTAAAATGGAAAAGCTAGAATCAGGCCTGATTGCATATATAATAGCATTAGGTAACACAATTAATTTCTCATCGCATATCTTTTTGATACGCAAATGACTTTAGTGTGCAAATAATAATATAATAAAAGGCGATTCTCTATAATTACAATTGATAAAAATAAAAAAAAACATGTTTTATAATACTATGATTATGCCCGGCGGCAAAATTTTTTTTTACTGCCACCCCAAGAGTTTTTTTTTGCCACCCCAAATGGAGAAAACTAGAATCGGGCCTGCTTTGAGACCCTGAAACCTCATTTTTTTTATAAATTTTGTATATAAATGTAAATATTTCGCGGACACTAATAAATACCTTAATACCGAAAAAAATCATATAATTTCTGGCTTTGTTTAAGCCTAATCATTCAGAACTAGATACTAAGACTTTTGAATTTTAATGTAAAAAACCCTTTTTTTACTCAAAGGTGGTCGAATTGAGCCCAAACACTTAATGTGACTAAGGCTTTTTTTTATTTATTGGACATTTGTGATCAGTTGTTTTTATTTACAATGAATTATATTTTATATAAAACTAACAGTAACATTTATATCAAATTAAGTATAATATCTATTAAAAAAAGGAGATAATATTCTTAAATTTTAACCTATATAAACAATTTTGTCATAAAAAATATTCTTATTTTAAAATTTACCTCCATTTTTTAGATTATGAATGAAGAAAAATACGTTTGGGTAGAAATTTTTTAAAGAATAAGAATGAAGAAAAATATGTTTGGGTAGAAATTTTTAAACAAATAAATAAAGAAATAAAGAGTGAGAGAGAGAGAGAGAAAGAAAGAAGCGATGCATAAGCAGCATCGAAGGCGTCAATGGGTCTAGAAATTAAATAAAATAAAATAAGGTAGGTTTTTAAATTTCGTTTTTTTAAAAAAGTAAAATACATTAAAAAAAATAATTATATATTTGAATAGATAAAAATTTAAACTTTTTTTTAATATAAAAGGTTAATATAATTTATTATTTTTTAATGGTGTAAATTAAGGTCAAAATGTGCCAAAAATGCACATTTTGGCAACTTTAACACCGAATAAAATAAAAACCAGATCAGGTAGGAAAAAACGGAAAAAACCATGATGTTTAGCAAAACAAACTGCACTAGAAACATTTTTCAGGTTGTTGGTCTAAAATTCTTGTCGACCAGTGTAATTAAGCGGTTCAATGTTTAATTAAAGTTTTTACACGACGTAGCATAAACTTGAGCGGTGGCATGCTATTAAGCTGGGCAAAAAAAAATAAGTGGGCCAAACTTATATATCTAAAATTAATCAAGCCGGACAAAAATATCCTAATATATTTTTTAAATTCGTGATGCCGACTGACCTACCATTACATTACCATTTGTTGAATTTTACCTATTCATCAATTTTGATAACGTACAGCGGACAACCAAATTTGCATTGGCATTTATGGCAACTATTGTTATTGGTATTTTTTTGGTGCTGATGAATATAAATATAACTTAAATACCTCAGATTTTTTAGTATCTAAACGATATTTTCCTACTTTTGGCTCTGAAACTAAACAAATTTGTGTACTCAAGCCAGGCTTAGCTAAAATAATTAATTTTGTGCGGGCTCCAAAATGTTTGTGGCAATACCTATTTGATAAATGATGGCTCACCAATGAAAGATTAATACGCTTACAAATATATAGGGTTCAGTGAATATAGAACTTTAGTGACCAATCTCTATGTTTTTTTTGTTTTTTTAGTTATTTTATATATAAAAAATTTTTATTGTTTTTTTAGTTTTGTATCTCACATGTGCTTCTTATAAAATTTTAATGTTTAAAGTAGGCTTGCAAAATTTGGTTTAGATTGGTAATCTCAATAAAAATGTAAGTAGTTTTGTAATTAACTAGCTGATTTGTCAGAAAAATTTATTACGACACTAAGCAGCGCGAGCACTCCCTAAAGCATTCTAGTGTTCCATTGCCCCGCTTCAATTTTTAATGGTCTGATGAACTCAAAGGTTTTTAGCAGTTTCTCTCGTTAATTTTGTCATCTTTTAATCCTGCTTTTTAATATTTGGTTTAGCCTAGATTTGCTTTATTGTCTCGGTTCTCTCAAGCATTTTTGTTATACAATCTTTAGTTAAAAAAAATTAATCGAAAGTTGGATATTAATGTATTTTGGCAAAATACTAAAAAAATTTTTATAATTAGGGTCATTGGATGCTGAAATTCAAAACTAAAAGATCTTCTATTTGAAGGTGTAAAAAAATAAAAAATATGGCAAAAAGTGCATGTTTAATAATGTATGAAAATGATGTTTTAAACAATTTTATAATTTTTAAATAGATACAAGTAGGTCAAGATAATTGTAACACGAGATACTGGGAGCCCTTACGGGCCTCAGTATTGAACCTGAGCTTAAGATGAAGTTTGCGATTCGTTTTATTAAAGTTTGCTCATAAAATTGTCTAATGAAAGAATTTTTAATAAAATATTTACCTAATAAAGTTAACACATTTTTCTTTACATTGTTTTGATTTTAGGGAAACACAAAACTAATAAAAAAATTTCGAAAAGTTTTTCCTGGTCAGACAGCTATTCCTTTCAATCACCCTCGAAAATAAGCCCGCCCACAGAAACGCAGTTTCCAATTCGATATCTAAATTTCGATATACTTTCAGGAAGCACAACAATAAGCCCAGATGATATTCCAGCAACACCGTCAGATAAAAGCTCTTTATCAACAAGTTCTTGGACAACTTACATTTCGGAGGCCATAAAAACCACCACACCCCATTTCAAATATTTATTCTTTGATAATTCTGAACTTTCGAGCTTGAGCGATGATTTACAAACAAATGGTTCTGATAATCTTTCAGCGTCTCTGTTTAATATATTTCCACATCTTAGTATCTTTCCTACAATTAAAACCGCAAACAATTCCAACACTCTCCACTATCTAACTGAAATTAATACGCCATTAAATTCATCCATTGCTTCTACATTTGGCTCACTCGATAATTTGACATCTGAATTAAGACCAGGTCAACAATACCCAACTACGAGTACATCAACTATTCCAGTGCCTAAAGAAACGCCATCCGACTGGATTAGATACTCTACATCACCAGGAATTCATGATTTAACGGATGAAATAGCAAACTTTAGTACAAAACCTGTATCACCTATACCTACCCATATGGCAATCCAAAAGACAAGGGCAGAGACTTCCACTTTAAATAAATTTCCCTATATCAAAGACGGTGCGATGTTTACAGTGCTTGCAAACTCATCTCAGGTAGTGTCCACTAAGGAGATAGCGAAATTATCGAGTTTTGAGCAGATAGCTGAATTGTCAACACTCACAAAACCTCTATACTTCTCCACTAACATGTATACTGAACCGAGTAATGGGACAAGCGTATTGCCAATAGCTATATTATATGCACAAGCTAAAAATGGCGCAATTAAAGATTCCACTACAGGTTTAGTTCAAATTACACCTTTGCATGCCACGATAAATAATGAAGGTTTAACTGTTTTGACTCTCGCAAATGCTAGTCCCACAGGAGATGGTGCAAAACTAATGACTAATTTATCTGCTATCGCAAATATATCATCAAACTTGGCGCTAACTAGCCCCATACCATTTAAAATATCGGCAGAATTACCTACTTGGGCATCTAATACCCCTGTAAGAAACAAAATCCCAAATAGGGAAAGCGATTCCAAATTGCTTACCTTTTTACAAATTTCGCCTAACTCTACACCTACTTCTCCTTTAGCTATCAGCTTCCTTAATTCAACCTATTTGCCAACAGTTGGTTTTGCGATTCCTTCTATAGAGCTTAATAAAAATGACAAAAATGCTACATTGAATCTAGATCCTGGTTTTCAAAATATTTTAAAGCAATATCCAATAATGATTCCATTCAAACAGGAGCTTTACCTGAATCTAACCATCAACCTAAATATGAATGCCAATTCTAATAAATCAGCAACATTCTCTTCTATATTAACGCCGGAGTTAGCTACCTCTATCGCATCTGAATCGAACTCACGGCCCCTTACATTAGTTCAATCAACTCTGAGCCCAAATCATTCATCTATGATTCATATAAAATCAGGGCAAGAATTAACTAATGCCATAAATAGAATTAATGGCACGGCGCAGCAGTTTTTAAATACTATTCAGGGTGTTGCGTTGCGCGTCCGTGCCTCATTATTGTCTACCTTAACAGATATAGCCAAATTTACAAATTTCAATTTGACGTTTCTAAATATTTCGACCCCCGAAAACACAAATTATTCGGTATTCTCATATCAGAGTAATGTTAGTGAGCCAAATTTTCTCATAACCACGGATATGAATATTAACCATTCCCTAAATAATTCTTTGAAATCTACAATAAACCCTTTGGTAGTAAATATAACTAAAACTGCAACTTTCACAGAGTCAACTGTTACCTCTTTAACATCTACAATTATTTATAAATCTGCTCGCTTATTAGTTGAGACAACAAGAAGCAAACCTTATTCGGTGGCACAAAGTTCTAAAGTGAGTGCTGCAACTTCAGTATTAGACATTAATGTAACCTATTTTACTTCAAAAACACCTATCACTTCAGCTAAGACCACTGCACTCTCAACTAATTCACCAAAATACTACGTTTCTTCAGTCAATACGTTAATTAATAGGTCAAATATGATGAATATCCAAAAGTCATACACATCGTCGTCATTGGCTATTATCGGACCTAAAAAGGATCGTTATAGTACTTCAAAATTTAATATGACCTCGAATACGAATGCGGTGACTTATACAGCATCTGTTATCAGTTCAAAAAATTTGGTCACACTTGGCAACACTGATTCCTCAAAACCGGATGCTTCTATTTTACTAATAAACGAAAGCAGTACTAAGTTAATTCAAGCAAACTCGAAAGACTCACCAAATAGTCCCATACCAACTTCCAAAATTGCCGTGGAAATCACTACTTTGAAGCCTGCATTGAATGAAACTACTTTAAACCGATTACACTTTTCTGTGACACAAAATAGCGAATTCGTGAGTGTATTGGTGCAACCAAATGTTAGCACAACGTCAATTACTACCGCCAAATTTGCAAATATCTTTTCACCAACCATTAATTTAGCTGGAATTTTGGATTCGAAAACTTATAGCACGATTCGAACTACCTGGCCTGCATTGAAAAACGGAAAAAATCATACAACTTCTGATATTAATGTGCACACAGATGCATTCAGTCCCCAAGCTCAATCTGATGTCTTTACAACGACAGAGACCTCAACTAAGGGGCCACTAGGTATGACTAACCAGACAATTCCCCGTCATATTTTAACGGCCGCATCCAGTCCCCAAGCTCAATCTGATGTCTTTACACCGACAGAGACCTCAACTAAGGGGCCACTAGGTGTGACTAATCAGACGATTCCCCGTCATATTTCAACCGCCGCACCCAGCCCCCAAGCTCAATCTGATAACTTTAAAACGACAGAGACCTCTAAGGGGCCAATAGGTATGTCTAACCAGACGATTCCCCTTTCAACGGCCGTCCATATCGTTCAAACTACTAAGAAGCCAAGATTAACCTCGGAAAGTCTGAATACATATTTTAAAAGTTCTTCAACCCCAATCAAATCTTCCAATAAAATAATGATATTTGATCAGGTTTTGGGATCAACTATTACGGCAAATCACAAATTACATTTATCAACCATAAATAACACAGCTAGGGCTCCTGTATCGCGACCTTTTAATGTGAGTCATGGTCCATCTGTAGGAATGACTAATTCATTAACTACCGGTTACGATAAAATTATTCTGAATAACAAAAATATTTCTAATTCAATTAGTGAATTAATTAAATTTGCGATTCATACTATAACGCCTAAATCAGATATCCCTACAATTGTACAAGCGGAAAAAAGTAATAATCCTATTTTTCAAGACACTCGGAGCTATGCTAACACGACTGTGGCAAATGCAGAATCTTTCGGGACCTTGTCTAACTTTTGGGCGTTTACAACTGCTACCCCTCGACCTAGTAGCTTAATCGTACCTTCAACAACGTATACTGAAATAACAGGACAAAATCAGCTGTCAACAACATTTAATCCAAAGATTACAAAATTATTGCCTTTGGATGATACCAAAAATTTAACGACGTCAATAGCCGAATCAGGACCGAGTGGTAGAACCCTGGAAAAAATGGCAACTATGTCTTATTTGACGAAAAAAACATTAAGTAGTACAAATTTTATATATGTTTCAAAATTACACTCTTTTCTCGCTACAACGCCAAACGTCTTACACGATCACGTTTCAAAAGAGATTACCGTTAACGACACCGGTTTAATGACTTTTGGTGGTTCTAAGCAAAAGACCTTGGCTATGGGCAGTACAAATTTGAAATCTTCACAAGTTAATTTAAATAACACCTTACCGACGGTTCCAATTATTGAAACCAGCTCTACTAATTCGTTGAGTGAGGTTATTTATGCAAATATCACATCAGCCTTATCTGCGAAGCAAAAATCAGCAATAAAGTTTATGACCTCCTTACCGCCTTTGTCAGCAAGTTCTAAAAACACAACTAGTTTCTTAAGTATCGACACAATACCCAAAATGCATATCACTTCTTCACCGTCAAATATTTATCATTCGTACATTGCTTATCAAAGCACCATTGGACAAGCATCATACCAGGTACCCGATGTCGCCTCAAGTTTAGTTAAAATTTCCACTACAGGCAAGTTAAAACCTACTAAACTTACAATATACAATTTGTCCACTCCTCCATTTTTAACAAATGTTACGTTAAATGCTTTAACAAACCCCAAGTCATACACTCCTGCGGCCAATATTTATGAGGCAACGATTATAAATATGAGCACAATTTCGAATAAATCACAAAATTTCAATCCAAAAGCCACATCCACCACTATACTGTACGCTATAAATCGATCAACTATAGCTCCCACGGTTTCTAGACCAACTTTATCGACTAACCCCTTAAAACTTGCACATACGACTATTACGTATACGCCTGCTGTAATTATAAAATTGACCACAAATCCATTAAAACAAACAAATCTAAAGTATTCTATAACATTATATCCTATAAAAGCTTCCTCACACAGGGAAGATACTCCTGTACATCATGAGGGCGCTACCTTGGCTTTGGCTGATAAAGAACTAGGGGCGTTAATAATATATGACTCTGGTAATGATGTGAAGACGAGTCCCGTTGTAAGCGCTGACACTTTGTCAAAACCCTTATCATCTGACAATAATGGTACATTTAAAATGTCCGCTTTGAAAAATGAGGTGCCAAATAAGACGTTGAGTTTATACCCTCCAGCAGAAACAGCTAATAATAATGTAAATACAAATAACTCAATTCTTAACCAAATGACATCATTAGATGCCACATTAGATACAACATCTAATTCAGTATTATATCAACTAAAATTTACGAAAAATTTAGCATATATAAGTGAACCAATCAAGAAGGTCACAAAAACACTTGAAACAATCTCCAACTTCCATATTAACGAGACAAGTAATTACCCATCGGGATCAAAAATTGTTACGACTGCTAGAAACTTATTACCAGCGACCTCAATAAATTTAAACAAATTTAATAAAAATGTTAAAGAAGGTAAGATTTTTAGTATTGATAATGCAAAGCTAGCCACTGGTTATACGTCGGATCAAGAATTAAGTCAAACTATCACTAATACTGTAACAACTTCGAGTGATTTGGGAGCAAATCTTATATTAAGTAAAATAGGGCCTGCAGGCACGGGTTCCACAAAATTTGCGCTTAAATACACCGAATATGCCAATGAGGTGGTTACAACAACACCTTTCACAGGTACCGGATCAGCATTTGCCGTATCAAAATCGACTCCGTCTTCATTCGTTTCTAAAAAAACTAAAACTACTCTATTTAAGTCATCTCCAAGTATTTCTTTAACCAATCCCACGTTTTTAGTAAACACTAATTCGAGAAAAATTACTCCAATGACTATTTCAAATTCTGTTGAAACAGCTATGTACACGTCTACCACCAGCCCAACATTTGTAAAAAATTTACATGTTTCTCCACACGACTTAAGATTATTTAATACTAAAAACTATATTGCAAATTATGAGAGCTCTAGATCCGGAGCGAGTCATATAGCTATAGGTAACTCGACAACAACTTTAAGTACCTCAGGCGCAACAGAGTCAGTTGGTAATCATATTATTTCAACGACAGATGCAGCTACTACTTACAATTTACTAAATTTATTAGAAACAACCGTAAAGCACAATAAAAATCCTTTAAAAACCTTCTCTCAAACGGTTCTTGCTCATTTGTCAATTCAGAAAATGTCGACGGGTACCCAAAATTTTACACAAATGACTGCAAATAGCAGCATCGCGTCGATAATGACTGTCGGTAAATTAAATTTAGATTTTACTCCTAAAACCTACGGGATTTCAACAACTAACGTTGTGAGTTCATTAGTCACTAATTTTACAATTGGGGGTCGATTAAAATACCCAACAGTTGTAACTATAAATAAATCGAACTTTGACACATTAAACGCTTCGAATATTAGGTTCGTAAAATCAGACATTACAAATTCAGAACCTTATGTGTCAACTGTTAAATCATTAAATATAACCGAGTTACAAGTGAATGACAACCATCCCACAATTGATACATATGTTCCTGCCCAAAAATCTAAAATATCCACAATGAATACTAACGATAATGGTCTGCACACAGATTTATACACCTCAAATGCCACGTTAATAGGAACATCGGTCATTTCTTATAAGGTGACACAAGACTCACCTAAGTTTAAGGGATCATCTAAAATTACAAATCCTTCCAAAGCAGACTCACCATTTGCAGTAACTGCACATTTGGCTTCTGCCAAAACAAAAACACCCAAATTTATAACATTACCTGAAGAAACCACAAGTACACGCCTATATGACAATGTAATAATTACTACTAACCTAAATAAAAAATTCGGGATATCTACAAAAGCCACAAATGTAAAAAATGCAACTTTGTTCGTTGAGAAAGGTGTAGGTGCGATAATGAAATCTGAACCTCCGCCATCTTCGTTGGATAAAAAAATATTGACTCCAAGCATTTCACCTGAAACAACCAAAAAACATATTATAACAACTAGCCATATAAACTTCACACCTATGGTGCATCCAGTTTTAACAGGCACAACGAATTTCAGTCCCCTGACTAGTACAAATGTAAGAGCTTCTGAAAAAACGAAGTTACATTTAGCTAGCACAGAAAACTTTAGCGATGATCAGTACACTACGACTGATATAGAAATTAGGACACCAACAAAAATTCAAAATTTTTCTGATAAAAGATCAACCAAATTAACAAATTATACTACCGAAAAACTCTGGCATGCAAAATCTGCCAGCACATACTCGAGATTGCTTAGTGCAACGCAACTTATAAATACATCAACAGAAAATACCCTAAGCTCTCTAACAACACTATTCACAAATATTCCTAATATGCAATTTCTCAGCGCCCTTTTCACAAATGTCATCCCAAATGTTAATAACACTCAAAAGTCACAAGCACCAATTACAGATGCCATAGAAAAGGTGCATGTGGGAGAAAGACTGATCGCTACCCCTAAAAATATGTTATCTACATTAGCGCTTCATCCAATTACACTATCAAACAGCGATGAAGCCGTTACCCCTAAACACATTTTGACAGCCTCAACAGATTTAGATGCTCAAACAACACTATCAGAGTTAACAACCCCTGCATTTTCGAAAATTTCAAATACGAGTATGCCCCTGAAGACTACCGCAGCGGTAGATAGATTGATCTTAACCACGAGAGTTGACGCATCTCCCATTCGGTATATGTTGGCAACAACTTTGAATACAATGCCATCATTGACCTATGATTCGTCACTTAAAATTGTTGACACCTTTAAACCTACTAAAATATTCCTAGAAAACCTAACGCATTCTACTTTCAGCTTGAAGAACAAATCCGACTTCGTTACAAAAAGCACTAATTATTCTATGAAGGACAAAGATATAATGGCATCGTGGTCCCCTGCAATATCATCATCGGCCTATCAATTACCATCAAATCAAACTGCAAGTTTTGCAACGATATATGCTTCAAAATCGGGCCTAAAAGACTTTACTCATACTCCTGCCAGCAGCTTTGCGAATTACATTCTAACTCAAAAATCCCCTGCCAAAATTATCAATAATAACACGGTTCTGAAAGATGTGCCAGTTTCAATTTTTTCAAACAATTTAGAAACTCCGACCAATTTCTTGCCAACTTTAAATTCTAACAGACCATACACATTTATTTCAAACATCACAGAATCACCGCTGTCGTTCACGTGGCCAATTATTAAATCCAAACCAATTGCAATCCTAACTTCACCTATGGACCATTTATACAATTACAGATCAGTCGATCAAGGCTATCAAACTGAGAGAGCATCGTTGGCGGAGAAACAAACAACCAAAAATTCCTTATCACTTAGAAATTTGACTGCTCAGTCATTTGATTCCACACTTCATAGCCTCGCTTTTTCAGTCTCGACAACCCAAACAACTAAAACTATATCGCCAAGTAAACAGCCCTTGAGGTCATTAAATGCCTATACGCATACCACATTTGGGGCGTCTTTTAGTGCCACTACACATACTAAACAGTACATCGAAACCATTGTCAAATATGCGTCGGCCATAAAACCAAATGTTGCAATATCATCAACTATACTTTCAACTTTTGTCCCTCTAGGAAACAATTTAAACAATGATGTTTCTACAATCATAGTTACAGGAAAAGGACAAATGCCGCACACTTCAATTCAACCATCTCAAACGTTGTTCGATTTTACCACATTAGCCAAAAGGCCCGTAACATTGGAAGCACATAATTTAAATATGACAAATGTTGCAGAAATAGAATTTTCAAATGTTCACAAAAATGTTATCGCTACACCATGGTTAAATAGCAGCCTAGTTCTTGCTACTATAAAACCACTAAAATCAGGTATAACGGATGCAAATGCCATAATTCAGTCAACCACAGCTACGTTTTTGCAACCGATTAATGAGATAACTCTCAATAATACAAAAAACGTTATTATGACTTTGGTTAGTGGATCTGTAAATAAAAATACAATGTCAGCAACCTTAAATTCATTGCAATATAGTACACTATCTTATTCCCCTTACGTCAACATTAGTCGAATAAACCGAAGAAATACATACAATTCGAAATTAGTTTCGAGCACCCATATTATACGTAAAGTCTCCTGTGAAGTTTCCTCTCCAACCGCACAAATTCTGCTTTGACAACAGGCCTTAACGAATGGGATTACTCTTCGCCTATATATACAAATTTATTAAAAGACATCTTAACGCGAAAATTGCCCCCAAAAACTACAAGTGGAGGCATATCAAAAAATTTGCCTAATCCTCTAACAATTAAAACGACCCCCACTCCTAAAATGTACGCACCGAGTCCCCAATTAACAACGTCTTCGTATCCTACAACAACCACATACCTGAGCAAATATCATTGGACGAAAACTCTAGCCAAAGAGGAGCCAAACACTTATAAATCAGTTGGGTCAAATGATTTCAATATTGAGCGTGCTTCTACTCCGATACCCATAGCATCCTCACCTTCTTATTTTACAGGTCAATCAACATTAGATACGCAACTCATTAATCCCATTTCTTACCCAATCCTAATGACTGAGGTAAACACGATTCCGCCATCAAATGAGCTAGCTTTCAGGTCAACAGAGACTCCGTTTGTGACGGCTTCAGCTAGCGCTTTTTTAGGTGCCGACTTTTTAACAAAGTTCATGGGACCTCAACGATATAACTATGAGGGTAATACATTACCATATGCTATTACGAATCCTCGTTATCTGCCTTATGCACATCCTAAAAGAATTTTAAACAGTCACATTAATTCTTCAATTTTATCAAACATTGGTGACAATATGGTGTCAAGTTTTACCCGACAAAATACTGATGCTACATACGCCCCATTTACATCTAATCCATATCCGATTTTTTCAAGTTGGGAACCAGTGGTTCCTTTTACCACAACCCCCAATCCTTACTATCCTCCCCGTGATATAACGAATAATCCACTAGGGATGATTTCCACACCTGCAGGATGGTGGGCAACCATACAAATGGATATGTTATTTACCGATTTGACAGGTCTCTATACCACCATCGACTGAAATGTCGACCCCAAAAATCATAATTGATGAACCTTATGTCTAGTTTTATATGGTGACTCCAGTCAAACAAGCTATATTAATGGATACTCAAAAATTATATGCTTTATGTAATTATGTTATGCCAACTTTCACTAGCTGGCCATAATAATTCTCTATTATTACGAAAATGGTTAGTAATCGAATTACCTAAACTAAAACATCCGACTGTGACGTGGTATATTTGTAAAATCGGAACTATTTATTTGTAGCATTTTTAAAATATTCATGGCTTTCCTCTTATTCAGCGCCCCTATACATTAACAAATAATAATTTTTAGTAGGGATAATAAAAACTGAGAAGTTAGAAGGACAAAACTCTGTGCTCTCTCTCCACATCCGTTTACACTTCGATTTGATCTAGGACATTTATCAAAAATTATCTTAAATTTTGATTGAGTCACTTCTATTCATATAAATATTTTATTGCAATCATGATAGTCATGATAGAATTAACACTAACTATCATATCATTATAATAAAATAAAATCTAGATATGTTTTTTTAATCTATTTTTTAAACATGTCAAATTTTTGAGATTTATGAGCTGACTTATGAGATTCTAACATGCTAACGAATAAGTCCACCGTTTCTGATCAAGCTTTATAAGCCAGCTATGACCATTGATAATTTATGAAACAAATGAGTTGATTCTAAAACTATATATTAAACATCTAAACTGTTTAACAATTTAAAATAGTATTTTTGTTTCAAACTAGTTATATATTATGTCTTATAGTAGTATATAACAGTGAAGAGCTTGATATCATTAAAAATGTAAATTTGTTTAGATGAAGAAAAAAAGTCACAGTTGATGTTAGGAACTAAAAAAGTTCTTTCCTGTAAGGATTTTCAAGGTCGGAAAACAAAATTTACTAAATTTAGGTTCATTCCAGGATCTGGTTAGAACGAGTTATTTACTGGTGCCTATTTTACTTATTTTTACTTTTGAGGTTGTAGATATATATTAAGAATGCAATTAATATAGGATAGTTGATTATATAAAAATAAAATTATTTAGAATTAATTATATCAATCTTTTTGGTCGCTGTTTAAGCTCTTTAACATTATAACGGCGGTCAAGAATAAAAATACTAAAGCTCGGTGCAATAACAAAAATATAAATTTATCGAAAGATGTGATAATATAAACAAAAGTTCAAAAATAAAAGCGTAAACATTTTAGATACACAGCAACTACACGTGGTCGGAAAAAGAAATAAAAACATTGAGCTAAATGTTTTCGAATGTGTTCATAGGAAGTGATATGACAAAAGACCGTGCGGTCCGGGGTGGTCAATTGAAAGTTCGTCTCCGAATAGTTTGATGTCGGTTCGTATTTTGCCTGGCTTGGTAACGGATCTAAATTCAAAACAAACCGGGCCATAAATGGAGTGATATTAAAAGGGGCTGAATTTTTTCTCATAGCTATTGTTTAGTAGACCTAATTTTTATTGGATATTTTATTCACAAGAATGATCATGTAGCAGGGGGGGGGGGGGAGGGGGGTGGGAGGCGCACCGTCTGCCCCTCTCGGGCCAACGCCACCCAAGGTAAACATTTAGGCAGCTTTGTATCCACATTTAGGTTTTACAAAATAGTTTGAATTCCAACCTATAAATGGTAAGATTTTAAAAATATAATTTTAATCTTAACAGTTTAGCTTTAACGAATTTGTTTTTAGCTGCCTGTATGGTTTTAGGCTCACATGCAAAACTTGGTATACCAAATAATATCTTTATATTACAAAAAATTCAAAATTTTTTTAACAATTTTAACGTTTTTTTTAAAATCTTATGTTATTTCAAATAAATAATTGCATTTTAATTCGTCATCTAATTTATTTACTAATTGGTTATAACCAGCGCACAGCTTAAAGTAAACCTTTTTTCTATCAGCTCATATATTTTAAATACACCACTATAATTATTTACCTTAAATTGTGTTTTTAAATAGTTTGCTCAGTTATATTTAAATAAAAATTCATCTATCAAAACGCATTTTTTACGTGCGCCATGGCAATAATACAAAATGCCTATATATCACAATTCATGTTTTTTTAAATTTTTTAGAAAAATGAAAATGATAAAAGATGGACTTTTGTGTTTTATTAAGCGGCAATGTCATATTGTTTTTTAAATTCAATGGTCGCTTTTAATTAATCGGTCCGATCTTCTGATGCATGTCTCTTGAAACAATTCCTAATGGTCTTAGACATTTAAGAGCATGTCTGTTATGCTCGTTAGTTAAAGTACATTATAATTTATAAACCCTCAGACTGCTGGCCAATTTGAGGTTGATGGTTGTGATAACTGTGAAGATATACTTCAACTAAAAAACAATAGAGACTCTGTTTACGATTACACTAGTGCAAATTTTGATGGGTAGTAATTAGACAATCTTTTAAATTTTTAAATATATTATTTAAAATTTATATCTTAGACTAATAGCCTTAACATCTCCTGAAGATAGCTGGGTAGCTAAATGGCAACGAATTGGTATTACATATATATATTTATATACATATAAAGTTTTATTTTTGTATAAATATTTAATATTATAATATAGAGAAAATGGTTAAAGGATGCTATGCAATATCTGTTTCAGGTAAACTACCTCCTGGAATTGTTAGAGAACTCAAAAACAGAGGTTACCCATACAGATCAAGAGATACTAGTTTAGCTGATAAATAAATTTTAAATATATTTTATGATTTTTATTTAATATATAATAAAAATAATTTCATGTGTTGTGAAGTTTATAAGTTATGAATTAATAAAATCAATTTTTTATATCTTAATTTTTTCACACAACATAGGTAAATTTTAAGGCACTTTTTAATCTTAGATTTACAAACATTGATAAAAATTATTATTCATAGAATTTTGATGCAATATAGGTTGTATATCTAATGTTTTTTAACTTAATTTTTATATGCCATATGAAAATGTATAAAAAATAGACAAAATTTTGCATTTACAAAGTTAAAATTTGTTAAAATGATAAAAAAATAATTGACATATTCTTATTGTTGTTTCAAAACCTTCTTGGCTTGCAAATCTTCTTATAAAAATTTGTCATTTGAGATGATCAATTAAAATGAATTTTTTTAATTTCTTTTATAAATACTAGTGCAAAATACTATGTATGATTGTTACATTAATTACCATAAAGATATTTTTAGTGGTTTTTCATTATTTGAAATTGTTATGAAACTGTCAAATCGGCTAAAAATTTGGATTGGGATGAAGATTTTTCAGCTAGGGTACTTATCGATCAACTATGCCATGAATTTTGTTAAAATGGCTTTAGAATCATGGTTTTCTTTACACTGACAGGGAAGAAATCTCTGACCCTGTTAAGACCACTCACACTTATACCTTCCACCTCTAAAAATAGATGTTATATCTGTCAAATCTCCAGGTCTATTTTTTTAATGAATAAGAATGGCAATTTTGATGTATCAAAAATAATTGTTGTGCCTTATGATATTAGGCTGGCTTGGAATTTGGTTTATTTTAGGCCCAGCCTAAATTTACAAATATGGCTATATTATATTAAAATAAATTTTTTGCATGTTATCAATAAAATACAGTGTGTAGAAGTAATTCCCTTTATTGATAATAAATTAATTATTTTTAGTTTTTGATAACAATTTAAGTTAAAATATGTGTCTTAGCCTAAGCTAAAATAACTTTTCTTAATTGTGTTTACATGATAAAAAGTAAGCTACCTTATTTTACTTACAAGACAAATTGTAGTTACAATTGATTGATTTATTTAGTTTAACCAGATAAAACTAGCTGATTGATGACTTTTTGTGTTAGTTGCTTAATTAAAATGATTGATCTAAGTAGAAGTACATTAATGAATCTAACCTTGATAATTGGAACCATCAACTCTTATATAATTTTTGTTGATTTATTAACATTAAGTCACTTGCACTGTTTGGCTCTGTCGATATTCATTACTATTATAATTTTTTATCTGAATATAAAAATTCTTTCCTATCCCAATAATTTTAAACCAGATCTTAAAGGAATTAATTCTTAATGTATGTTATTAAATTAACATTCATTGTATCTAAACAATAAGGCGGAACGGGATATATAATATCGGCCTGGTCTGTAAATTTTTTCTAAACCCGGCCTGAAAAATAATCTTGACAATTTCTTTAAATAAAAGGCACTCACTATTAAAAGTGGACTGTTTACATTATTTCGCCAGCGGAATATTGATGAGCTCTAATTCAGCGTCTATTCTATATCCTGCCAAGTAAATAGGTTTGAGTTTAAAGCACCGCAGGTTGAAACTTATTGTTACCTATTATATTTTGCCGGCAACTTTACAAAATTTCGCACAATTATTTTTACCAAGTAAATACGTGAGTTTAATACACATTTGGATTATGATATTAAAACGCTAATTAATATTTTAATAAAAAAATTAAACAAATCCATAAAAGGGTAATAATTTTTTAACGAATACAATCCATTTTGAAAATTTTATAGATCAAGCTCATTGAAATTACTTTAACAACCTTTTTTTATACTAGTTTTGCTGTATTATTTAAATGTTTTGTTATATAATCTTTTTATTTTTATATGGTAACATCGTTTTTTAATTTTCTGCTTTTTAGATCTTTTTTTTTTAAATATTTATGAACATTTTAAAGAGCAATCTCGCTTAAGAGGGGTGATGATTACGATAAAGTTATATAAAACATTCTATATTAACATTGTTTTAATGCTTTTGTAATTGGTTTAAAGCAGGGCTTCTTAAACTTTTGTAATTCCCGACCCCATTTATGATTGCGTGTTTCTTAACTACCCCAACAAATATAAAAGAAAAATAAATTAATATTTTGGATGATATATTTATTAGGTAACAATATACATATGCATATGAAAATATATAAATTTAGAATTCGTTTTGAAACATATAAAAATCTAATATTAAAATTTGCACAAAATGTTATAGATGTTTTTATTATAGTTTCAAAAACAAAAGTGGATTCTGACCGTCTTAATTTTCTCGAATATATTCAAGTAGTTGGGTGGTAAATATTAAATTAAAGTTTACGTTAAACATTTAATGAGATGGATGTGCCTGTTTTTTATTGCATAACAAATCAAATCGTGGTGTAATTTTTGAAACTGCTGGACGTAAGGCCTCTTCAACATTTTTTATCGCTGAACGATATTGGGATTTAATGTGTGTTAAAGCTGAGAAAGCAACTTCACATTAAATTTCTATAACATCTTCTAATTCATAGTTATTTATACAAGATATTATAATAATCGGAAGAGAAATGCTGGTATAAAGTCTTTCCGAACCAAAAGATTTTATGATGTATTTAGCTACGATGATTGTTATTTTTATAACAATAATTTTACAAGTTAAAAAACATTTTTTGTTAAATTGTATTTTTATCACTCGCGACCCCATAATTTTGCTACACGACCCCAAATGGGGTCGCGACCCATAGTTTAAGAAGTCCTGGTTTAAAGGATTGGGTTAAATTCGTAATCGATATACCAACGTCTTGTATCGTACCAAATAACACAGGTCAACAAATTTTTGAGAGTTATGAGCTAAATACAGAGATCGAACCTGGCATCCTAGAAAATTTCAAATCCGTTTACGCTTTTTTCTAATCAAACTTAGTAAGTCAGCTATAAACATTGAAAATATTAGAAAAAATGTCAAAAAAACAAGAAAGATTCAAAAATAAAATTAAATTTTTTTTGCATATTCACAACAGCTAAAGTTTTAAATTCAAACTTCAAATAATATTTTTATTAAAAACCGATAATATATCGTGTCGTATTTAAGTTTGGACGCGAAATATTCTGTATTATCTAATGCTAATGTAGGAAGCGCTTGATATACTAAAAAATTTTATTTTTCATTATTTGAGATGATAAATATAAGTTACAAGAGATTTTTATATGGAAGATTGTTAAATTTTTTCTTTGGGTATTCTCGAGCGCAAAATCTGTTAAAATGGTCATTTATTCGATATGGACATATCTAAGGAGCCGAAGGCGGAAGAAACTAAGGAAAACGGAAAATATATAAGAAATAAGGCCATCATGGGGATGCATGTTTTCATAAACTTATTTTTAGGAACATTGATATTTGTTGATCTGTGTAATCAAAATAACCAATGGAGTTCTGAAAACTAAGCTTGATCCAACTGAAATCGGTGGATTATTAAACAGTTTACTAATTTAAACTTTTACGTATCACGTTCATAACGCCAAATTTTGATGGTTCTAACTTAGTTTTTAGAGCTATACTGGCTATTTTGATTATTTGCGTTAAAAGTCGTGTCTGCCGCAACGAGCCCTTGATTGACTCAATGGAGCAAATAGAAGTTCTATGTAAAGAAGCGACACATCGATATTTTAAGTTCTTAACCCATCATTGTCAACCTTAAAACATATTTCATTATATGATCACGGTTATTACTAAATATTTTTCAGCATTGGATAATCGAGAAAATATATTGGGAGACAAAATATTTTTCTATTCAGTACAAGACACATATATATATTACCTATGGTTATGTAAAATTTGGTTAAATAATTTGATGACTAGTGTAACATTAACACAATTTACATTGATTAATATAATATAAACATTGAACAGGTGAATATGATGTAATAACTTTTATAAAAATACCTTATAATGTTTGTACAGAAAATTTAAATACCAATTTTCCACGGGTCAGAAGGTTTTAAATATATTAAAGTAAAAGTAAGGTTTCTATTATATTTTTTCATTTAAAAAAAATAAAATAACGTTGCCAAATAGACAAAACTATGTCATCTTTCTAACCATAAAAAAGAAACTTACTAAAAAAATATGAGGTTAAACGTGTTTAAATTACATTAAAAAAAGCGCTTGATGCAAAAAACTAATTTATAGAATTTGGAGAAATTAAAATCCGTAATTTTTGTATTTCAACAGAAAAGAAACAAGTCTACCGACAATTCATTCCCTAGTCAAAATGATAAAAACATATTTAAACGTAACTTTTACAAGGTGAAACAATGCCAAAGTATAAAAAATATATAATTATTTGTAAAGGTTATTTGTGTAAGTTATAAATATGTTTTGTAAGCCCATAATATTAGCGTTCATTATAAAAAGAAACCTCACATTTTTTCGGAAAAGTATTTTTATATTGCCAAAGCTAAATAGCAAGGAGCCGTTTACGCCAAAAAAATTAACTATACTAAACTAGAGCTAAATTAAAAATTTGTAACAAACATATATTTATAAATGTCAGCGAAAAAAGGTAAATATGCCAGCGGAATATTTTTAAAAAAAAGTAAACAACGTCCAAAACAATGAATTCTACTATTAGGTAATGTTTGGTGTCGTGTTTACCACCATTTCGGTGGTTTCAATTTTTTTTTGTTAAAATTGGCAGAAATTAAATTCGGTGCATTTTAAACGTTGACTAAATCGTAAAAGTATTTGGTTATATTTGTTTTAACGCTGACATATAACTAAACAATTTGTATAGGTGTTATCATATGGTAAATTTGAAATTTCAATTTTTTTGCTTAAATTATCCAGCTGACATTATATAATGTTTTATAGCACCTTGTTTTTGGTAATATTTTGTGATTATATCTTAGCACACATTCAGTGTTTAATAGATTTTTTACGGAATATAACTCTTAAAAATCTTAAAAAACTTAATTATTTAAAAATAATCAATGTTCAATTTTTTGGTAAAAGAAGAGGGGTAATAAAGAAATAGTATAAAAATATTAAATTTTTTTTGTTTGACCAACAATATGGACGGCTCTGGTGACTCTACATTTTAATAAGTAGGGCGCACAAGACTTTAACGTCTGTTACGTCAGGATGCATTTTCATAACTAATCGAACATGTCCTTCAGGAAACAGCGAAGCCAAGTGAAAATATAATCCATTTTTATCAATCAGTGGTTCAACTCCTCTGATTTTATCTGCCTGACTAACAAGAGAGGGTTTTAATTGGTTATCAACATCGGTATTGAGATGATTACCAATCGGTTGTGGTATATGAGATGAAAGAGAAGATTGCAGCAAATCTAAGGTTTGTAAATTTAACATATTGTTTGGCTCACTATAAATTCAACTAATCTAGTTATAAATTAAGCATAATAGATTTAAACGATATATATATTGAAAAAGGTATGGCATATTGCCATATTAATAGAATTATTAAAGAATTATACTTAATCGATTGCAGTAGTACGTGGAGATTCGTAGGATACATTATCGAGAAAATTTAAAATATCACAAGGCAAAGAAGGGATCGGTTGTTGGATTAGGCAGTCGGGTGTTGAAACAATGCCACTAAAAGAAGTTAGATAAAATGTCAATATAGACCAATATATTACTTTAAGCGTAATGCTCGTAACCAAGCAAAGCCTAAGATTTTGTTCCAATATCCCCCCTCTGGCAATTACAATGCACACCATTAAATAATGACTTTTTTAAAAATCTCCTCCCCCTGCTTTCAAAAATTCTGGTGAGAGCAATAAAGTGTAAAAAAAAATATCACTTTTGATATAGTTGGTTAGCTGATTTTTTATCCTGTAGGAAATGAGGCGACTTAACAGAAGATGCAAAATTGTCTCCATTTGGTGCTGATATCTGTTGTGAATCCGTTAGATGAATGTCCCCATTGAGATTCATTCCTTTTGCTAGATCATTAATTAAAGAGTTTGATAAAGAATTTTTGTAATTTGTGTCTGACGTGTGATGATTACTCCAAATTTTACTCGTGAAATGATCAGACAATTCACTGGTTGGGGCATGGGACGAAACTAGGAGATTTTCCTTGTCCTTCACTGATAGGGCAGCAGAAATCATAGCTAAGGGGTCGCTGATACATTTTCCAATCAAACGTTTCGCGAACAAACTGTCCTTACTGTAATTAGGATCTATGGAGGCGTTATTGTTGGCCCTAAAATCCTTAGAAGTAGTATAAGGGCAGTTGATATCATTTAAAAAGTTTGAAGCATTCTTATTCAACAACGTACGATGTTGCGAGGCATAATTTTGAGGGAATTTTTCAGTAGCTGGTATCAAGGTCTTGAGAGAAGGTGACAACTGATGAGGCAGCATTTGGGCAAGGCTTCCGGGATTGGACGGAGAAAATTGGTTGTTACAAAACATTGAGGAAAATTCAGCATTGGTCATTGATTGAGCGCCATATTGTTCGTTGTTAAAAACTCCAGTGCCAAAGGTATTACTTAAGCCGTGTGCTATAACTAAATTTTTATAAAATGTTAAAACAAAAATAAGGGTTAAATTGTATAATATAAAAAAATTTTGTTAAATTGACTTATATCTAACCATTTCTTTTGAGAAAATCATTTAATTACACAAGTCAACAATTTAACTCAGGTCCTCTGATCGGGTTTGCTCTAAGCAAGATTTAGATTGCCACCAGGCCTATTTATCATTCTTTTTTCCGTTTTTAGACAAATTTTCTCTCCTCTATACACCGAAACATATGAAAATAATGCCAAACACTTTTTTTGCGACTTCGGGGCCTAACTAAATAACATTATTAAAAAAATCCACAAGTTAGCTATATCTACAAGCCCAGCTTTAATTTTGTTGACTTGCAATTAAAAAATTTTTTCTTTTAGTTATACACATATTATCAAATTTGATGAAATTAAAAAAATATATTGTTTTGAGGTTTATGGTCGTAAAGTGTGAATTCAGGCAATTATACTTCTTTCTTTTATATATCCATGACACTAAAAAAAGGGTAATGTAAAGACTAAAGATTTAAAAATAGTAAATATGGGACTTGGCTATATAAAACAGGTCGACATATATCAATGTTAAGGAAATAAGTCTATTTAAATATTAACGAATACATTTCCATAATGGCCTTCATATATATTTTCCGTTTTCCTAGTTTCTTCCAGGCTGTTTTGCTACGTCCATATCGAAAAATGGCCAGTTTTGACGAAGATGACAGATTTTGCAGCCTCGAGAACACCCTAAAGAGAAAAAATTCGAGAATTTTTTTAATCCTTGTAATTTATGTTGTTTATCATACTGAGAATTAAAATTTCAAAGTATATCAAGCACTTACATCAACGTTTAGATTATACAATATATTTGGCACACGAACCTAAATATGGCCAAATATATTATCGGTTTTAATAAAAATATTTGAATTTACTGTTTTAAATACGAAAATTATTTTTCAATATTTTATTGTTTTTATTTCTTTTACATTTTTTCTAAAATTGCTGACTTACAAATTTTCATTTGAAAAAATGGTAAACGGATTAGAAAATTCCCAAGATGGCTGTTTATGAAAAACTTAAGCAATTATTATTTTGTTTATCTTTTACTTACTTTTATTTACCGTTATAAACAATTCTATAATTCTAAATATACTATTATTTAGTTTTGGAACCATTATTATTATTATTATTATTATTATTATTATTATTATTATTATTATTATTATTATTATTATTATTATTATTATTATTATTATTATTATTATTATTATTATTATTATTATTATTATTATTATTATTATTATTATTTCTTGTTTAATAAAACATTTTGTTTCATCAATGACAAATTTCGTTTCTTTAGTTAACTCATAATTCTCAAAAATTTGTTGACCCATGTAATTCCCTTTCGAATAATAAGACTTGTATTTATAAGTTCAACAAGCTTTTCGGACATGTAAACTAATAAAATTATTCAAGACTACAATCTTTCAAATATTTAACAAAAAATATTACCATTACAAGTTCCCAATTTAGAGAGTGTGTAGGCTAGCTGACTATTCCAAGGCTTTGGGGATTTAGCCCGTTGCGGGTGAAACTTGAGCGATGTCGATTTTTGTCGATTTCTCAGCCCGTGATATATAAACTGACTGGCACCTGTGGAAATACTTGTAGCTAACATTAAGGGGTTTACATTTGTAATAATCCCATTGCTTTTGTTGTGGCCAAAAGTTGAAGATTCTTTATAATAGTGAGATAAAGGGTTATTGCACTGGGTTGAGCCAAATGTAGTTGAGAGCTGTTGTTGCAGGGTCAAATGATTTGGCTGTAGAGAGAAGGTTCGACAAAGTGCTTTTTTACCTATTGAAAACAATTATAAATATTTGTTGGAAAATAAATGGCTATAGCTAACCGTGTTTTTAACAGTAATTTTAGTCACAGACAAGTGTTTTATTAAAATAAATATGTATTTGAATGTTTTAAAACTGGAGCCTTTGTTTATGAAATAATTTGATTAAGAGCATATTTTTTAGTTTTTATTTTGAATGCCTATATAAGGGCACGTGCAAAGTGAGTTTTTATTTTCGTAAAATTTTAAAAATTTTGAAATTTTTAAAAATTTTATTTTTTCCAAAATTTTTTTAAAAATTTTTTATTTCAGAAAAAGCATTTTATGTATATATACCAAATTTGGCAACTTTTAAAAAATTTGCGTTTTATTTCTAAATAAAATTTCTCAAAATTTTAAAATTTTCACAAAAATAAAAACTCACTTTGCACGTGCCCTAAAATACTTTTTCTGAAATAAAAAATTTTTTGAAAAATTTTGAAAAAAATAAAATTTTCAAAATTTCTTGAATTTTCAAAATTTAACGAAAATAAAAACTCACTTTGCACGTGCCCTAAGCAGGCCTCGTAAACACTCTAAATAATATTCAAAGTCAAATATACAGGCGCTAGAGCTTGTTCAATCATTGTCCCGAGGGCGATACTAAATGAAATGCTCGGGGATAAGACACCCAACTATATAAAAAAAAATATGCCGTTGTCCGTCACTATATTTGTTTATATTTTACTGTAAAAAACGCCCGGTTCAATATTAAGATAAAAAAACCGGGGATCAACTTGACCTCCACTCGGGCACATGTTTAATTTAACTAAAAATCCTGGGCACCATATTAATCTATTGTTATATGTATAATGCCGCATTACCAGATCTCTCTTTAGCTAAATATTTTTGCATTTCACGGTGGGCTAATTCAATCCGTTGCTCGGTGACAATGCTCCGAAGACCGTTTCTATCATCCTTTTCAGGGTGATAAAATTTACATTTATTCCCATACGTACATTTTGGACCTATAAATGAAACAATATTAAATGCTCAAAAAATTTTAAGATATTAATATAGCAGTATTGAATAAATATGTTTCCTATGCTTTATGATCACGAAACAAAGGAAACCTAAGTAAATACTGTTATATTGAATTTTTAAATTTTTGGGGTACAAAAAAGGTTGTTCTTGCTTTAGCTCGAGAAGTAAGATTGTTCGTTTGCTCTAATATAAAAACTTAGTAAGGAAACTAACCATTTTTTAAAAGAATGCCTACCGTATGGACAAACGGGTAAATCATCTTTACAAAGATGTATTGGTATGTGAGTTTGGGCGAAGGAAGTTCGGGGCGAGTTTAAGTCTGAAAAAGAACTTCCATCGCTTGTTTTTGGGCTAGAAGCCCCAAAATTAACCTGCAAAAATTCGTTTAGATTAGGCCCAAAACGCCCGAGTGGATCGTCTGGAGGCATGAAACTAAAATGCAAAAAAAATATATTCTAAGCTATATATACCCAATTTGCCAATGTAAAAAGTTCTAAATCGCTTAGTTACATATTACACAATTCAGCTGAAACAAATCAATAAGATAAACTCATATGAAATATCTCAACCCACACTGGCTAATATTTTTTGTACCTGTACGCCACTGGCCTGCCTAAATTTTTAACATCTCGCTCTAGGGCATTTACAATCTAACCTGCGTCACCCATCAATTATCTTGTTATATTTGTTTGCGTACAATCTCATTTATTTGGGATGATGGTATTAATATTATTGATTCAGGCTCTTAGCTGAAAAGTGAAAATTAAACGGTTGCTTATTTTTTGATTCGGAAACTTTTAAACGACGTGACGATTTAAAGAATTTAAGGGCCAAATAACCAATCAACAATCTGTCAAAATAGGTATAATTTCCTTGTAAATTATTTATGACTCCATTATCTGCAACAAATCTTTAAAAACTTTGGCAAAAATGAAAGGAAAAATAAAATATCCCTTCATAAATGCCTTTGAGTTGTCAGTCAAAAAAGGGTCATTTGATCTAAAGTTAAAAATAAACGAGCCCATAAACAGAGGTTGTTGTCAAGTTAAGCATTTTTCTTCCGTGACTAATTTTTTTTTCATCTCACACAAAAAATCGAATTAAACAGAGAAATACCTAGGTGAGATTTAAAAAAATACCTTAAAATTTTTTTAATTCCTTCACAAAGTTTCAACTGTATTCTCACCTTTTTACACCTGCATTAATTATTAATATAATAACTGTCAGCGAGATGAATATAAAAAATAGATGATTGAGTCAGCTAAATTCGACTTATCGTTTTAAACTTCAAAATCAAATGGTATATCAAAAACTACATGTTATTAGGGTATAAATATATTTATTTTTCGACCAGGTCACGTACACCCGATCGATCGGCATAATTATTTTTAAATCTATTTAGACCCATTTCGTGAATTTAATATTTTAAAATAAAAAAATACATTTTTTCATTTGCTTAAGCCTAATGTTAGTCAAAATTTTGATCACATTTTTTTGATTTCACTTATTTTTTATAAAAAGGGTTGAGCGAAGTCAGGTTTTAGAATTATGATGAATGAATCGCGCTTTGATAAAAATTAAAATCAATTTTGGGGCAGGACTAATAGTGCCAGGAAAAAGTATACATTGCCTATTGTCCCTATACAAATCCCCAATAATAGCCTAGTACTAATAAATTTGCCATCTAATTTTTGGATTTCAATTTTTTGAAATTTTTTTTTTGTTAAAAGCATCAAATTTAGGTTCCAAATTTATTTTGCAAAAAAAACAATTAAAGAAACAGATTTTTTAAGTAAAAAATCGACTTTGTTATTCTATTCAAGTTATAATGAGATAAAAGAGTTAAATAATTCATAGAAATGAATCAAATAACTTTTTAACTGTTTTTTACACCACTTTATGGTAAATTCCTATTTATAAAAACTAAAGATTCTAGCTAAGTTATTTTTTAAGTAACTTTAAAATTAAGACATCTAAAAAACTTATCTTAAATGTGAAACCTTCCATATATTCACTAATTAGGCTTTTTACCAAACCTCCAAAAAAATTTATTTGCAAAAAATTTTTGCCACAAAAGGGCTAATAATTTTTGAGTTTATAATCTTAAATTATTCTTTAATTTTATTATGTTTTATATGCAAAATAGCAAAACTTTTAAATAAAGAGTGCAACTTTGTAATATTTAACAAGCCGATATTCGATATACCTGTCATTTATAAAGGTGTACATTAGTATGCGCGTCTCAATAAGCTTGGCATACTCAACGGATTCAAGCGCCAGGTCACGGTAATTGTCATTCGAGACAATTATGCCTCCATTAGTCAGCGCCAATTTAAGAATGTATCTAAATACATATATTAAACTATATTTGTTTAAAATTAGAGCATCTTTGGTGTTGGTAAAGAGTTTTAAAATATTTCATTTTACATGAAATGTCGTCAACATCTATAATATATTATGTCACGTTCAAAGTCATATTTTAATATAACAAAAAAAGGTTTTTTTTTCATTTTTTGTTTCTATTTTGTCGAATTACGTAAAAAATAACAAAGTTAGCTGGAACTTTATATGATATTTTACCTCTATAAATCAAAACAAAAATATACTAGAAGTTATTTCGTTTATCATAGTTTAAAAACGGCGTTATTTCAAAAATGAATATGATTGATCTTTCATAAAACCTAACTAAATTTCATTTTTTTAACAAAAAAAATGAAAGTTTATTTTAAACGTGCCAATAAAAAATTTGTTAAATAAATGTCGAAAACCTACCTATCATCGTAGCAAACGATCCTTTTGGCTTTATATTTAGGGAGGCCAGTGTTTAAGGTATTTATAGTTGCGCCACTATTTGGCATTGTGTCCTTTTGTCCCAATAGGGATTTGACCGATGGAGATGATTCTTGATCATCGATAGTAAAAAGCTTTCGTGATGGTGTATAAACCAGATTTTTGTCATTTTCTAGTTGGACGAGAATGTGACTATCTACAAAATATGTAAAACAAAAACTCACATGTGAAAATAAACTGCGGTAAATTTTTTGTCATAATAATGAGCCTTTATAACCAAGTAAGTAGTCAAAGAGTTGGCGCAATTGAAACGTTATTTGACAAAGCATTTTCACTAGAAATCAGGTAACTTTGTTATACCAGCAAAATCAATATCAAAATACCAGATATTTAATTTATATGGTAATCATTTTAACACACTTTTGTTACTGCAACGCTATTGGGTTGGCCTTTATAAGTTCGAATTTAAACCTTGGACAGGCACATCATTTTTTGAGGTTGGTTCGGTTCTCCATTTAGGTACTATGGCTATGACATCTTTGTGACCGCGAGCTTTAAACCAATCCACACAAATTGCTATGCCACGACACGAGAAAACCTTTTTGATACCGTGACTAACATATATAAAACAAATTTTTTCTTAATGTCAACAAATACTTTTAATTAATTATATTATTACAATGTTTATCATATAAACACAGTTTAAATACATTTTCATTCTCTCACGTCTGTGTTTGAAAGTTAACAAAATACAAACCTCATCGCCACATTGCTCCCGTCAATAATGACCGGCCTCAGGACAGGAACATTTTGACGCCGAGTTTGCGCGCAAGTTGCGCTTGTTGATACATGGGTTGTATCCATAACGCGGGTCGCTGTATTTAGATGCCCAATAAATTTTTTATCGAGTATATTAACGTTCGGGTCAGTTGAAGAGAGCATTGATAGGTTAATCGAAGTTTTTGGGGCGGGAGAGTCACCTTGAGTACCGCATATACTTGAGATTGCTTCAAATGAGTGATCAGTTCTTGCTTGCGCCTCAAAGTCGCTACCCAAGCCAGACGCCGAGGCGTTTGGCGCATTCTGTTCGTCAGTAACATTGGCATATAGTTGATTAATTATGGGATTGGGAGGGCAGTTAATTGAAGGTACGAGACAGGTAGAAGAGGTATAAATTATGGGCGAACGATCGGTTGGGGAATCGGAAGGCGTTAGGGGCATGACAATTTTATTATTATTATTATTGTTGTTGGTTGCTAATGTGCGATGCAATGCTGTTATAACTGCTGCCATCTTTAATCGAGTATATTGAATTTACTAAATGATCAATTTTTACGAAAAATTATTAGAATTTAAAAATTGATTTTATGTTCCCCTAATATTTTTGATATTATAAATTTTTGGAACTTTAATTTTTTCAGTAACTACAAAAAATAAATATAAAAAAACAACTGATTAATAATAATGAATAAATATTTTAGTAATAATAAAAAAATATAATATTAATAGATCAATCCAATTTTGGCAAATAAAAAAGAGAGGTCGGGGAATTTATTATGTAAAAAGTTTTGAAAGGTTAGAGAAAGGAATAAAAAGAATTCTAAAAGATCCGGTTTTAAAAAATAAAATGTGACATAAAATAACGCACGACATGAAATTAATAAACAAAAAAATATCTATACTAATTTCTATATAGATGTCCGGGTGCTTGTAATAAAAAATAAGTAAAATGCAAATAAGATTTGGAGAGTTTCCAATATTAAGATCTATTAGAAATCGGATTCACAGGATTTTTAAAATGAGATATTAAAGGTTTATATATTTCAATATATAAAATGTTTAAAAAATGAGACCTAAACATACCTTTTCCTAAATTTCTACACAATTACTGAGTGATGATATTAAAAAAATTATTAGAGTATATTTTGTCCATATGATCAGGGCCGTACCAGCCTATCTCATGGGTCAGACATTTGCTGAGGGCGCTACATTGATTTTAATATTATGCATTGTTTAGAATTCTATTTTATCATATATATTCTAATTATATAAGATTTTGACCATGCATCATATTTCAATAAATTAATATTAAAAAAATTATTTTTATTGTTACCTCTTGTTCTTTCTATATAATAAATAAGGGACGCCTTATTTTTTTTTGCCTAGGGGCGCTTGAGAAACCTGGTACGGCCCTGCATATGATTATTGGGCTACATCAGGGCCATAATCGTTTTCAAAAAGTAATTCACAAAACATGCCTTCTACCTAAGGTCCCCCAGGTCTACATGTTGGTTTTTATGTGATATCAAAGAATGCGCAGACTTCATTCTGTTTTAAAAAATATAAATATGGGGAAAAAAATAGAATTTTTACTTCCAGATTTTTAAAATCCAAAAAATGAATGTAGTCTGTACGTGCCCATATATATAAATTGAGTATATAAATCAGTAATTTTAAAAATTTGGAAATCTATTTTTTTATTCAGATATGGTTCAGACCATCACAGGTTTCTTTGTCCTGCCCACCTTTTTTATTTTATAAATAACGTAAAAATATTTAATCTATAATTCTCTTCACTTAATACTTATATATACTGAAAACAAATAGTCCTTAGATAGTAAAATAGAAAAAATATGTTTCAGACAACGTCCCTTTATCTTACTACATTTCTTTGATATTATTTTTAGGCCCATTCTTACTAGAAAGCTAAATCATGATAAGAATAAGTGGGCCTATGGATCCTTTAGGAAAACATTAGTATAAGTGTTTAAAAATGGTGTGTCCAAAACCAAATAAAAACAAATAATTATTTATTTTTTAAATATTAACAAACTAAAAAAAAATTTGACCTAGCAAAAAGTTAAAGCACTGAAAAACCCTAAATAATGAGATTGCTAGTATTCATTAAAAAGTCCATTTTATAATATTAATTTTTCCTTCTAACCATTTACATAGCAGTTATATTTAAGTACAATTCAATTTTTGGCATATTTTAACAGATTTCAAATAACTAGGATAACATAAAGAGATTTTAGAGATCATGAACACTAATAATTAACTTAATTTTTATCTATATTATAAATATAATTTAAAATAATTATATAATAAAAATTCAATTTTGCAATAACAATAAAAAATAAACCTGTTTAAATTCAAAGAATTATTAGGTAGAACTAATCTACAATTATATTAATGTTTTTAAAATTTTGCACAATATCAGAATTTTTTAAATTATATTTAAACATCTGACAGCCTGCTGTTGCAAATGAATGAGCAACCACGAAGGCTGGTCTACCCAGCTTTTTTTATGAATAAATTCATAATTACACATTTCATCGTAAAAATAGATTTCTTTTGACATCATAGAACCACTAAATAAAGAGTACAATAGATTCTAACTTTGAACGTAAAATTAAATGTTTATAATTTATAAAATTTAACTTCCTTAATTTAAGCTTTTAAAATTTATTAACAATTGTTTTTAATAATATTTGGCTGCGGCTAATACTAATTTCAAATTTTTATAGAATAAAAAAAATTTTAACGGTTAATATTAAAAAATGAGAATTAATGTTTTTTGGTCCTTTAGGATATGCCTAACAAAATATTGTTAAAAATATTTAATTTCTTAATTTTTTTTTACATTAGCCACATTAATGTTTCAAATGAGCTCAATTTTTTTTTACTAGCCGAAGCCTATCTGGCGCAAATGCTTTGTGTAAAAATATTAATACTTATATATTTAAATCTATCTAAACATAACTGATGATTTACTTTATAACACCTTTTTAAATTAAATTGCGTTAATTTCCCAACAACCATGTTAATTTTTTTTTAGAATTAACAGATAATTTAAAAATAAAATAAATCAAATTTTAACGAGCACTTAAAATAACATTAAAAAAACAACACCAGATACATTGGCCTTTGAACCTGAGGCACTCTTTTTGCTAATTAACCATTTTTAAACGTTATGCAATAAAAATTAGACCTACATAAAAACATCCACATTGTTTCCCAAAAATATTTGTTCTGCCCTATTTTATGTTTTTTGTAAATTAATACAATGGGCTTTTATATCAAAACGTTTATTAAAGCGCCTTAATATAGGCGCCAAAATGTGCACAAAGCCTTTGGGTAACTATTATATAAGTTTATACTATTTAAAAAAAATATTTAGATGACTTAAAAATGGAATTGTCTATAATACTAAAGACTTAAATGGGGTCAATTTATTACGAAATATTATTTATTTATAAAAATATTTAATACCATCTAGTTTTAGCATCAGAGTCAGCTCTCAATTTTACAATTCTTAAGTTTTTAAATGCTTGTTTTTATCTAAAAAACTTATTTTAATATTAGAATACTTGCCCCGACCTAAGTTTATTTAGCCCAAAAAACACCCTAACCTTTAAACACAATATAACTTTCACTCAACCTCCACCCTAATTCAAACGCAATATGTCTCAAAAGGTTTGCCAGATTTGGGTTCTTATGATTTAAAATAAAAATAATACTTAATTTTTCCATTAAGCTGTAGCGTATATGCACAAACCACGCGTTTTTAGTAATATTGCAACTATTTTTAATTTGATTTGCATTTTTGCAGTTTAACCCGCAAACTGTAGGGTGAGAAATTTGTAACATGAATGCTATAGTGGGGTCCATACGGATTTAAATTTAAACCTCTATTTTAGAGTTTTACTACAAACTTTATTTTTTTATTATTTTGAAAAAAAAATGTTCTTTAATTGCAAACTAACATAAGTTATTATTAATGTATATTATAAATTTTATTTAACACAAAGTAGAAAAAAATCTAAAAAATGGGAATTCTATTTTTCTATTTAAATATATCTTGTTAATAAACTAAATTTATCATTTTTATTGATCAAATCGTTTGTAGGTCTATAACATTTTTAGAAAGATTAATGGGCAAAAATTTTTTTTTATAATTTCTATTATTACACAGGTCAACAATTTTTTGAGAGTTATGAGTTAACTAAAGAGATCAAACCTGCCAGGGGATATCAAATCCGTTTACCGTTTTTCCTAATAAAACTTAGATAGTCAGTTATAAACATTGTAAATTTAAAAAAAAGGTTAAAAAACTAAAAAAGATTCAAAATAAATAGAAATTTTATTTTTGCATATTTAAAATAGTTAAACTGATATATTTAAACTTTAAATAAAATGTTCATAAAACACCGATAATATATCGTGTTGTATTTAAGTTTGGACGCGAAATATTTTGTATTATCTAAATGCCGATGTAAGAGCTAGATATATTATTAAAATTTATTTCTCATTATCCGTGAATATAAATATAAGTTACAAGGAACTTTTATATGCAAAAGAGATTTTTAATTTTTTCCTTTTTAGGGTTTATTTAGAATCAATTTAGTTAAAACGCCATTTTTCGCTATAGAAGGATCTAACCATAGACGGAAACTAACAAAAACAATATATGAGATTAGGCCATCATGGGGATGCATTCTTTTATGTTTCCATAATAATTACGTTTCTGACATAAATATTTGTTGACCTGTGTTATTATACAATACAAACATTTTATATTTATATGTAAAACTATTATAAAGGAATACCTAGAAAATACGTTGCAATTATTTTCAGTTTAAAATTACATTGAGGCAATATCACGGTTTTTAACATTAAATTGAGAGTGAGGGGTTCATACGGAGATGACACCAAAAAAGTACGAAAAACATTTGATTATTTAACCAATCAAATTTAGCTTGATGATCATAAACGTAACCCAAAACTAATTTGACGTTACCGTGATGCTAACCTCACTCTAACCCTAAGCTATACTAAGCTATTCTTACCCTAAAACTAAGCTAACCTTACCCTAACCTTAAACCTAACCAAGGGCGTAGCAAGTTGTAAAGCTTTGGGGGGGGGGGGGGGGGGTTCAACAAAAAATTTGCGGGCACGACCAAACAAACATATATATAATATGGTATTAAGAAAATTATATTATTGTTATATTATATGCAATAAATTTTTATATTAATGATACAATTATGTAATGAATTTATATAATAAAAATATTTAACTAGTATTTTAATTTGAGGGAAGGGAGATTTTAAAATTAAATATTTAAAAATATTTTAAATGTAATTTAATTTTATATTTAATTGGTATTTTAGTTTGGGGGGGGGGGGGGGGGGAATATGCACTAAAAATTTTCAATTTGGGTAAGGATATGGCATGCTTGGGGAGGGTTTCGTCATAAACCCCCCCCCCCCCCCCTTCTCCTACGCCAATGTACCTAACTTACCTTAACCCTAACCAAACCCCTCCAAAACCCTAAGCAAACCTCACCCTAAGCTTAACCTAACCGTAATTTTACCTCAATCAAACGCTAAACTAACCTTAATCAAATTCTGACCTTAACCCTAAACTATAATATAATGTTGGGATATTTTGTAGATTTTTGTTATTTTATGGATTTTCGTTCCGTACAAATTTGGGTCGACCCATACGGACCCCATTAGAATTTCTAATTTTTAAACGAATTTTGTTATTAAACTTAAACTAAATTTTAATTAGTTTTTAATATATATTTAAGAAACCACAAAAATTTGGCCCATAATATATAATATTGTTGAAGATATTCAAAATTCAAGATATGCTGGGGTCCATATGGACCCCATAGTGCTAATCGCGGGTTAAGGTTAAGTTAGCGTTAGCCAAGTGTTTTGAAGTTTAAAGTTTAGGTTAGGTTTAAATGTTCGAGTTTCAATCCAAAATTATTCTAAATTAACTTATACAGGCAGTTAAAGACAAAATTAGCTTTATTACGATAGATAAGATACCACTAAATTTTCAAATGCTCTTTCTCAGCCATAAATTAAAATGCATAATATCCTACCCTCTCCCAAAACATTTTAACCCGCTTAGCATTTTTGGGTCCATATGGACCCCATCAGGACCACAGCACATATTAAATTTTGAATATCTTTAAAAATAATGTATATTTATAGGTCAAATTTGTAACTTTTTTCTTAAATGTATAATAAACAAAATTAGTAATTGTTGGTCTAAGTCCTATAACATATTCGTTTTAAAACTTAATTAACCAGAATGCTAGGGTGAAAAAAATTCATGATTGAATTATGCTCATAACACAGGTCAACAAATTATTTCACAAAAGTGTATTTTATGAAAACATAAAAGAATGCATCCCCATGCATTGGCGTAGGAGAGGGGGGGGGGGGGGGGGGGGTTGGGGATGAAACCCCTTCCAAGCATGCCATATCCCCACCCAAATTAAAAATTTTTAGTGCATATCCCCTCCCCCCCCCCAAACTAAATACCAATTAAATATAAAATTAAATTACATTTAAAATTCCATTAATATTTGGCAAAAATTTTTTTGAAACCCCCCCCCCCCCCCTCCCCCAAGCTTTACAATCTCATATGTGTTTTTCGTTTTTCTTAGTTTCTTCCGTCTTTGGCTCCTTAGATCCGTCCATAACGAAAAATGGCCTTTTTTGACCAAATTGATAGATCTAAATATACCCTAAAAAGAAAAAATTTAAAAATCTTTTTTGCATGTTAAAGTTCCTTGTAACTTACATTTTTAATCACAAATAATGGAATTTTTTTTTATTAATATATCAAGCCCTTACATCGGCATTATACAAAATATTTCGCGTCCAAACTTAATTACGACACAATATATTATCGGTTTTTAATGAAAATATTATTTGAATTATAAATTTAACAGTTTAACTATTGTAAATATGCAAAAATAAAATTTCAATTTATTTTTGTTTTCAAATCTTTTTTGGTTTTTTAACTTTTTTTTCTATAATATTCAATGTTTATAACTGACTAACTAAGTTTTAGAAAAACGGTAAACGGATTTGATATTCCCAAAAATGGCAGGTTTGATCTCTGTAGTTTACGCATAACTCTCAAAAAATTGTTGACCTGTGTAACCAAGCTGGGAAAAATGTGGGCCAATGGGGACAAAAATAAGTTTTTTTTTCTTGGGCTAAAAAAATGGTAGTAAGAAGCCCTTTTGAGGGGAAAAAAGCTCCAGAAATAATTTAATATAAAACTTTTCCATAACCATTTTTCTTTTATTTTTTAGCTACATTATTTTATAAATATCAGATTTAAAAAAAGTACAAAACTTAAGCAAATTTTACATTTTTTTAATATTTTCTTAATTGAGCTAACCCTTTATTTTTTCTTTTAATGTAAACAAAAAAAAATTAAGAGAAAAAAAATAAATTATATTATTATAATACAATACAAACATTTTATACAATTAATATGTAAAACTATAAAAAAAATGACTAGATAATAAGGTTGCTATTATTTAAGTTTTAATTTACAATAAAGCAACATCTTGGTTTTCATCATTTAAATTTTTTTAATTTTAGTTTTGTCCTATAAGCAAAATTGATTAAAAACTGGAAAATAAGAAATGTAAGGGCGTGAAAATCACTTTACAGATTTTGGGAAAATTAATATTTTAATAATATATAGTGCACATGAGTTTGTTAGACATAAACACAATAATATTATTTAAATTACCTAAAGTGCTTTTAAAAGGGGCCTTGCATCATCAGGATAAGAAATAATTTAAATAAATAATATTTGTAAAATCCTTATGTTTACAAATAATATTTACTTAACTAATTCCTTATCCTGATAATGCAGAGCCCTTTTCCGAATTCAAACAACTCATATTTTATTATTCTCGAGTTGGATAATCCTAATATTCGCTAAAATTGTTGTTCTTTAAAATTTTAGCATTTTATTTTTCGGTTAATACTTATGTGTAAATTTAGTTTGGTTATGTTTTTAGGTTTAGTTGAGCATTTTATCAAAATTTCATTTAAAAAAATGTTAAAATTCATAGCCAATTACATTTTGCTAATTAGTTGGCACGCGGCAGTAGGCCCAAATGCAAAAATGCGAGCTATGGTTAAAAACTTATGCCGCCGGCGTGCGAAAATTTTTTATTATTTCCCACAGCAATATTAATTGCTTTACTCGAGGTGAAAAGTATATGGAGGCCTCTATTTTAATAAAGGTATGGCGGAACCCCAAATTCTATCATTAGTTTGATTACTTAAAACAACAGTGAACAAATCTGCTATGAAACCACCTATTTTATTAAAAATGTCTGCCCGTATGTATCAATGATGGTGAGAAATTTTTATTCGTAATATTAATTTTGTACACAGCTGTAAAATATGAATTCTAAACACTAACGTATATTAACCAATATTTTACTAAATTAAACTGAAAAAAAGGTCTTAACTCAAAAAAACAATAGGTTAAAGCGTTGATGAATATTTATGACTAAAAAATCCCAAATTATTAATTAAAATTTTAAAATACGCTCATTATGGCATATTATATAATACTAGCCGTAGAGGATAATATGATAATTTAAAACTATATGGCTCTCTTGAAGTTGGTTGACTCATTCATCAAAAAAGTTGTTCCTAAAATTAATTTGAGAAAATTTAAATTATTTTAAACAGAAGTGTCCTTGCATTCCAATTTTCTCAAGCCAATTGTTAAGATTCATTCTCCAAGTTCTTCCTACATACCTGTCGTCCTATTTGGTTTTAGAGAAAAAACTTTCAGTGAAAATTCCAGATTTTATTAACCACGATTTACAACCTCTTAAATATAATAGCTGTCGATCCGGGATGATTAATAGTTTCGTTTTTGGAAGTAAAAGGTCACGTTAAGTGCTCACATTAAATTTTTTTATGGACCATTAACTATATAATATTTTTTTTTTCATTTTAAAAATTTAATTAATAAACGGAATTAAAAAATTTCTAGCCAATTTGATGCCGATCCTAATTGGCATCTCCAAATGGTGCACGTTAGTATTAATAACAATAGGCTTGCACGGCGATCTTCCCACTGCAAATCGTTGGAAAACCGGCGTAACTCAGGCACACATCGTAATAATGTCAGGTTAAAAATTTATTTCAATTAATGTAATTATTAATATTAAAATATGGTATTAGGTAACAGGAGTTCGTCCATAAAAGCAATCAACGCGAACATTGGGGGCGTTAGGTAGTTGCTTAAGGACACCGAAAATTCACCATCGAACGGCTCTAGCAGGCTCGGTCCATGGCCTAGTGTTGTCCCTAAGTAAACTTTTCCCAAGCGTCTAAATAAAAACTATTTTCTAATTTGCTATAAAATCATGTTATCTACTAATTATTGCCAGGCGCTAACGAGCAATGCTTGATCGTTTAACGGGCCGGTGCCTGTTAGTGACTGTAGAATAATTATGGGCATTTGAAATGTTTATTTTTTTTTATAGTAGTACATGGAGGTTGCGTATTCAAAGTCGTGCGCAAAAAGTTACCCTAATTTTATTTTGGGAAATTATATAATGAACACAACAGGTTGAGCTACTTAGGCAAAAGACCCTATATGGTATACCAATTTGAAGCCTAGTTCGATGGGTGGCTGGTGCACGAACATCACGTTATAATTAATAGGAAAGCTAATTATGTTAATAAAAAATTCACTGATCAGGCGAAAAACACACTCAAAGATATGTTATACTGGTCTTTTTTTAAGTCACAATTCGCATTATTTACAATTTGGTAGAGTGGCTTGCAAACTAAGCTGGGCTAGGCTGTTTTTGTCAGCTCATAGGCAGTGCCATAAACAGTTATTTAAGGACAGGCTTGCCAATTTTCACCTACAGTGGAAATTAACTTGGAAGAGACTAAAAAATACACACTGAGGGAGCGACCAATGATAAAAAAGATTTTGGGGTTAATTTACAAAAATTATTTAAACGTAGCGATTTTAAATATAAAAATTTTCTTCAATGGCCTTACAGTCATCAAAAAAGTGTTCAAACTCGGCTTTTAGGACTTCGTCACATTTCCTTGCACAGTCAAATTTAAAGATATCATAGTTGTTTATATTTTTGCGGTACACATTGAACTATTTAAATATGAGGTTTCAGGATATATTCTAAAATTTTAAATAAAATCTAATAATTAAACCGAAGTTTTTAATGATTTGCGCTTTAAGGCCGAATAATTATTTATCGGATTCCATAATCTCTCCCGACTGGGTGCTATAATGGGCTGGCACAAGTCGGGCTCGAATCGATTAATTAAAACAAATTTCAAAACAGAGAGTAGGAATCTCTCCAATTTACCTTTAAATATTCGATATATTGCTTCTATATAAAATTCATTTCAGGTTATCATTTAAAAATATCGATTTTGTGATTAAAATGGATGGGAGGATTTTGGGCCGGGTGTAAAAAATTTTAATTTTGGTTAAACTCTTAAACTTATGGCCCTTAAAAATAAATAGTCCAACTCACATGCTCTAGTTGGGATCAAGTCCGGTGCGAGACTCATTGGCTCCCCTAAGCTAACTGTTTTATTTTTAAGCCAACTCTTTTATTTAATGGCTTGGCGCCCCAAGCATTGTTTAAGTTGCCCTCTTATGGAAGGGCCGGCCCAGGCACGATTCTAGACCCCTTTTTGGGGGGGTGGGGGGGGTTAATGGGTACTGTATATTTTTTGCCGTGACCAAAGGTCTTGAAGGTGGCAAAAAATTTTTTTCCCCCCCCCAATTTTTTTGGCCGGCCCTATATTAAAGAGGGGGCGCCGTAATTGGGGGTCAATATTTACACATGAATATATGTTTTCAAATATGTTTACAATGTTGTTAGATAAAATGAAAACTGCCATTGTTAATTGTTTTTTAATGATCATCGATGGGTACAGAAAAAGAGTTTAGAGGTCATGATTATCAAAAGGATGGCGTAGATGTTGAGGAAAGAGTGTGTCCTGAATACCTTGTTGTTCATACCGCTTACGACATTGGCACGCGATACGTTCGTGTAAATTCAACCAAGGCGCAGTTCAACTTTATATTTCCCATGAATATTAGGATGAGGTAAGATAATATCAGAATTTTTTTAGTTAGCTTAGGGGATTTAACAGCTATTTTATATTCACTAAATTAATTACAAAAATTTTATATTATGTGTTCCCTCGATCGAAAGTAGCATATGTTTAATAGGTTTACGAATTTATTAATATCGTTGACAGAAGAAAAATTTTAAGATGTTATTAGAAACAGTTTAACAAATTGAAATAATTAATTAATAAGAGTTGTTGACAAACCTTATATTTTGCTTGTGAGGGCACGTGCAAAGAGAGTTTTTTTTTTCGTGAAATTTTGAAAATTCTGAAAATTTTAAAAATTTATTTTTTTTTTTCAAAATTTTTTCAAAAATTTTTTATTTTTTAAAAAGCATTTTAAGTGCATATATTAAATTTAGCAACATTTTAAAATTTTGCGTTTTATTACAAAATAAAATTTTTCAAAATTTTGAAAATTTTACGAAAATAAAACTCACTTTGCACGTGCCCTAAAATACATAAATTAATTATAAATAAGCAGCATGGCCTTACACATTGTGGGAAGTCACATAAATGGCAAATTTAGTAAAATCGATTGATTTTGCCTAATATGCCTTACATAAAAAGATAAAATTTTTTCACCATAGTAAAATCAAGAGTAAATTTAATTTTTAATCTCACAATATTAGTGTTCAAACTTCATAATCCCTAATTAAATTATAAAATTGCACTCAAACTTTTGTCTAAATGGCACAATATTATACCGATAAAATATATTATTTTAGTCAAATATTAAGCTGTATTACGTTAAATAATATTTTAAAACTTTTTTAATTTATTGAATGCCATTTGTTTTTCCGATATATAAAATTAATTATTAATATTTATCGCAGGCTTATGAAGTTTGGAGAATAGGTACACGGTATCAATGTAAATGATATCAACCTTGATTGGATATATTTTATATATCTGAAAATTTGTCGATCTATGATAACAATAATAAATAGATCACATATCCAGAATCTGGGCATGTTTGTTAAATTTAATTGTGCCTTCCCGCGCGTGATTTATAAATTTTTTTTGAAGGTTAGACAGTGGGTCAGACGGAAAAATTTTATTTGAACCAACTTCGCAAATTGATGTTAGCGCCATAAATGTCGGCCCCCATGATGTGTTTATTACGATTCCGCATAATTTGACGTATACGGTGGATAAACTAGTAAATATCATCGCATTAATTAGCATTTTTACTGACATAAACTCTGGCCCAGGCACGTAGGCAGAACTTTTTCTAAAGGGGGGCAAGAAATTTTAGGAGAAAAATTAATGAATTACATTGTTGCTTAATGAATGATCTTAAAGCTAAATTTTGATATTATAATTGTACAATATATTTTATAAAGCCGCAAAATTGCCAAATAATAAAAAATATACCAGCATATATTCCGATTTCTGTTTAATAAATAATTAGCGTTAAATTGCACAAAAAAATTAAAAAGCTATTTCTAAAGGGGGCAACGGCCCCCCTTTGCCCCCCCCCCCCCCCCCTCAATACGTCCCTGCTCTGGCCCTTTTTATTTTGAACTACCAATCAAACCATTAAAATTTCCCTAATTTCAATAACACTATTTTAAATTGTTTATCAATAAAATTACAATGTACATAAACATTTCGACCGAACAGTTTGATTAGGATCAAGATTCATTAGAGCTTGTTAAAAAAAGAGCAAAAGCGAAAACGCAATAACATGACACGACCAAAATATACAAAACCTTGTTACGCAAAAAGGGATAGGCTTGGCTTGAGCTATTTAAAATAAATTTGTTTTTAATTGTATTTTCATTAAATACATTTCCGTTGCCTGCTCGCCTTTTAGTTAAAATACACCTCTTAACAGGCATGATTCTAGACCCCTTTGGGATGGAGGCATTGCCCCCCCCCCCAATTAATTTTGCTCCCCCCAAAATACATAGTAATTTTATGTTTGCCCCCCCCCCCCCCTTCCCAAAATTAAATTTGCCCCCACACACAAATTATATCTGTTCTTATTAGGTATATAGAAAAATATGATGTTACAGAAAGCTGTATATTTTTGAAAGCAATTCATAAATATGATGCCCAAGATCTGTTAGAATATAATCTAAAACCAAAGAACCTGATCGCACAATGCTACGATGGGGCGAACGTAATGTCCGGGGAAAAAGGTGTTCAAGTATCTCTAAGCAATATGGCTGGAAACCATGTCCCGTATATTCACTGCTTTAACCACCGATTGCATCTTGTAAAAGATTGTCTTGAAATTTTAAGTGAAGGGAAAGATTTTTTGATATTTTTTCTTTCCTTCATAAATCTTTTTAACATAATGCAATCAAGGAAGTAAGTGAATGCAGGACCATACCCAGACTGTTGCCCCATCGGTGGTGTGGTCAATACGACGCCATTATTTTTTTTAAATTTCATAAAAATATTAAATACTCTTTGAAAAATTAAAAATAAAAAAGTTTTTATATCTTCAGGTCATAGGGCCGAAGCGTCGGGGTTTTTTGACCATATTTAAAATCCTCAATTTTTTTTTTGTATTTATCATTGAAAAATTATTTTATTTATTAAAAATAATTAATAATCAATTTCAATGCAAAACGATGTATGCTTCTAAACCTTTTGATTTAATACACTATTGTTTGTTAGAAATTACAATTAAATTTACAGATTTATTTAAAAACTGTTTTGATATATATAATATTTTTTTAAATGACAAGGATTTATTAGATAAAAGAAAAACTAAACCTAAAGATTTTTCTGATTTATATTTATTTTCTAGTCATAAGTTTGAGAACAATTTAAAAATCAAAGATAAATTAAAAAAAATTTATTTTAATATTATTGATTTATTTATTGATTCTTTTACCGATAATATTCATTTAGAATCTTTAGATTCCTTTTATAAATTTGTTTATTGATATAAATAAATTAGAGCCTCTTTTAAAACTAAGTATTATTGATAAAAATTCATTATCTAAAGAAATTAACGTAGCAAAATTTTTTAATAAAAAAACTTAATAATTACAAAAATGAGTTACTAATAATTTTGTTGAATTTTTTGACAATTACAAAGATGCGTTTCCTAACTTATTTAACATTTTTTCTATTAGTTTGTTATTTGGCTCTTCTACGTCGAGTTGCGAAGGCTTTTAATAATAAAAAGTTTAAACATGGATTTAAATGATGTACATGTATATTTTTTGCCGTGACCGAAGGTAACGGCTAATTCTGCGACAAAAAATTTTTTTCTGCCCCCACGGATTTTTTTGCCCCCCCCCCCCCCCCCCAATTGAAAAAGCTAGAATTGCGCCCTCTTAATTTCTTTTTTCGACTAATACAATAACAAGCCGCCGAGGTCAGCGAATTTTTCATTCATGTTTCTTGCCCTTATTTACAATTAATTGTTACAGCTTTGTACATGTTAAGGGATATTTGTTCTTTTTTGCCTAAAGCAGCCAGATTCTTTTTTCTTTTAAAGTGTTAAGTTTATATTTTTTCATTAAAAATTCTAAATTTTCAAAAATTGATTTTTTAACATCGAAAAATATAACAAAGTTTGTAATGTTTTTTTACACAATATTTAATTGCTTTTTATATCTAAATCCATATAAATATAGCTAATGATCTTGACTAAATTTTACCCTAATTTTTATTACAAATTTTTTTAGAATTATTAAAAAATGAATGAGTTTTAAACACGCCCTTAGGGCACGTGCAAAGTGAGTTTTAATTTCCGCAAAATTTTTAAAATTTTGAAAAAATTTCATTTTGTAATAAAAAGCAAATTGTTAAAAAGTTGCCAAAATTAGTTTAGGCACATAAAATGCTTTTTCTGAAAAAAAAAAAATTTTTTAAATAATAAAAAAAAATAAAATTTTTAAAAATTTCAGAATTTTTAAAATTTTACGAAAATAAAAACTCACTTTGCACGTGGCCTTATCAAAAAAAAAGTTTAAAATATAGCATAGCATAAACTTTGTTTTAACTCATACTATAAATTTATAGAGTGTCAAGTTCAGAATAGCCGACATTGATTACTCAATATTTCCAATCATTTCAAATGACACCACGTCTAGCTTGAATGTCTCAGAGGATATTCTTATGAACTCCCCTGTAAGTTACAAGGTTAATGATTGCAAAACGGGCGGAAATCAAAGCAAAAATCACATTTTAAAAATGAAAACCGCAACTGAAAAGACTCCAGATGATTATCTCACCACCTATGTTAACGCAAGTGATAAAAGTAAAGTTTTTAATCAACTTTAGCCTTATTTATATTGGGACCTGTAATTTTAAAAAATTCTGTTTTTCGGTAACTGTCTAACTGAGAGAAAATTAATAGCTCGTCATAGGTAATGGATTAAATTTGATACAAACCAATGAAATTATTTAAGATAGGCAACTTTTATATAAGGCCACGTTCAATGTTCAATATCACATTTTGAATGCAAAATATTTCGTATCTATTTTGATTACATGAATATTATCCCCTTGTAATGATTATGTTTTCTTTTCCGTAACTGATAAGAATGGGATTCCTTATCTATGACACGCGTAATCGCGGAGGCATGCCTTATAACCAAAAATCCATGTATAAACACATGTTTTACAAAATGAATATCACGATAATACAAAATAAAAATATTACTTGAATTTTAAATTTAACATATAGCTGTTTAATAGATAAATTTTTGAATATTATTATTTTATAAATATTATTTTAATTTTTTCAAAAATGTTAAATGTTTTCAGCTGGCTAACAAAGTTTACGTTAAATGGTTTAAAAACTGCCAGGTCTAGTCTCTAAAAACCTGACTAATAGAATATGTCGCAATATACCGACATTAATCGTATTTTTCTACTCTCATTTTAAAAAAAAATTAACTTTTAAAATTTCCTAAATATAAGTTTTCCTTGGTAAATTATAAATGCAGACTACAATATCGATTCAATTGTGACACTTTTTGGTATAGATATACGTAACACTTGAGACGGGTGACTTTATGAGCAAAACAAATTTTGTTACCTATTTATAATTGGCAAATATAATTCTTTAACCTATAAATATATAACAACTTTACGAATTCATTATTTGTGGAAAAATAAAAATATTTTTTTTACAAAGTTTGATATATAATTGTTCTTTAAGGATTCACAGCCTGTATATTGATTTTATCGTTGCATTTGACTGTCTATTTTCACCATTTAAAATTCGAATTTTATATTCTAAAAGATTGGTCTTCTTATAAATCTTATATATTATTTACTAATATATTTATTATATATAGTGTGCCTCAATCGTAGTGACCTTTTTTTGCACAACTTTCAATTTTTCATAATTTTTAAAATAACGAAGTATTTAAACATGGTTAAAAACAATCGTTCTTAAATTTTTCACAGCTATAAAATTAGTAGTATTTTTCATGTGAAGCCACGTGCAAAGTGAGTTTTTAATTTCGTAAAATTTTAAATTACGAATTTTGCAAATTCATGTCAAAAATATTTTGTGTTCTAAATCTAATTAGCGAATTTTCAAATGCGCTCATTTACAAAAATACTTCTAAAAATTTTATAAAATTTTACGAAAATATAAACTCACTTTGCACGTGGCCTTTAAAACACAACAGCCGATATATTTAACATGGTTTAGAAAACTTTTTTAGTTATTTAAGGGCTTCAAAAGAAAATCTTGGCAAATGAAAGTTTTTTTTTCAGTGTCATGGTTTGGTTTGTTATGTATTGTTCGTAGTCTATTTTTATTTATATGATATAAGATATTTTATTAGTTCCTAAAAAACAATTAAATAAGACTTATCTAAATTTTATTTAAAACACTTAAAACTTAACTTTTTTAAATTTCGACATATTTACCCTCGATTGTAAAACCATCTTTTCAATAACTTATAATCAATTTTTTACTTCTAAAACACCAATTTTTATAAATAAAGGTTTTAGTATACGATATACAAAATTTTGCTATGGGCTTAGAGCTCATTTTAAATTGGTAAGAGTTGCGTATTTGATTATGGTTGCAATTATTAAAAAAATGTCACCTATTTTTGGTTTAAAACTAACACTAAGATAAGAATAAAATTATCAAAATTTAAATATATCATTAACTAAAGGCCCTAAAAAAATTTTCAAAAAAAAAATACGTTTTTTTAGAATCTGTAACATTTTATGACGATTAACCGCTTCTTAATTAAAAGTATTTAATTGTAATTATTAAAAGTATTGTTAAGATGTTAAAAATTAAAATGTCTTAAAACATGGAAAAGTATAGTGCACAAATATAGAAAAATAAACCGTCTCAAAAATGTTATAACTATTTGAAATTATTCACACACACCTATTAAAGTACGATTAAAAAAACGGGGTTTACACTATAATAGTTAAGTATTTTATTCTAAATATTAAATTCGAAATCTAGAATAAATTGTTTTAAAAAACACGAACTAATTTACAATGCCTAATCCTTATGTTGCTGCGGGTTATATTTAAAATAATATTATTATTTAAAGTTTCTTTTAATCAAAACATTTTATTTGGATTTATAAGAAGAGGAGTGGGAGCTGGAACATCTAAACAAGTCTTACCTTATTGAAGGCGCCATGTTTGTGGATGAAAACGATATGCCAAATATCACGGAGGATACATTATACAAAATTGCACAAGAGGTACAAATTATTGAGAAGTAAAGTTATTGACATTTTTTAAAATGTTTTATTAATTATTGTATGTAGGCCTTAAGAGGCTTTCATTCAACTTGACCTATTTTCCCCCAATGGACCTAGACAACAACATTTCCTCTTTTTGACCGCAAATCACGTCAATAATAGCTTCCTCTTTGGCCCCGCATTTCGTCAATACAAAATTAATTATAAATGCGAACATGAACAACATATTAGGCATATTTATGTTAGAGTTGTTATCGAATATTTGAATGCTGTTAAATGCAGAAAACATACATTATTAAATAATGAATGTTTCATATATATCGACTAATAATTTCACAAAACAAGGGAGCACCTGATTTAAAGATCACCACTTGCGTTAGCACTTTTTAAAAAAAACAAAATACGCAAAATTTACGAGTCCTTTTGTTTATTAAATTCTGCGAATTTATGATATTGCTAATTGACCCATTTGTTTTATAAACAAATTCAAATATTCAAATGAGTTTAAACACCTGAACACAGGTCAACAAATTTTTGAGATTTAAGAGCTTACTACAGAGATCTAACTTGCTATTCTAAGGATTTTTAAATCTATTCATTTACTTATCAAACTTAGAAACAAAAAATAAAAAAAAATATTGGTAAAAATAATATTTGAAATTGTTAAGCTGTTTTATTTAAACTATAATTTTTAATTAATTATATAATATATTTGGTCATATTAAGGTTATATTATTGTATAATCTAAATGTTAATGTGAGAGCTTCTTATATTAATCATTAAAATAATCGGTGTTTATTCGCAAAATGTGTCAGTTTGGTCCAAAGGCCATTTATTTGATATGGATCTATATAGCGGAGAGCGGAAGAAATTACGAATGTAATATATATGAAGGCCATCATAGGAATGTATTTATTTATATTTTCACTTTTATGTCAAACATTAATTGTTGACCTATGACATATTACGCTTTAATTAGAATATAAAATAGCTCAGAAAAACAATTTATTAACAAAAACAAATTTTGTGAGTTTGATATAAATTAAATTTTAAAAAAACTGTAAAAAAATTAAAAAAAACACACTTTTTTTTCTTTCTAACAAATATTGCTCAAAGTTATTTGTCCACGTAGATAAAAAAAATCAAATATATAAGTTATAAGATTGTATACAATCAATGAGATTAAAAATATTTAAAATTTATTAATTCATAAACTCGTTAATAAAAATTGTTACAAAATATTAAAAGTTATCTTCCCAACACCTTCTTTTATTTAATTGTCCTTATGATTTAATTTTTAAATGCAAAGCCATTTGTAGAATTGTTATAAACTTTATAATAAATATTTAGAATCAACACATAATATTAAGAACAGCACTTTATAAAATGTTGAGATCATACCAGGACCCGAAAGCCCACCCAATCCTATGCCGGCGACTAAAAGACAGGGCTGAGCGGGCAAGGTCTGATTTAGGAAAAACGAATTACTGGCCTCGGGCTAATTTTTTAATCTCACTTGCCTGATAGGAAAAACAAATTACTGGCCTCGGGCTAATTTTTTAATCTCACTTGCCTTATAGGAAAAACGAATTACTGGCCTCGGGCTAATTTTTTAATCTCACTTGCCTTATTTCTTTATATTATTAACAAAAACTAAAAATGGTAAGTTTATTATGATACATTGAAGGGTTTTACCTTTACGATGTGTTTTATTTATAAATGAAGCGAGCCGGCCATATTTGTAAATTTAGGCCGGGTTTATATTAATTACCTGTCTGGCAGGCCGGTCTAAAATATTACATTTAAACTCTAATTAACAGCCCAGTCAGGATAATAGTGAATTTAACATTTGGAGAATAACACAGGTCAACATATCAATGGCACAACCGTGAATTATAAAAACGCAAAAGAATATATCCCCATGATGGCCACATTTTGTTTTTATTAGTTTCTTCCGGCTTCGAAATCTTAAATCCGTCCATATCGAAAAAAGAGCCCTTTTGACCACTCACAGATCGAGAATACCCTAAAAAATTTAAGAATCTTTTTTTATATAAATATTCTTGGTAACTTATATTTATTATATCAAATAATGAGAGATAATTTTTTTTAGCTCTTACATCAGACAAAATATTTCGCGTTCAAACCTAAATACGAAACTCTATTATATCGGGTTTTAATAAAAGTTTTATTTGAAGTTTAAATTTAATAGTTTAGCTGTTGTCATGCAAAAAAAAAGCTTTTAATTTATTTTTGAATCTTTTTTGTTTTTTTGGCATCTTTTCTAAAATTTTTATTATTTATAGCTGACTAACTAAGTTTGATTAGTAATAACGGTTAACGGATTTGACAATCCTTAAGACAGGTTTCATCTCCGTAGTTGGCTTAACTTTCAAAAATTTGTTGATATGTGTAATGATAGCTTTTTTTAAATTTTGTTACTATTTCTTTTCAATCTTTCAAATTAATTCTTTTACAAACTCTAAAAACTTTGTAAAAATTGTTAATTGAGTTGCTATACGCCTTTTCAAGTTTTGCAAGCTTACATTTTATTACGTGGTTAAGTTAATATTTGAGAATTTTCAATAAATGTTAGTAACAATCTTTTTTGTAATTCGTTAAAACTCATTATGAAAATTAAAAATTCCTTTTATAATTTATAATATTCTGCGCAACCTTTGAGCATAAAAAACATAATCTCACAAAAAATATTAGTTATTTATTATAACTTTGCATTTATGATGGCTGCCTCTCATATCATAAAAAACAATTCATCAAATACTATTGAAAGTATTATATTGTTTTGAGACTATTTCTATATGTAGACCCCTCCTTCAAGCTTACATATAAATCTAATTGATTTGTTTTTTTCTAAAATTGAAAACTAAATTTACTATTTATCAAAACGCTTGTTTGAAATTTAAATTTTTTTGAGATATTCTGCAAAATATTATTGATAATTTGTTAGATTGACAATATCTATGGAGAGCTCGAAGGATTTATCGATATTCGCTTTAGATTAGTCGCCTGGTATGTTTACCCAGTAAGAAATTAGCTTATATCATAGTCCCAAAGAATAAAATTTAATAATATCAGTGCTACATATAAACCTTAAATTTACATTCTATAAAAATCGCCTTTCTATATATTTCAAATTTGATGTTTGTTTTCTTTTGAATTCTTTATTTTACCCGTCAAAACATCAAATAAAACGTGTTCAATCTGCAAATAATAAATATTCGAATTTTTTGTTTTTATATGAAATATTAACATCAATATGACCAGTAATTTTAAACACCAAACTATTCGGCAGGTCTATTCGGTGTAAAATGAACTCGTGTAAAATGACCTTTTACACGAGTTCATTTTACACCGAATAAACTTTTACACGAGTTCTTTTTACACCGAATAGTAAAAACGCTTTGCAACACATGTATTACATTTAAATAATGGTTTTCTTATGTAAAATTTTATGAGGATTCCAAATATGTTATTCAATTTTGTCTAACTCTTTAGTTTTTAAATAAATGCGATTTCAAAATTTTAATGATTACATAAATTAGCATATATGAATTTTTACAAATTTATTAATTATAATCGACCAATCTAACTTTATACAACAAATTTAATTATCTCATTCGCGAAATTACATTCTCTATCTTATAATTTCTGTTAAAATATAGATAAATAAAGCCCAAATGTTAGTTCGGAATTTTATAAATAAATGAATTGTGAGTCTTTAATTTATAGTGATGCCGAGTGGCTTGAGTTTGTCTCTCCAGCCCATCCGTGCTTTGTTCTATTCCCTGAGGATACACTTTTTTAAATATTTTTTAATATACCCAAGTGTTGCCTGACTTAGTTTAAATACTAGCAGTTCCAATAATATTATTTTGAACACTCAAATGTTGTTATATTTTACCCTGGAGCTGCGTGCACTTTTAATTTATTATATGACCCATAAACTTTACTTCAGCTGCTTTCTGCCGTTTAAGCCATTCCTTTTTTCTCCTTTTGTCGCTTCCTGCTTCTAGAAACTTCGGTTGTTCTCAAATGACTATATAAATTTATTTTTTATAGAATTAATAAGAAGCGCATAAATATACTAGTGAACATATTTTTTAAGTTTCCTAAAAAAGATATCTTTATAAATAAAAAGTTATTGACAAAAAAATAAGGTTTAAAAAAATCATAATATTATATCATCTTAATTACGTAAATTAACATAAAAACACTCCAGGAACTACTAAAATATTTTTAATCTAAGTCAGGCAACACTTCGGTATGTTAAAAAAATATTTAAAAAAGTGTATCCTCAGGGAATAGAACCGGACACGGATGGGCTGGAGAGACAAACTCAAGCCACTCGGCAACACTATATAAAGACTCACAATTCATTTATTTATAAAATTCCCAACTAACATTTGGGCTTTATTTATCTATATTTTAACAGAAATTATAAGATAGAGAATGTAATTTCGCGAATGAGATAATTAAATTTGTTGTATAATGTTAGATTGGTCGATTATAATTAATAAATTTGTAAGAATTCATATATGCTAATTTATATAATCGTTAAAATTTTGAAATCGCATTTATTTAAAAACTAAAAGAGTAAGACAAAATTGAATAACATATTTGGAATCCTCATAAAATTTTACATAAGAAAACCATCATTTAAATGTAATACATGTGCTGCAAAGCGTTTTTACTATTCGGTGTAAAATGAACTCGTGTAAAAGTCTATTCGGTGTAAAATGAACTCGTGTAAAAGGTCATTTTACACGAGTTCATTTTACACCGAATAGACCTGCCCCAAACTATTGGATAATATAAATATTTATTTAGAGTTTTTTAAACTAATAAGTTTTACACAATTCAAAAATTTACAAATTGTAATTCTTAACTGTATTTAATGGTCACAACTTACTTTATTCCAATATAACCTATTTAAATAAAATGTGAATATATAAAGGGAGACTTGATCACGCCCAAAGCGCCAATAACTCAAAATCACAGGGAATTTCTTGACTACGTGAATGATTTCAAAGATCGACACACGTTTGATATAGCTGTGCTCATGTCCACGTGAGAACCATTGCACTAATTTATTCATGATCATATTTTAACATTGTTGGGAACACTCAATTTTTCTAAATTTTAAAAATAATTATAAAGGTTTAAACATCATTCAAGCCAATTTTTGGATCTCACTAAATGTTGGAATATTTAAATATTGGATGTCACGGGCATGCGTTTTTATGTTGGTTAGACTTTTTTTGCAGAAGGATATATCTAGGCTGACATAATAAATAAGGTGATACGCCCATATCACATTTGGGCAAATCTATATCAGGAATCTGAAAAGCATCTTTTATTTTCTGTGAATGAAGGTAGAAAAAAATGCAATTATATAACGAATTAGTTGCAAAAGGAGAATTGTAGCTCAATGGGCTGGTTTTTTTGCCTAGAATTTAATATACTGCGGTGCTACTTTCAAATTTGTATGAAATAATTTTTTTTAAATAAGTTTAGTGCTAATTTTAAAAAACGATCAATTTAAAAATACCTTTTTAAAAGCAAAAACAAATAAAATTATGTAAATTTGTATTTTATCAAAGTTACCTGCTAATCGATTTGTCCCATATGAAATTCTTTTGAAATTAACCATTGTTACATATATGAAGTTTGGGACTCCCTTGGCGTTTCTTGACAAGAAATGTATTTTATGTGGCACTCCAAAAACCAGCCCAAAATTAAATAGTTCCCAAGCGAGGAAGGATATCAATTTTAGGCTGATAAATTTAACTTATTTTATTAAAAACCAACATATTTTGGATAGAGCACTCAGTTAATTTTGATGCGCGCCTGTTAAATAAATCAAAAGCTGTATTAAATGTACAATTACCTTAGGTCGTTATTTAACATTCAATATGTTATTTTTGTTGTTGTAAATTATAATATCATGCACTGCATTAAGTACCTCCGTAAGTTGAACTAAGAAACTTCTGGGTTTTTTTTGGCTTAAGGGCTTTAGAAAAGAGCAAGTTGATAAAAAATGAATTATGATTTAATTTTAATTAAATTTTTTTTGACCATATAATTAATTGACAAAGCTTTAAAAATAAAATATAATAAATATTGATAATTTATTTTATTGGTATAATTTCTATAATTAATTGTCCTAGGGTATATGACGCAATGGGAGACTAAATATATCATTATGATTTATATTCGATTTTTGCAGTCGTATCATGACTTGCAAATAAAATAGATTTTTATATAATAAGAATTATTACCATTATTGTATTTTTTAATTTAAGTATATTAACATATACATTGTTCTATTATTACATTTAATTGATTAATAAAATCCGTGGCTATAGGCTATTAGGATTTAGTATTCCTAGCCACTAAATAAATTCCTATCTTATTAATATATAAAATGAAATAAGCTTTCTTTTTTTAATACCATTATAAGTGATGCACGAAACACGGTATATTTAATAATTAATTATAAAATAAATTCCGTAAAAATTGGCTAGAAAGCACCCTAAATAATTAGTAATGCCAAAATTTAACTGACATCCTATATAGCGTACGCAGTCGCTGGTTAAGATTAAGTATATAAATCTCAATTTGCTTTTACATGCTCACTCGAACGATGCCCATTTAATTTTACAGTGTCTAAGAAAATACATCTGAGGACAGCGTTAGAGACAGCAAAAGTGTCAAGATAAGACATTACTAATATGAGTAAATATAATTATTATATACTATCTGTTCTTTTGTTCCAATAAAATCAACTATAAATTAACCAATATCTTCTGTTGTATGGCCTAGGGTTAGGCATGGCTTAACCCTAGTCACATCTAATAACATCACAGCCATTCTTAAAATAACATAGCCCAGCAGTTAATCATCGTCTTTACAATTGGCGTCAGAAGTGAATGTGATCATTGAATCTCAAGAAAGTTTCAAAATATTTTGCATCATCAAATAAGAAGAATTATTTGTTTATAAAAGAAGAAGTTATTTGTTAAATTGTGAATGACAACAAATATAGTTGCAATATATAGAGGAATAAATAATGTTGTGGAAAAAGTTAGAAGAAAAAAGACCAATAAACATCATAACTTTTTGTGTTTCAGTATTTTTAATTTTCAATTTATTAAACAATTAACTTGATCTACAAATATTTCTTAATAAGTATTACTCTTTTATATAGTTAGCAATTATGATTCTATCATTTAATTTAAGTATGATGTAAGAATGTTAGTAAAAGATTTAATTTGGTTAAGCCTAAAACTTTTATAATGGTTTAAACATTATATTTTTACCAGAATTTTTTAGCACCAAATATTTATTTTTGCTGTAAAGCAGAAATTAAATTATAAGCGCTGAGGTTGGAATTTGATAGGTTTTTATACCAAGTTTTTTAGTTTGTATCTTTTTTAAATTTTTAAATATTTATCGATTCTCTTTTGATATTCTATTTTGCAATATAACTTAAAGGACTGAGTTAGTTTGATGGGAATATACTAATAATACCATTCCCATGTTTTTTTTGGAGTATGGAAGGTTACACTTTGCCTTCTTGGTCATACTGTGGTTACATATGACATTTTGAAGAGATAATAGGTGTACGTATACTTTCAGATTCATACTTGCCGTAACCTGATATCATGGTGGGTAGATTGGGTATAACCTAATTAGCTATACAGTTGAGAGTTTTATTTTTTTTTAAATTTGGTACCAAATTCTTTTTACAAATTTTATTTTTGTTACAAATTCTTTTTTCTTACAAATTCTATTCTCTTACAATCTTTATTCTCCTACGATTTTTTTCTAAAATTTGCAAATTTGATTTAATTTTTTATATGCAACTATATTGGATTGTAAACCACAGCTTTAACCTTCTTTTGATCATTTTTTTGGAGGGAAAGGGAATTGGATAAAAGAAGAATTAGATAATAGTTAGGGTTTGACATTAGGTAAGTCACATAAGTCCTAGGGTTTGACGCTATTTAAGTCAAATAATGGTGGACCCAAAGTTGCACGAAATGAAAATCCATAAAATATGTCAACATTGTGATATATTTTAGGGTTATGTTAGGGCAAAGTTAGATTAGGGTCAATTCAACGTTTGGTTGAGGTAAAATTATGATTTGAATAAGCTTAGTATGAGGTCTGCATAGGGTTTTGGAGACAGTTACTTAAGGTTAGGGTGAGGTTAGCTTAGTGTTAGGGTCGGGATAGCTTAGTATAATAATGTAGTTAGCTTAAGGTTAGAATGAGATTAGCATAACGGAAACGTTGGATTAATTTAGGGTTAGTTTTATGATTATTATATCCAAGCTAATTTCTGATTGGTTGACCAATCAAATTTTTTTCACACATATTTGGTGTTACCCAACTAATTCCCACGTCATTATGACCATTTTAAGTAATTTACTTTACTAAGGCTGTGCATTCGCTAAATGCGGCCAGTGGCAAACTAAAAATATTGTATTTTGTTTTAAAAGGTCCCTTATTGAATTGCAGGAAAAGAGAGATTTTGTTAAGGCCGATGGTGTCAAGATTAGAAATTATTAATATGAGTGAATATAATTATTTTATACCATCTGTTCTTTTGTTCTAATAAACTCATTATAGATTAACCAATATCTTCTATTGTATAGCCTAGGGTTAGGCATGGCCTAACCCTAGCCACATCTAATAACACCACAACCATACTTAAAATAACATAGCCCAGCAGTTCATCGTCTTTACAAAAAGTCATTCTATTTTTAACACATTCCAATTCGTAATTCTCTAAAAACAACATACAATTTAAGTCATTTATTTACCCCCCTCCCCTTTCCAGTAGGGATTGAAGATAATGGATTCCCAATATACTAAATCGGCACGAACTATTAACTGATAACGTTATTTATATAACCCACCTTACAAAAAAGATGCTAAATGAAATTTGTGACTAGTTACAAAATAAGCCAATAGTCATATTTAAATTCAATTGCGATGGCATCGTGTATATTAATCGAACATTAAAAGTCCACGATGGTCAAGCAACGGAATCGCACCAACGAATCTATTAAGATAATCAAGGCTCTGCATACTGATGAAAAAAGAAGGTGGTCGAGCAATTGATACCGGATTGTTATTCCTTGTAAGGTTGTTTTGAAACTCTTGAAAGGGAAAGGCCCAGAATTACCCTGGATGCTATCAATGCAACACAATTTCCGACTCTAGGCACATCGAAAGGGAACGCAAAAAAATATTAGCAATAATTGAGGGAACCACTCTTCTATAGAATCTAACTAACGTGAGTTGAAAAGGACAAGTCGAAGGGAACGAGGAGCTAGTTCCAAATGAAAAGATTGACCGAGGACCTTTACCCAAAGATCGATAAACGAAGTAGACCAAAACGTATATTTAAACAGATCACCGTAAAAAATTGGGAAGCAAAGATGATCTTAACACAACAAAGGTAAGACTGCCAACCTGACAATGTATGCATACTTAAGTACAATTACAACATTTTCACGAGCACGTCACTATTAAAATTTGATAAATAATATTATTTAATCATATATGCATTTTACATTCTAGATTAGCCTAGCCAATATTAGGATAGTTTAGTTTGCAAGTAAAATAAATGATTATCTAGATTACCGATAGTCATCACCAACTAAAGAGTTTAGGCAAGTGTCATTAATACTGCATGAATTCTTAATATTATGCAAACCAAAAAGGCTTGGACAATATAGGGTATGACGCAATGGGTGATTTCTATATACATCATTGTAATTTATAAGTCGATTTTTGCTATTATATTAGGAATTGCTAAAAATATAGATTTTTATGTAGTAAAAATTATAATTATTTTTATATTATTTAATTCTAGTAAATTAACATTTTAAATAAGCCTGATATTTAATTAGATAACATTTTTGATTAATAAAAACCATATCCTATGTAATTATACTCAAAATAAACTCAATCTCAATTTTACCAATGCATATAATGGAATTCATTTTTTTTAAATCCCATTATATTAATATAGGTAACAGTTTATTTATTGCACTAAGTGCCTAAAATCTATACTTTATATGTAATGGTAAATTATATAAACTTGGTGCCTATTAGCTTTGTAATAGCCAATCCATTGGCATAACAATCTATATTAATGAATTTAATAGTCCAAAACTTTTATCAAATTTAATTAATACACCTCTAAAAAAATTGATATGTAGAAATGTAACTGTTAGTTAATTTTTTTATGGTTAATCGCCATCCATTATATAATAATCAACTATGATTTACATTATAATTTTTTAATTTCTTGGTTTCAATATATTCAGCCATAGGATTATTTTATTTTTTGCATTACCAAGTAAAATGCTATTCTTTTTATCTTTTAGGCGTATCATTGAACTGGGTGAGCATGAATCCCTAGTAGGTATGTTAAAAACTTTTTATTTTTTACATTAAATTTTATGATGAGGTAAAAGTTTCTTAAAGGTTTGGAAACTGCAGCGTAATAATTTGCAACGTCGCCTTATCTTATATGTTTATTTTAAAATACATTAGGAGGTTATACACCTTAGAAATCAAAAAATGGCAAAAATGTGATTGTGCAATCAAAAAATTTAAATTATTTTTTTATTAGAACAATTGTAACTTCAATTTTTTCTTATGCTCAATATTAAACAGAATATTTGAACATTCACCTACCCTCCTAAGCACAGTTTTTTACTGGGGTAGATTTAAAATAATATAACATCGAAATTAATTTAGCTTATTTATATATAAAACTTTTTTCTATATCATTAGTTTAAATTTAATTTTGAAGAAAGCAGGTTTACAATTTACCAAAAAAAAATGCATTGGTTTATATACATATGAATTTGTTAAGCTTGTAATATCATTGTAAAATATTGTTTATTGTGACGCATATTGACAATACGCACCTAAAAAAAATCAATTAATTTTATTTGGTGTCATTAGTTTTTTGTAAAATCAAACTTTTCGATTATTACCATCATGATTTTTTGGTTTGAACATCTCATTTTTTTAAATGAAATAAAAACTTTCATGCTTAAATAAAATAAGCCTAAGTAAAGTAAATGTTCATGTGTTTAATACAAGTAGGTTTTAAGCTTACCAGTAGTTAAAAAAAGTGCACTTTAGATTATATAATTTTTTTTTATCAAGTTTGTCCAAATGGTTTTTCTAAGTTGTCTGAACCTGATTTTGAATTTGCAAGACCCTTAAACACTGTTAAGCAATTTATTATAATATTTAATAAATAATATAATCATATCTAATATTTAAAATATCGATCTATTAATAATGTTGAGGACGAATAAAGGGTTTAAGTTTTAAAGCATATGCATCTAATAAGGCTGATTTTCGTATATTTTATCTGAGTTACCCAAGAATTGCATATAATTATTATTGTAAAAATATATAAAAAATTCTGATGTTTTGTAATTTAGAAAGAACCAAAGAACATTACAAATATATTTTTGCACCAAAACAACGCGAAATTAGCCCGACTCAAAATCTTTTTTCCAATTTAGGCCCGGTTATGGTCCATTTAAAATTTTGGCCTGGTCCGGTATGACCTCGTGGGCTTGGTGAACAAGCTTGCATTAGACAGAACGCGCTTTTGGGTCCTAACTATGATCTCTAATTTAATTAGAGTCGTGCTAAAAAGTGGTTGCACACGTGTGCTATTTTTTGAAGGAAAAGCCGCCTTACGGAATCGACCGACAAACTTAAAACTTAAAGGCAGAGATGTTTGCCACTGAGCTTAAAAAAATTTAAGTTTAGGAGTTTAAGTGGCAAGATTTTCTTAAATACCTGTTTTTTACTAAATCACTAAAAAAACAGCACCATTTTATATGGTTGTATTAATATATGTATTCCTCCGGTACATAAGTAACGTAAAGGTTTAAAAGTTTAAATTAAAAATATGCAAAGAGGATATAAGTGATAGTAAGGGTTGTTATCTAAATCATGACATTTTTGGACTGTTATAATAAATTCTTGTGGTAATACCTTATAAGTCCTATAAATTATCATAGGCTGGGCGAGCGTGGGGACGATGTGCTCAAAGATAAATAAGGGATTAGTTATATGGTACAAACCGGTAAGCGCATCGCGGTTCATTGCCCATGAAATTGCCCATTTGTAAGTGATGTTATATATATAAAAAAACAATTTTTTGTAAAACTAATAAATTGTATTGTTAAATGAAATATCCTTAAATTTGAACCCATAGCACAAATGTTTCGGTGTTGTACTATAATTTCTAGCAGGTGGATATTACTGGCCATTATAGGGTTCTAAAAAAAATTTCTGGGCTAACCGGCGAAGGCTAGGATGAGAAATTTGTAACACGAATGCTACTGTGAGGTTTGTACGGACCCCAATTATAAATCTCTATAACTTCAAAAGTTTTAAAGCTATGAACTTTATGTTTTTTTTATTTTGAAGATAACACACAATTTATTACCAATAATAGTTATTATTAATATATACTGTAAATTTTATATGAGAATTTTTTATTATTATATATTATTTAAATCTTGTCATTAAACTAAATGTATCAATACTCTTGATTATTGTGTATTTGAGTTAAATTGAACAATTTTAAAAGGATCATGGAAAGAAAATATTGTGAAGTAATTAATTATTTTTGGCTATTTTTCCTATTAAAAACTAATTAAGAAATTAATTAACTTTATACAATACAATCATTTACTTAACATGTAAAACTGTTATGATAGATTGCTTTAAAAGAGGTTACAATTTTTCAGTTTATCATGGTTTTTAAAATTGAAATTGACTGTGGGGTCCACACGGACCCCAGTAGAAATTCTAACTTGAAAATAAATTTTGTTAATGGGCTTAGACTAAATTAATAACTGTTTTGTTTATTATATATTCTAAGAAAGCCACGGAATTTGGACCAATATTAATGGACAACGAAAAAAACAACAAAAACGATTTTCACAAAATTTAGAGAGTTTTTTTGATAACGATTCTAGGTTCAATTTTTCTCCCAAAACCTTCAATTTTTTTATACTGCGTCCAAAGTTTAAAAAAAATTTACAAAAATTAAATGGCAATTTAGATTTCCTATAATAAACATATTAAATATAAAAAAATTATTAACAATTTTTTTTCAAGTTATTTATCATTAAAAAACAGATTTTATGACACACTTATTTAACAAAAACATAATGATAAAAAAATTTCAATATTATAAAAAAAATGTACGCCTTGCGTTAATTATGAATTTTTCCCTAAATTAAAATAATATCTAAACTTGTACCCTTAAATTTAATAATATAGCAGCCCAAAAATATCCTAAATACAGGAAATTTTCAATTTTGAAATCTAATAACAAAATATCAGGCATTGGCTAGAAATTTTATTATCTAATTGTAATCAGCACCAAAAACTTGACCAAAAACAACAATTGCCATAAATAGTTCTTAATGTAACCCAAATTTTGTAGTCCACTTTAATATTTAAAGATATTTAAAATTCAGGATGTGTTAGGCCCATATTGACCCCACAGCTAGCTGTTTAAGGTTAAAAAATATTTGTAAAATCATAAATACGTGAGGCAAATTTAAATATAATGTTTCTTGTTTCATATATATATTTATGGTTAGAATAAAATTTAAAAAAAATTGTATTCCTAAACCCGCACATATGGACCCCAGAACATCTTAATTTTTTATTACATTATGGGTCATATTTGTTTTTACTTAAATATAAAACAGGTCAACAATTTTTTGAAAGTTATGAGTTAACTACAGAGATCAAACCTGCCATCATAGGGAATATCAAATCCGTTTACCGTTCTTCCTGATCAAACTTAGTTAGTCAGTTATAAACATTGAAAATTTTAGAAAAAACGGTCAAAAAACCAACGAAATATTTTTTATTATCTAAATGGCCATGTAAGAGCTTGATATATTAACAAAATTAATTTTTCATTTTTTGTGATTAAATATATAAATAAGAAATTTTTATATGCAAAATTTTTAAATTTCTTCTTTTTAGGTATATTTAGATCTGTCAATTTGGTCAAAAAAGGTCATTTTTTGTTATGCCCGACCTAAGGAGCCAAAGACGGAAAAAAATTAGAAAAAGAAAAGCATATATGAGATTAGTGCCATCATGGGGATGCATTCTTTTATGTTTTCATAAAATCGTTTCTGACATTGATATTTGTTGACCTGTGTAATAATAAACAAAGCTCTTTGGTCTAAATTTATTTAGAAATTAGAAGTTCTATTG
>CM060242.1:13904341-14038633 GCA_030555515.1 Acutogordius australiensis | reverse complement strand
GGCTCATATGGACCCCACATTCTCAATTAGAATGTTAAAAACCATAGTTTCGCCCTAATGTAATTTTAAACTGATAAAATTGCAACTTATTAACTAGGTATTCTTTCATAATAGTTTTACATATTAAGTATATGAGATGTTTGTAAAGTATAATGATAAAAATTATTTTTTTATTAAATAACTAGTTTTAAAGATATAAAAGCCAAATTTTTTTTTATTTTTTAATATTTTTTTATGAATCTTTCATAAAATGCTCTACCCAACCTAAAAACATCAATAATATTGATACATTCAATTTATTGACATTTGATAGATGAAATTTCTAATTCAACAAATCTCCGTTTGCACTTATGGTATTTAGATGACTGTACCATGGCAAGCTGGAAGATATTAATTTAGCACTTAGTATAGCCCAACGCCACTTTTCTGTTTTAAACTTATCTCTTAACCCTAACAAATTTGAGATATATCCTTTCCCACCATTTACAAATTCTATAGTTGAAACCTTTAAAAAAAACTCATATGAGAATCTAATAATCTTAGGTTCACCCGTAGGAGGTTTTGTTGCTGTTAAAAAATTTTCAAAAAATTATTTACTTGTTTTAAGAGAAAGATTAGAAATTTTAAAAAAATTATCTTTCCATCAGGCTTTTTTTCTTTTAAAAAATGTTTTTTTAATTCCTCAATTGCAATTTTGCTTCCGGACATCTGGAGCTTTTGTTTTTAATTTCCTGCTCAAAAAATTTGAGCACGAATTAATTTTAATTTTTTAAAATCTTTTTAATTTAAAATTTGATTTGAATAATTACGTCCAATTTACCCTACCAGGCAAGTTGGGTGGACTTGGCATCAGGTCACCCAGTAATATAGCGCTTGTCGCTTTTCTTGCGTCCTTTTCATCCTTTAAGGATACAATTTTTAAAATCACAAATTTTAACTCGGATCCGATTTTTTTTCAAGCCTTAACTACCTGGGCTTTTGAGGCCGGCCCAACCGGGCCATACCCTAAAACGGGTGATCAAAAAGAATGGGATATGTGTCTAGCGTTAAACTCTCTTGCTTACATTTTACAGAGTGAAAACACAACGCACAAATCCCTTCTTAGATCACTGTCTTCATATAATTCCGGTCATGAATGGTTAGAGGCTTTCCTCATTAAATTAAATAATCAATTACTCCCTAACGAAGCGTTTCAATACGCTTTGTATGTGCGGTTAGAAATCCCTTTTTCAACCCCTTACATTTGCAGCAAATGCAAAACTCTCACCGATAGTTTTGGCCGGCATCCCTTACATTGTTTGTCGAATTCAAAGATAAGGCGACACAATATTGCATTATCATCACTTTTTTTAAATAGGCTAATATACCATGTGTTTTAGAACCTGGTTTATCTTTTAATTCTAAAAGACCGGATAGAAAAACTCTTGTTCCCTTCTCTGAGGGGAAACCTTTATTTTGGGATTTCACCTGTGTTGACCCTCTGGCCCCTTCAAATTATAATTCTGATCCAATTTTGAATGCCGAAATTTTAAACACAAGAAAATATTGTTTTTTAAATTCCGATAATATTTTTATACCAATTGTTGCCACAACTTCAGGATCATTCGGTCCTGAAGCTTTGAAAATTTTCAAACAAATTGGTAAACTAATTAAAAATAATTTTATTTCACCGAGCTTTAGCTTAAGGCAAAAAATTTCCAGAGAAATTTTGAAAAATAATTATTTTCTTTTTAAAAATACGTGGCCGGAAGACTGTAAAATTTAATAAATATAATATTTATATTATTTCTTATTTTTTTTAATTTATTTTAATTACTTCTTTCATTACTTTGTGTCAAATAACCTTTGCAATATTCATTAATAATAACTTATATTAGATCATACATAAAAAGCACGTATTTCTCTAAAATAATAAAAAAATAAGATCATAGCTATAACTCTTAGAGTTATAGAGGGTTAAAATTTGTAGCGTTCGGGTTACAAATTTTTCATCCTACCATTCGCGGGTTTAAAATAAATAATGAAGTGAGTAACCTATAGCTCCTAAAGGCCTCAAGTGTGATTTATTACCCTACCAACCTAGCCCCGCCTTAAGAGGCATGCTTTAGGGTAATTGTTAGTTTGGAGTGCGAAACCTAATGCATTACTTCTAGGTAAATAACTTTATTTTAATTATGCTACAAATAAAATAACTATGATTCATTATAATACCTTTCCATTAAAAATACTTAACTCGTCAATGATTCAAAACCATTCTAGCTCAATACTAAATTTATATCTGTACAACACAAATTACTTAGCTGTTGGATACAGTGCTGGGAAAACAGTGAGTCATAAAACTTTGGTTCATTTTTCCCCCCAAACTTGGAGAAGGAAATAGAGCTACAATTAAAGGACTAAAACAAGATTTCAAATAAAGCCCACACAAAACAAAGAGACAAAAAAACCTTGAAAAGGTGGCTTAAAAAAAATGCCCCGAAAAGCCCATTTTTATATAATTTTTAAAAATCTTAAATATTAAAATTTTAAAACTTTAGGAAATTTTGTTCGACCTCATTAAAGGATATATAAAATCCTTTTTCGTAAGCATAGCATTCAAATAATATGCTAAAAATCTTTTAACTTAAAAATCTTTCATATTTCTAAAATATGCCCGGGGGCAGCCGTTCATTAAAATAATTGGTCGAACTTTATTACAATTAGCTCACAGGTCTGACCAGACAAGGCCTTTAAAGATTATATTGGCAGAGCTCGACCTTTGGCAGGTCTCTAATAGGTGCTGCTTTTTAAGTTTTATGTCAGGCCCCTTCTAGAATTTACGCCGGCTCTTGATATTACGGCCTGGACCATCCGACATAATTTTAAGCTGTTTTTAATTTTAGGCTCGGTTTTAAATTTAAAAATACGACCCGGAAATTTTATACCGCAGGCTATTAATTTTTTACAAATTTATTGATAAAATACCTAGTGTTTCAATATTACTTGTTAAAAATAGTTGAAAAATAAGGCAAAATGATAATCGGCCCTACCCGTTTTATTAAGCGAGGCCAGGCCTTTTTTGGGCAAACAGCTGTCACCGAGCCAGGTGGCTTTTGTGTCTAGACTATGATTTCTAATATCTTCAACTTGTCGAGTAATTTTTTTCAAATATGAATTTTTATTTGACCCTTAACTACCATTCAAATTAAAATAAATTTTACCAATTATAGTCTAAATCCTAACCCGAATTGATCGGTTAACTTTCTGTATTAATAAGATTAAATTTCAATAAAAAATGGAACTTAAAAATTCGTTACAGTTTTAGATGTCAATAATTTGTAAATAAAAAAGTTTTTTATTCGAACATTAGATATTGTAGAAATTATGCAACTTTAAACCGACTTAAAAAGATATTTTATATTTGTGCAATATGGTATTAAAACCAATAAGATCTATTCTCAAAACAATCAAGGGGAAAAATCAAATACCTCAACCTTAAAAAAATTAAATCTATAGTACAGAGAGCATAAAATACAAAGCTTAAATTCGATTGTAATATATGCCGGGTAAGTTTTTTTTTTCTAAAAACCTAGGAGTTTTTTTTTTCGAAGATAAAGGGTTTTTTTTATATGCCTCTTTCCTTTAAGTATACAAAGTTTGGCCATGCCCACGAGTTTGTGGGCATTTGGGGAAAATGAACAATGTTAAAAAAGGCCCAATTATTTTTTTTCCCAATCATGGTTGGATATTGTGTTTTTATAATAAATCTCCTGGAGTTTATTGGCAGAAAATTTAACACATTAATACTAAAAAAAATGAATCTTAAGAAATGCCTAAATTAAAAAAACAATAGAATTCACTTAAAAAGATATTGGCTAAATTGCACAAATACAGAACTATAAAATTTATGTAACTCAGTGTGTCACTCATATTTTTGTTGCATAACTACTCTAGCTCCCTCTTCACTTGTGAAAATTTTGACTGAATAATATAAAATTTCATATTAAAAAAGAGAAATAAAAGTATACAAACAGACCAAAAGGATAATATATCGACCTTCATCGATTTTTAAATTTATATTATATATCACAGGTCAACAATTTTTTGAGAGTTATGAGTTAACTACAGAGATAAAACCTGCCATCTTAAGGAACTTCAAATCCGTTTACCGTTTTTTATAATCAAACTTAGTGAGTCAGTTATAAACATTAAAAATTTTAGAAAAAAGGTAAAAAAACCAAAAAATATTCAAAAAAAAAAATAAATTGAAATTTTATATTTGCATATTCACAATAGTTAAACGGTTAAATTTAAATTTCAGATAATATTTTTAAAAACCGAAAATATATCGTTTCGTATTTAAGTTTGGACGCTAAATATTTTGCATTATCTAAATGCCGATGTAAAAGCTTGATATATTAATAAAAAAAAATTTCCATTATTTGTGATTAAAAATGTAAGTAAAAGGTTAATGTGCAAAAAAGATTTTTAAATTTTTTTCTATTTAGGGTATATTTAGATCTGTCAATTTGGTCAAAAAAGGCCATTTTTCGTTAGAGATAGATTTAGGTAGCGAAAGAGGGAAGAAACTAAGAAAAACGAAAAACATATATAAGATTAGGCCATCATGGGAATGCATTCTTTTTTGTTTTCATAAAATTCACTTTCCTGACATAAATATTTGTTGACCTGTGTAATTAATAGGTGCTAGGTGTAGGTTTATACGTAGCTTGATCACTTAAAATTTTCTATTTTAACGGTTAGTAGAATGTTGTAAATTTATAGGTGCAGCCTAAGTTAGCAACTCCCACAATTCCAAAACTTTTAATATATTTTTTTATTTTTTAGTTTTCACATTTATTTTAAAAATATATTTTTGCATTTATTTTGGTTTATATTCTGAATAATTTTATAAAGATTAAATTCCCATCACGACAAGGAGCAAACATGTACCAAAGAAACTCGACTACCAGATCAGCCATTTTATGATACAGAAAACCGGGTGCATTGGTCGAATTGCACCGTTACTGCTATAACCAATAAATTTAAGTATTTCTATTTTTACCTTTCGCAGATTTGTGTTAATTTTTAAAAAGAATAATTGCATTTAAATACACATTAAATTAAAATATCTTTTTTTTTGAATAAGCCGAGAAGAAATTTTGCGTTTTAAGGTTAAAGAAATAAAAATGCAATGCCCTGACCCCACCAACTATTAATTGTTAAAAAATTTGTTTAATTTATTTTTTTTTTTAGAACTGGAGCATTAGAATGCCTGTCAGATGAGAATCATAGAAAGAGGGCAGCTATGACCACGGAAAGTCCAGATGACAAATAACAATATACGAGAGCACCATTTTATTATTTTGGCTAAAGGCCTGTTCAGACTTATTTTATTTTTTTTTAAAAATTAAATAATTTTATAAATTTAAAATTTTTATAATTTAATTTGTTTTTTTTTCAAATTTTTTAAATACAATTTTTTTTAGAAAAACTATATAAATGCTAATAACAAAGATTTTAGACTTTTTGGTAAGCGTTCAATGACTAATAATTTATAATTTTTGAAAAAATTACATATATCAAAAAATAAAATGGGTCTGAACGCACCCTAATATATTTGTTAACATAATTTTATTTAAGCCTCATCATATATGGGCATTCAATATTTTGGAATTATAAAAGGTGGTGTAATATTTTGAGCAAATAAATGCAATCAATCAAAATGCTTTTTTTATTTTTTTAATTTTATTCCAGCTTCCAACAAATATTGAATATTTGATAAAAAACAAATGAGACCTATATATTAAATATTTTATTTTTTTAATATATGTTAGCAATTTAATTTTTAAATAAAAAGAATATTTATAAATCTTGGTTGGATATTTTTCCATTTAGATATTTGGCGCAAGACTATTATATAGCCCAAATGAGGAGAGACTAACATTAGAACTATAAAAAATTTCTACATTAAATATACAATTCAATTAATTTAATTATTAAATAAAAATGAATATATTTTAGGTTTTTATTTTGTTTATTCTTTAAATTTAGTAATAGTTTAGCTTAAAAATTAGTCTCCATACCCCAATGAATTTTTAGAGGTAATATCATTCTATCGTAATTAAAATAATTCTGGAGAGTTACATAATTTGTCGATGTAAACATATTTTAGATAATGATAAACATTTGAATTAAGTCGCGTTATTCAAATGGCATAAATTGATTAGAAATAGAATGGCAAATATTTGTCAATATAAAATTTTTTATTGTGTTTATGAAATTAAAAAGTTTATTTTTATACAACTTTCCCGGGTTTCTCTTATTTGATTTACAAAAGAAACCAAATTTTGACTATTTTTGCGAAAATTTATAAAAGTGCTCTTAGTAATAAAGAAAACTTATAGATCATATGTAAGAATATATATTTGAAAAAAACGATTAACTATAATATATCTATGTTTTGCTGCATTAAATAATGTGTTCATATGTGTTCCTATTTTTAGTAAATATAATAGTCAAAAATGAAATTATAAACATTTATTTGCACAAGGGTTAGAAACAAAAAAAACTTAACTAATCTTTTCAATATTGTTAAATATTATTCATGATATTAGTATATTCTTAAATTATGAGCAATTATTTCAGTAGTTGTTGCATTTAATTGAGCTGTATCTGTTTCTTTCTTGTGATTCTCGTCTAACAAGCAATCTAATTTTCCTGCTCTAAAAATATATAACTATATTTAAACCTATCTATAAAACGCAGAAAATGAATCGGATAGTATCTTTTTTTAAAGGACGTCAGAGTTTAGAAACTTTGTTTAAAAAGCATACCGTTATTGAAAAAATCCTTTCATACATATGTGTTTTTCTAAATGGTCGTAATCATTATAGATATATGATACGGGCCAATAAAGATTAATAAATAATTCGCCGATATTGTTATATACCTACATTATTTCCAGGTTAGGCGCTAATTTAATTTTATTAACCATTCCGTCAAATAAATAGAGATTTTAGCCTAATATTTCGACCAAAAATTGGCCCGTATTTTTGTGGAGATAAATAGAAATTTTATTTATTATTACATAAGTAAATTTTATATTTTAGTAAGAACAAAAGGGTAACGTCTTTTGAAAATTTTAGCACAAAACAAAATACAAATTATAGCTCGGCGCAAAATATTATTATTATTTTTGGGTAATCCGTGCTAGATTTTAATTGGCCCGAACTTTAAGCACGGCATACAGGGTTGTGACTTAATCCGTTAAAAAAAAATGAAAGTATTTTTTATTTAAATTAATACGCGTTGTAAGATTTTAAATTCCGTAAAGCAATCCTAAAATTTTATTCTCGTTTGTAAATTTGTCTGGAGAGAATAAAAACTATTGATTTTAATGTTTTAAAATTTTTTCTACAGCAAAAAAAAAATTTAATTTTAGAAATTATATTTAACATTTGAAAAATTTTAATTATAGATTAACACCACAAGTCTAATTTTATTGCAAAAAAAGTTCTGCATAAAAGTTAATTAATAAAAACATTTTTTTATCTTATACCTAATTTATAAAAGTGTATTCAAAATAACCTTAATTTTATTTTATAGTTTGCAATTAATTTTATAATATAGTTCAAAAATTTAAGTCCAATAAAATTTATTACTATTCAATTCCTTTATATATTTTAACATGTCTTAAATGCATTCTATTAATTTATTTTTATTTTGAATTATAACCTTCTATAAAAAAATGTTTTAATAGTTTTGGGGGTTTTTATTTGATATAAAAAATTACATAAATATTAAATTTTTTATTTATCTATATTTAAAAAAGAACACCATTATATTTGGTCACATCTACACATTTTTAAGAAAATTTTTTTTATCATTCTTAACTTTCACAATCCTTGTGGCGATTATTACTTTTGTCTATAAAAGATATACTTAATATAATCTGTAATAACACTAATTGTGCAATTGGACCAATGGACACGTCTGTCGCTATCTATATAGGGTTGATCTGGTAATTGACTTCCCTTTGGACATGACCTTTCGTTGTCGTGATAGGAATTTAATCTTGTAAAATAAAAAATAAGCCAATAAACAAAACTTGGATAGGGTGATTTCGAAAGAATTAAAAGTAAAGCTTTAGAACATATTCTGTAATTTATTTTAGCCACAAATGACACTTAGATAGGCTTAGCGAAAATAAGTTCTATAGAAATTAATTTCACCTTTTATGGTTTACAAGATATAAAATATAATCCGGTATAAATATAAAAAAAAGCCTAAAAGCATTTTTGATCATAATAATAAGTTAATCTAATTAATGTAATATAGCACGGCATACAAAACTTTTAATTAAATTTCCCATATCCATTAAAATCTATTCTTTTCAACTTTCTTTAATCCTTTATTTTTAAAATAAATGATATGCCTCCTATTATTTTTAAACCTAACTCACAGAGGCGTAGCCAAGATTTTTTTTTAAATAAGGGGAGGGGGGGGGGGTGGCATTTTGTTATTTGGAAAATAAAATTTTTATAACGGATTAATGAGCATCAGACTTCATCAAAATTTAAAAAAAAAATTTGAAATTTTAAAATTTGTGGGGGATTAAAAGATCAAGGTCATTATTCTTAAGAATAAAGTGACGCATCTAATATTAAGGATCTTGGTGGTCGGTAAACCTAAGCTTAGAGGGAAGAAGAGTGTTTATTTAATTTTGAGCCGTAATCATTGTCTAAAAATATATATGTAATTTGTTTATCTTTATTTTTTCTCTGACTTTACGCTGTGCTATTTAATTTGGCGGTAGCAAACATTATAAAATCTATTTCTTTATCAATGGCTATCACTTATAAACTTGTTTAAAGTCATTTTTAATTTATGATCAACCAATATATTTAGAATTTTGTCATCCGCTGTAGATTTTTAAATATGGCGGTGGCAAAGTTAGATTTATAAATTCTATGGGTTATTTTACGGGCTTCTAACTCATAAACTTGTTTGTAAGTTACTTTTATTTTAATCCAAATATATTAATAAAAACTTTGCCAATTCCTAGTTCGAGATATTCTAAAGATTTTTTAAAAATTTTGGGTTATTTTCTTATATATCATAAAACTAGGGGGGGAAAAAATTTAAAAATATTTAGATACAAAAAATTAAGTAGGGATATCAATTTTACAAATGAGTTAATTCATGGAAAATGTGGTATCGTCATAAAATCCAGTTGTTTGATCTAAATAACTTGAAAGTAATTTGCTAATAATTTTAGGTAATAACCTTTTTTAGATATGTTTTTTATAAGGAATCTGAATATGCCATTAGAATATTTGTAAAAAATAGTAAAAAAAATTTTGTGAATTTTTTTCTGAACTTTGGACGCGGTTAAAAAAAAATTGGAGGCATTGGAAAAAAAACTAAACCCGGGATTGTTATCGCAAGAAAACTCTCTATAAAACCCTCAAAAAATCGTTTATGTTGTTTTTTTTGTTGTCCAGTGTTATAAATAACGCTGATATAATATAATGTCAACCATAATACTGTTCATTGCAACAATAGTTTTTTGTTTTTAACAAAGTATTTGTCTTTTTAAGCTGTGTCTTAGCGCATTTTTCCAAATCCTTGTAATTCAGAGTTAATTAAATTATTATTTTTTATTTATTCCCACTAGGTGTAGGGTATGTGGACACCTTTTTAACCCCTTGTAGAAAAAGATATTGAAGAAAGCTAACTTACATTTTTTATATTTTATAATATACTAAATTAAATCGCGGTGTAAATAGACAGTTTAATCTTGAAAGCTTATTTTAAATATTTTTTATAGTTTTTATGATTAATAGTTGTCTACTACCATACTCGTGTCATTGTTTATAAACTTTTTATTTAATATTATTTTATTTTCACTAGGTTAGTTTTGGCATTTTACCCTTTATTAAAATAGCATGAGCATAAAAATTAAGAAATATATAAAAAAGGAATGTGAAAAAAGATTAAAGGTATTTAGCAGAAATGCCTAAAGCCCAAACTATGTTTCAAAAATAACATTTAAAATTTAATTTTATCTTTAAATTTGAATTGTAAAATTGTAAAAGATTAAAAATTATTCTTATATTTTATAATTTAGGTTATTTTATACAAAACCTATTTTAGTTTTCTGATTGTCATGCTGATATACTCTGTTGACTAATGCATATAATAAAAAATTGCACAAACAATATTAAGTTATAATATTTTCTAAACCATGTACGACAACAAAAAATAGGATTTTGCCGTCTCTGAAATTTTCTAAAGTACAAAATAGTATCTTTTCTATCTTCCTATCCTATCAATTACCTCAATTCGCTGTAAAATTTAACTTTTATTAGGGCACTTGCAAAGTGAGTTTTTATTTTTGTAAAAACTTTAAAATTTTGAGAAATTTTATTTTGAAATAAAACGCAAATTTTTTAAAAGTTGCCAAATTTAGTTTATGCTCATAAAATGCTTTTCCTGAAATAAAAAATTTAAAAAATTAAAAAAAAAAATAAAATTTTTAAAAATTTAAAAAATAAAGACTCAATTTGCACGTGCCCTTATGTAGATAATTATAATAGATTTGTCCAATTTTTGCTACGGCATATTACATAAAATGTTTATAATTTAAGGTTATTTTAATCAATATAAAATCGGGGTCGACGTTAAAACAATTTTTTTGATTATTTTTGAATTATATCAAAAAAATGAATTTTTTTATCATAGTTTGATAACGATTATAATTATTTCCTTTTTAACCCGCTAATGTTAGGGTGAGAAATTTATAACGAATTCTACAAAAGGTTTCGTAACCCAATTCTAAACTTCTATAATCAAATGTTTTACAGCTATAGACTTATTTTTTTATTATTTTAAAGAAGAATACGTGCACTTTTATTACAGGAATATAAACTTTTTTTAATTTATACTTCAAAATTTTATTTAACACAGGGTAGAACATATTGAAAATAAGAAATTTTTATTTTTATAACCAAGATTTAATAAATCTTATTAATAAAAAAGATATTTTATTGATTAATTTGTGTTCCTAGGTCTAGTAAAACATTTAAAGAAAGATATCTCAAACAAAAATGTAATTATTTTTGGCAACCTATATATTTTATAAAGAAAAAAAATTCATAAAATTATTGTACAATACAAACCTTTTATATAAATAAAACTATTATGAAAGAAAATGTAGGAAATGAGGTTTCAATTTTTCAGTTTATATATACATTGAGGCTCTCTACCTACAAATTGACCATGTATACGGACCCCAATAGAACTTCTAATCTCTAAATTTTGTTTTTAGGAAGCCAAATTTTAATAACAAGCGTTATTGTATTATATTTTTAATAAAAGGTCACAAAATTTGAAAAAAATATACCATAATTTTATAAATAATCAAAATTTAAAATATGCTGGGGTCTATAAAGACCCCATACACTTGCGGTAAATACTTACACCAAAATTAATTTTGATTATAAGCTTGAACTCTCGAAAAATATTACAGTAAATACACAATACCTACTACGTATCCTTCTTTTACAGTTTCAATGACCCGTCTAAAAATTTAAAAAATAGATACATATAAAATAAATAAAGTTTGGCGTGGGCAATTTCCGATTCCGGTCTATTTTTGAGCCTGTTTAAGACATTAAAAATTGAATAACAAAGTGTTTATTTTGCGATACTTAGACATATATTAAATTTTTGAAAAAAATTAATTAAAGTTTTTTATAACACAGGTCAATAATTGAGAGTTATGAGTTAACTATAGAGATCAAACCTGCCATCTTGGGGAATATCAAATCCATTTACCGTTTTTCCTAATCAAACTTAGTTAGTCAGTTATAAAAATTGAAAATTTTATAAAAAAAAAGGTTAAAAAACCAAAAAAGATTCAAAAACAAAAACAAATTAAAATTTTATTTTTGCATATTCACAATAGTTAAACTGTTAAATTTAAACTTCAAAAAATATTATTATTAAGAATCGATAATATATCGTGTCGTATTTAAGTTTGGACGCAAAATATTTTGCATTATCTAAATGCCGATGAAAAAGCTTGATATAAAAATAAATTTTTTTCACATTATTTGTGATTAAAAATATAGGTTACAAGGAATTTTAATATGCAAAAAAGATTTTTAAAATTTTCTTTTTAGGGTATATTTAGATCTGTCAATTTGGTAAAAGGGCCATTTTTCGTTATAGACGGATCTAAGGAGCCAAAGACGGAAGAAACTAAGAAAAACGAATAACATATATGAGATTAGGCCATCATGGGGATGCATTCTTTTATGTTTTCATAAATTTCCCGTTTCTGACTTTTAAATTTGTTGACCTGTGTAATTAAGAATGTCAAATACGCAAGCAAATTTTGATTTATTCTTTTAAATAATTTTATGCCCAAAATTTAAAGTTCTTTTTACAAATCTAAATAACATATAAACATGGTTGATGACATTAATTTAATTTTATGAAAAAATTTATCTTTTAGTTTTTGATTCAGATTTGTTTTATATTTTAATGATTAACGGCTAACACAAATAATTCTGGAAAAAGAAAAAAAAAGTTTGTGATCTGGACATATATATAACACAATGGATCTACTACGGATTTTAATTAAAATTTTTAGGCTGTAACATAACTTACACCGACCTTCCTTATAAGTCCTTTCAGGAAGCCAAAAAAATTTTTAATAAATTTAATACTTGAAAATTTGATGCCATAGAATTTGTTGGCATGCCCAATTTTAAAAATAAAGCAAATGTCTAGATCGGCTAAATTAGATTAAAAATACATTTCTAATAATATTTTTACGTGGAGAGAAGCATCGCAACATCGAAGGTTTGCAGTTCTTTGAATGTAGACAGGTATTCTTCGAATTTTCTTTGATTTTTAATTATAGGTGCATTTGGTAGCACCCAATCTTTCTTAGAATATGAACATATTATAAAAATTTATTATGTCTTATATTTGTTTTTATGTAGTAAGAACATTGGTTTTAATGAAAACAATAATATTTTGATTGCTAAATATATTTTTTAAATAGACAAACCCCAAATTAAATAGCGCAAGAAATACATTAAAAAACTTATATAGCAAAAAATGTATACTGGGTAAGCAAACCAGGAAACCATTGTAAAACGGATGTTCACTGATTTCATTTTCATAAAAATGGCGTCGACCTGTTAAAATGTAAAATAGTTGATTTCTAATTCGTAATAAAATGTTGTATAGATTTGTTACATTTTTAAAAACAAAGTGCTTGAATTAATCACACCTAATAAAAAAATTACCTCCTGTGCAATTTTTGTTAGTTGGACCTCCGTGACATCTGGCATATCATATTCATCTACAAACATGGCGCCCTCAATCAAAAACGATCGGTTGCGTAATAATTCCTCTTCCCATTCTCGTTCTTAAAGGAAAATATTAAATACATGTTGAGGCATCAAAATAACACTGTACATCAAAAATCGATCATTTTTGGGAAATGAAAAAATTTATTAATGTTTGATAGAGTTCTTATGGGGTTCCAATTTATTTTAGAGGCGAGAAATATTGCTATTCTTTTTCAAAATAACAAAAAAGCGTGCTTAGCATTTAAATTTGTGAAGATAGTTACTTGGGTTCCGTACGGACCCAACTATACCAGCGTTAACATTCACCCTACCCCTCGCGGGGTAAGCTTATTGCAAAATCGATGCCCCCGAGACAAAATCGATGCCCAAATTAAAAAAAAACTATATACATTTTTTCTTATAAAATTTGTATTTTACAATGTTAATTTTTATTTAGAGAATAAACTCAAACAATTAATTTCAACTGATTGGTGTCAGTAAATTCAATAACACAGGTCAACAAATATGGCACAACCGTAAATTTTATGACAATACGAAAGGATATGTCCCCATGATGGCCTTATCTTAAATATATATTTCGTTTTTCTTAGTTTCTTTCGGCTTCGGCTACATCCTTCTATATTGAAAAAATGGCCTCTGGCCAAATTGACAGATCGAGAATACCCTAAAAAGAAAAAATTTAAGGATCTTTTTTTCATACAAAAATTCCTTGTAACCTATATTTATCATCTCAAATAATGAGAAAATTTTTTTTTATTATATCAAGCTCTTACATCAGCATTTAGATAATACAAATTATTTCGCGTCCAAACTTAAATACGACACAATAAATTTATTTGATGTTTAAATTTAACAGTTTAACTGTTGTATATATGCAAAAGAAAAAATTCAATTTATTTTTCTTTTTTAATCTTTTTTATTTTTTTGGCCTTTTTTACTAAAATTTTCAATGTTTATAGCTGACTAACTAAGTTTGATTATAAAAAACCGAGGCGGATTTGAAAATTTCTAAGATGGAAGGTTTAATTTCCGTAGTTGTCTCATAACTCTCAAAAATTTGTTACCCATTGTAATGTACACCATTGCAATTAAATTACTTAGAGCTCAGGTTATTTTAATATTTTGATACTATTATAAATATTTTTTTTAGGATTAATTGCAGCTTAACGCTCTGCTGTGATGTAAAAATAAGAAAGTAAGAAAATGCAAAAATTATTTCTGGGAGGAAAAGCTTATCTTTAACTATTGAAAAATAAACTTTGAAATGAGTTCTAAAATAATTATATAAAATTATAAAGGATATGAGCAAAATAATAAAGAAAAGTAGCCGACCTGTTCGATTAAACTTCTCATTCTTTAACTCTCCTTTTTGAATTTGCAGTAAAACTATTTAAACTAGAATTAAAATCTAAATGTATGATAGATTAACATGTATTTTTAGTATCAAGTCATTTATAAATATTGTTGAAGACCTAATATCTAATTAACCCCCCCCCCCCACCCACTCCCCCCCGAAGTGATCCCCTTCTTTTTATATATATATTTCTCCGCTTATAAATAACCTTATTGTTTCATGTTTACCGGCCTGGCTAAATCCAAGCCAATAAAAATGTTTTACCTCACCCCTGACTTAATTTAATCATGCAAAAACGTCAAAACAGTTTAGTAAAAATTTAAACAATCTTTGAGCTATGAATAATTGTATCAAAATAAAAAGTAAAAAATATTAATACTAGAAAACAAAAAATATTTATTCTGTAATTTCGAATAAAAGAAACAACTGGATTTTTTGTAATGTTAAATACTTTTGTCCATAGCATAAAACCACTCGCTTTTATTTCCATTTTCATCGTCGACTGAATGAGACGAGGTATACATATAAATAATGTGGTTTAGAGTCTCATTGCCACCTGATTCGCAATCTATAAAGTAATTGTAAATTGTTGATGAATTCAAGGCATGAAACTTTTCTTTAATTGATTTATTGTTATAGTGTAATTCGGCATCATCAGCAGGATATATCGAGTATTCACGGTTCTCCACTCTAAATTTGGTTGTCTAAATAAAGTAATATTACAAATTAGTAAAATTGCGTTATCTAAGGGCCCGTCCACTGCTGACTTGTTTCAGATTAACACCGGGTTAAATGGCGTTAACCTTGGGCTTTAATATTTGTTTATTAATTCCGAATCGTATGTTTAGTTTCGGAAACACTAATTATTACTCCTGCTTTCATGGGTAACATTGCTTAATTTTTTTACTATTAATCCTGGTATTTTTTAAACCAATCGTTTATTTTAAAACAGAGATCATCTATTTCGCAATATATCTTTTAGCCAACCAAATTTAGAATGGAAAGTGATAATTTTATAAAAGAATTCTTTTTCACAGTGTTTAATAAAAAAGAATTCAGCCGCCCAGAATTCTTTAATAGTGAATGGTAGGAAAGAAAAAAGTGAATATGATTGAATTCCTTTTTTCCGGGGGTGAAAGATATTTAAATGAAAAAATTTTTATTTACAAAGAAAATGAATTCACCTCATTTTGGTAAACGGAGTTTTGATGGTATTGATGAGCCTCATTTTCTTTTTTTTTTAAATATGGAATTTTTTCAAATGAGTCGGAGTGAAGACTTCGGGCAATTTTTAGAAAAGTTAGTTTTTTCATATGGCCAAACTCATGTTTGTTATTTTTAATTATTAGAATAATTAAAATTTTTATAAGTTTTTAAGGGCCAAGCTATTAACTTTCTAATAATAATAATTAGTACCTCAATTTAGTATTCTAGGGTACTAAATGCCGTTTTTAGATAATTCACACTTAAAAGCAAAATAACCATAAAATTATTGACTAATCACTCATTTACAAAAACATTAGATTACAAATTTTTTTTGACATTCCATTTATTTATTAATTTGATTTAGCAGCAGTTGCCTGTGATTAAAGATAATCTTAGGGTTCAAACTGGTAAAAAATTTTGCAAAATTTTGCCTTAAGTAATTTTGGCTGCCAAAATTTGGAAACCTCAATGCATTTGCAAATTAACATCCATCCTTTAATATTCTAACGCAACCTATGCAAATATTCCAGGATCTAATTTGACTCGTCAAAAAGGAATGATTACTTGAAATTAAAAGTGTTTTGTGCGAAAAAGTCTTAAAGAGCAGGCACCCTTATTTATGGTTGCCCTTCGCATACTTTAGTATTGCTCATGTCTTTTATTTTCTATGGACGCGAGTAGACAGATAATTGCAATATTTTGTTAGCCACATCAAACGTAAGTGGAAATTAACTATTTAAAATAAAATTAGTTAAATGAATATTCGAAGTTAGTTTGGCCCTGGTGCCAGCCAACGGGAGTAAAATCGCAATGTAGAGTGAATTATTTCTTATAATTATTTTAAGACATCCCTCACAAATATAGGCCCCCTCCACAAACACGATTGACATAATTCACTTAAATAGTGTTGAAAATTATCTTGTAAAAGTGGAAACTATGTTAAAATTATAAAAGGTAAATACTCTGGTGGACCCAAATTCGTACGAAACGAAAATCTAAATAGCGTAAATCTATAAAATATCCCAATAATGTAATGTAGTTTAAGGGTTAGGTCAAAGTTAGATTAGAATTAGTTTAACATTTGTTTGAGGTAAAATTATGGTTAAGGTTTTCTTAGGATTTTGGAGAAGAGTATAAAAGTGCGGTTAGCTTAGGGTTAGAGTGAGTTTAGCATAACAATAACTAGATAGTCTAGGGCTAGGTTTATGACCATAATACCCAAACTAATTTTTGATTGGTTCAATCAAATTTATACTTATTTGGTGTCATCATAATTTGACGACCGATGTGGAATTATAGGTTCTATTTTAAACTTATAAATAATTATTTGTACCGCCTCAATCTATATATTAATTCAAGGCCGGGCTTAAAATTGAAAAATAAAATGAATTGGGCTGGGTCGAAAATGAAAAAAATATTACTGGCCAGACCGACCAGCAGATTCGGTTGGATCTATTCGGACAGGCCGACTTTTCGAGTCCTGTTTTTCATAATAATTTTAATTTGATTTGCCAGATTTATCAAAAAAATTAATATCGTAAATTTTTGCAGTATTTCTTAAATTTTTTTACATTAAGAATATGGGAACAGGAGAGTATATTACGAATTTTTAACTTAAAAAGCCGCACATTCGTATCTTGGCTTTTTTATATCTATTAACATTGACAACGCAATAATTTAGGAACTTTACTTATCAATTGAATTCAGTTGGTTTCTCCCCATGTTTGGAGAAGTAAAATTGAGCTCATCTGAGGAGAGAAAAACCAAAATGTATTTTTTTTTGAGAATTATTCATTATTAAAATTAGGAATTTTTTTCGAACTGCAAGAGAAAGGAAATTTTTTTTTCATTTAAACTCTTTCAAATAAAAGAAGGGGGGAAGGGGTAAGAATGGCAAAGATTTTAGTTCAAAATATGGCTAATTTTGCCAATAATTTTGAACTGCAACTCTTACAAATTAATAAACACTGCTTTTTCAACCCCAAAAAGTTACTAACTCTGATGTTTTGGTGGGATATAAAACAATATCGTCATTCAAAGCCCTCAAGATATTTGCTGCTAGTCCGGTGCAAGTCCGGGACATTCCTAAAACTATTTGGACCATGTTCTTTAGAGATTTTAAGTACAAAGATTTAATTAATTATGCCGGGAGCCCTAGGTGCAATAGATGACTATAAACCGGCTCTTACAGCAACCACCGGTCAATAAACCTTATCATTAGTTAGCCAAATATATTCAGATTGATCAGGAATAAAATTAAATAACAACATTTACAATATATTTGCTGACACGCAAAGGTTGAAGTTCTAATTTTTTAATGACAAAAATCATGGAAGGTTTAAAAATTAATATGACCGAATAAATTTATATCTGTAATTTTTATTTAAAAGTTTTAATAAGTCAGCCGGATCAAAATAAAAATTTACAAGTTTGAAGGGATTAAAAAAATATTATTTATAAGATCTTAGTTTTGGGGGGGGGGGGGGCCCAGAGCACTCAGCTGTTATTACCTTGACTTTAGTCAAATTTTTATTATAAATCCATACCAATCGGCCTTCCAAATATGTCAAATTGATTGGACGCGCGATAAATATATCACGTGGACTGACGTTGAGAGATCTAAAATCAACACGCGAAGAAGGTTCAAATGAAATTTCAGTGCCCGAGTCTTTTTCCAACCTTAAAAAATAAATAATGTCAATAATTTGTAATTTCTTGAATGGCCCACGCCACAAATAATTTTATAAAAACTTGACAACAATTGTATACTTGCTAAAACTCCAGTTGGAGTTTATGGAAGGAGTGGGGCGGGAACCCCTATGCTCCGGAGTTTTCCCGTTTTGAACTCCTGGAGCTCAGCCCGGGCGGGTTTTTTGGAGTTTTTTTCAAAAGTTAGTTTTTTATTTAAATAGGGGGATTTAGCCACCAGATGTTTTTTACGATGAAACAAATAAAGAAAATAATTGTGGGAGAAAATTAGTGTTTTGTATTTTGTTAAATATCAAATATAACTTTGTCAATATTAAGCCCTGGAAAATTTTTGTTTGCACTATTTATTAATAAATTTTTCAATGTCAAGTCTGCTGAAATCGTGTCAATAAACTCCCCTGAATGCAAATAATTTAATATTGAATTTATATTATTTAATTTTTTTTGGTTGGGGCGGTCGTGTGTTAGTAATCTTTATATAAAGTTTCTCAATTAGGCTTTATTAAAAAATTTTGATTTCGTCATTATTAAGCCTGCTGGATGTCACCTATCTGTCGCATATGTCTATAATTTGACTTATAATAACTTTTTCGATTTTTTTTTGTTTTTAACCTTATTTATTAATAAATTTTGGCAAATTTTGTTAATATGAAGCCTGCTGAGTCAATGTCACCTGAATGTCGCAAATTTATATAATTTATCATTAAATAAATATTTTCGATTTTTTTTGTTCGGATTGCCATATATGAGTAATTTTTGTGAAAATTTTTTAGTTTTAGGCAACTAGTGACATTTCCGAATTGTCGCAAATGCCAATATTTAAATTTTAAAAAAACTTTTTCGAGTTTTTTTGTTTTTAACCTTATTTATTAATAAATTTTGGCAAATTTTGTTAATATGAAGCCTGCTGAGTCAATGTCACCTGAATGTCGCAAATTTATATAATTTAACATTGAATAAATATTTTCGATTTTTTTTGTTCGGGCTGCCATATATGAGTAATTTTTGTGAAAATTTTTTAGTTTTAGGCAACTAGTGACATTTCCGAATTGTCGCAAATGCCAATATTTAAATTTTGAAAAAACTTTTTTGAGTTTTTTTGTTTTTAACCTTATTTATTAATGAATTTTGGCAAATTTTGTTAATATAAAGCCTGCTGAGTCAATGTCACCTGAATATCGCAAATGTTTATAATTTAACATTGAATAAATATTTTCGATTTTTTTTTGTTCGGGCTGCCATATATGAGTAATTTTGTAAAAATTTTAGTTTTAGGCAATTAGTGACATTTCCGAATTGTCGCAAATGCCATTATTTATTTGAAAAAACTTTCATAAATCGCATTTGCGACAATTTGGTGACATTATCACAAGTTGAAAAAATGGATTAATTTTACTAAATAACTACTTCTACTTTACAGCAAGAAAAAAAAATCAAAAAAAAATTAGTTTTATAATGCATAAAATGCATTTGCGACAAATTTAGTGACACCGTTAGCAGACACAAATTTGATAAAAATTACCATAATTTAATAAATACAAGTTGTACAAATCGTCTAATAAAAAAATTACCACCAAATACATAAATTATCGACTAAAATTCTATGTAGACATTAAGTTAATTATTTAGTTAATTTATATCAAGTATCATAAAAAAACTAAAAAAAACAAAATTATTAACAATTTAAATGTGAGATATTTGCATAATCAGCTGCTTTTGCATTTATTTACAACTTTATTAACATTGAAATTTTTATAAAAAATGAGTTTGGACAAAAAAAATACACAATTCCAACATTTCCAATGGGCTAATGTTAATTTTTAAACTCCCGGGAAAAAACCCCGGAGTTTAAAAACGGAAAACTCCGGGCGGTTTTTGGGAGTTTTTTTTTTTTTAAACGGAATTCCCCTGGAACTCCCGGTGAATCGGAGTCCTTCCCGAATTCCGGAGTTTTGACATGCCCTATATATGATTAAGAGGTCAGCCGTTGTGGTAAAAAATGATTGAAATTTGGATTCCACCTTTACCTTTTGAGCGGTTACTCGCCTCGGATTTTAACCTTTTTAATCCGAAAAAGATTTTGATATTGGCTTTGGATTTATATTTACTCCCACGCCGGCGACTTAGGTTATGCGCCTAGGCTTTTACTAGCATATTGTTTAAGCCTTATTGCCTAAGTTAGATAAATCTGTCTTAGCAAATTACTACCTGAAAGACCCCGATAGTCACTGGTGTAACCGAGCCGATATAATGGTAAAAACTTTGTAATCAATTATCCAAAAATTGAGCGATGGGGTTAAAATGTGGTCTAAGTAATAAAATACCTTATTTTAATAACTACGGGGAATATGTAGTTGTATTGCGACTTCGATGAGTTGACACGAATGTACCGCGTACCTCCGTCAAAGGTATCGCTATAAGCCGAAAGTAATTGAGGGCACACCCTTTCAATATATTCAACACCATCTTGTAAATCGTACTGTCCTGCCAATCTGGCCTTCGTATCACCTAGTTCTTTAACAGATAACAATCCTTGTTTAGAATTTTTTTTTGAAACTGAAAAATTATTTTGGATCCAGATCAAGTTAAACCAGAACTAGAAAAGTGTGGGCCAATGGAAAAAAATGGGCTCTTTTTCCTCGGGCCAAAAAAAGTTAATAATTCCTTAGTAATCCAAAAAAAAATAAACCCCCCCCCCCCCCCCCCATATTAGAAATAAAACATTTCGAAGCAAAAGGGGGTAAAAAGCTTCATTTCTGTAAAACGGAGTTGGGAAAAGCCCATTTTTTAGCCAAATTCATATTTTTGTTTTTCAAAAATTATATAAAAGAATAAAAAAATCAACTATAAAAAGATACAAAGCTTAAGCAGAAAATTTTACATTATATAAATATTTTCTTGATTAAAGCTAAAACCCTTTATTTTTCTTAATTTTTTAAAATAAAAAAATGAGTTTAGTTTTTTAAATAAAGCTCACCTAGCCCTTAAATTAGAAAGCCCCTTATTTGTTAGAAAAAAGGCTTTTTAAAATGGCCCTTTTTAAACAAAAAAATTTGTATAATTTTTTCCTCCTTTAATTGTGGGCTTTTCTAATAGAAAAGCCCTTAAAATATCTCCCTTAAGAACTGGCTCTGTTTTTTTTAACAAGCCTAAGTTTAGCAGCTATTTATATTTAAATAAAAAAAAAGATTGAAATTGCATAGCTTTTCTGAGACGGGTGTCCGTTTAATTTTAGACCCAGAAGGCCAAACTGCATCAAAATAATCTGCTTATAATTTTTTTGCCGTTTAATAGGCATATGAATTATACTTTTTGATAAGAGGGGTAAAACTTTGCCACGAGCCTTACCTTTATTTAGGTGAACATTTTTACGGTATATCGTTATACCTATTAGACTAGCCCATTAAAAAGGCGGCTAATAAAGTAAGAAATTAAAGTTAACTAATAAATTGAGATGAAATCTTAAGAGACCTTATAAATATTAATTGGCTATATTATATCACAGGACGTAAATCAAACTTAGAGATAAATGTGTAAACCCACAGTCTCGAGGGCGTGTGTTAAGGCATTCCAACGATGGACTATAGGAATAAGGTTGTGTAACCATATTACCATACAAAGCAGGTACCATCGAGATATAAAGATTAAGTTACACATAAATTGTGGTTGGTATAGGTTTTGTCACAAGGGGTGTAGTCCTTTGTCGAAGGGAAATGTGTTTTTAGATGGGCATGATGATGCACTTGGAAGAAATTTAATTTAACTAAGTGAGTGTCCGAAATTTATTGCGACAATTGTTTAACCAATCAATCAAACCATAAAATCGAAAACTGAACGTAATTTATGGAATAAATTTCGCTTTTTTAGGTTGGAAGACTTTACCAAAATTGATATTAATAGAGAAGATTTTATGAAAAAAATATTTAAAATGCGATTTTTGGGGTTTTTACAGCCTCGTCATATAATAGGGTAGAAATTCAAATTGTTTTAGGTTGTTTAAACTGAAAAAAATTACTTTTTAATTATAATTACCGACCGTGTAAAATTTTACTAAAATTCAATATTTCGAGAAAAAGAATAATTTAGAAGTCAAAACTCATGCAAGGACACAACTTACGCAATTATCAATTAATTTTAAATGTTTTTTATTTCAATGTCAATGACAACGGAAATATTTGTTGTGTGTTAATGAAACATCAAGTAAAGTATCCTTATTATCTTAGATAACATAATTCATCCAAACTGGCCATTTAAATTTAAAGCATAAATTATAGTGCCTTTTACGCTAAAATTATGCAAAATCTAAACAACTTTAAGTGCGCGTATCACACTCGGTCAACGCTTAGAGATCAAACTCTCTCTTTATCATATTTCCTAAACTTGTAAATTCTTTACCGCGAGAATGTCCAACACATATTATTTACTAAGAATTCTTAAAGCTCTATTAAAATTGAAAAAAAAATAGTTTTTACTTAAAAATAAAGTAATATTTTATCTTTTGGCATGTGTGTTTGTGTCATCAAAAATTTTTAAACATTTTCGTATTTCAAGGTTACCCCTAACATAAATGGTCATTACGATAAGCTAAACGACCAAAAGTAAATTAGTAAACAACCAAGTTTCCACGATTTCTAAAAAAAAATTTGAAATTGAAGATTTTGTTTCCAAAGTTTTCTAAATTTATATCTTTTTATTGATTATTATGGCCCCGTGCCAAGTTTAAGACCTAATCAAACTAATGTGCATTAGAGTTCGAGAACTGGGCCTTGATATTCAGGCCCGGAAAGCCCAATATATTTTTCAACTCTAGCCCAGTCTATATTTTTGTTTTTAATTCTAGGCCCGACCCGATACAAATGCGGCCTAGAAATTATATATTACAAGCTATAAATTTTTTGCTTTAAAATTATATATTAAATACAAAGTGTAGAAGTAATACTCTCTATTGCATGGTAATAAATTTATCATTTTTTAGTTCATATAAATAGTTAAAAAATAATGACAAAAGAATAAAAAATTGGCCTGGCCCGGCCCCTAATTTCTTTTTATAATTTAGCCCGGCTGGCCTGGTCCGTTTTAAATTTTGGCCCGCGTTCTTCAGGCTGGCTGGCACTGCGTTGGGCGAGCTTTCGGGTCCCAAATATAATAAGTATGCATAGGTTCATTCCGCTAATTTAAAAACATGATCTCAATTCGCCAGGTGCCTTTAAAATAAAAGTTGTTAAATGTAGGTAGGCTTATAAAGAAAAAATATATTTTGTCACAGAACGAGCATAAAAAATGTTAATGTTAATATAATTTCTTTCATATTAATAATTTATATATACAATTATTTGTGCGGTATTATTTATGGAAAACAATATTATTTTTCCCTATTAAAAACAAAATATATTTTTATTTGGTAAAATTAACCATCCTTTATTTGCTTTTCAATTGCAATTTTTATATTCAAGTGGTCGGATATTAAAAAAATGCTAATAAAACACAAAAAAACATTTAATTGAGTTGCGGAATAATAGTTGTGAAATATCGCAATTAAAAGAATTAAATTTTGTATTTTATAAAACATCTACTTTTGGCAAACAGCAATTTGTTAAAATTTTGTCAAAGTCTATCGTAATTCAATGATTATTTGTGTTTTCAACTAAACAAAACGACTTTTAAAACTAAGTTTATCGTAGAAATCCTGGTTGCAATTATTTTAAATAGTTTAAATTTATAAGCACGGAAAATTGTAATTTAATTAAGTTAAAGCGCGTTTAATTTTGAGATGTTTTTTTACCAAATTCTAAAAATGTACATTTAAGAATTTATAAAATTTAACTATTAGACAACCACTTAGTTAAATAAGGAACACAAAGGCAATTATGAAATATGGGGCAATTATAAATTTCTTGATAAGTAGGTTTGACAAGTTTGGATTTGGTATGATAATAGTGTTTTATTACATGTAAAATATATTTTTTAAATATAAAACTTATCAGAAAACTTGACTTTAATCAAAAAATCAAATGATCTTGATAATCATTCGTATAGAACAAATACAAAAAAAAAGGTTTTTATCAAGTCTTGGGCTATCGATATTCTATAAGTTATAATTATAGTTAATTTTTTCAACTAACTACAACTTGGATTTTTTTAAATGTATGAATCAACAATGTATCAATAAAAATTTTTCAAATACAGGGTTGATCCTTATTAATTGCTCTATGAGTACGAATAATCGTTCCGCGTACACAATCTTTCTACACGCATCGCATAGATTTCGTATAAATAGAGTAATCATTTCGTGCGCATAAAGTAATTCCCAGGGATCAACCCTGCAACTTTGAATTAATTTATTTAAAAATTAAAAGTTATTTTTTAACAATTTCTAGCTTAAATCAATGGTTTTTTGGTATTCTGCAACAAAACAACTCTTAAGCACTATATCAAAAAATCCTTTGAATTAAAAATTATGTTTTTTTGCAACTCTTTCAAAAGTCATATATTGAAATCTTAATTAAGCAATTAAGTCATATATTAGGTTATTGAAAATGTTATTATGCTAATTTATAAAAATTTCGACATGTTCAAAAATTTTATTAACTATAATTTGGTTAAAAACTTTACGGGTTTTATTAACTGTATACTTAATTTTTTTAACTCAGTTTTTTTTGCCTTGACATCCTTGCTTTAAAGCACGTAAAGAATTTTGGCTCAAATTATTGTTAATGGATATTGGTGTTCATAACAAATATTTTGTCAGAAGAATAATTTTCGCACGAAATAAACAACGTCAAATCGAGCGCCACATCAAGCCATTTTTTGATTTAGCAGTGAACAAAAAAAATGATTGGGTTTGGCGTATTCTCCCATACATTTCCCATTTAGAAGCCATACCCAGGACTTTACTTTTTTAGCAAAGCAAATAATATTGCCGCCGGTTTAAAACTATAATTTGCTTGCACGCCCAACATTCAGATTATTACCTGGGTAAACTTTAGGCATATAGTTTAGGGCCTATTACCTAAGTAGACAAAACATGCAGCAGTAAAGTGGTTCACATGTGTAATAATTTCCTAAGAAAATAGCCATCTATGCACGGAATCGAACACGGGGCCTCCTGCATGTAATTCAGTGATGTTCCCATCAGCGGTCCTCGCAAAAACACTTATAAAAAAATCTGTGCGATGCTTGACTCTCGGCGAGAGCTTTAAAAGTTCCGCTGCGTGCTCTAAAATCGAATTAGGTCAAAGGACATTGCGTTGCTTTAAAGATAAAAAAAGTTGCGCTTTTAAAATTTTTACCACATGATATGAAAAATCTTGTGCACTTAGAAGCATCGTAAAAAGTACTCGTTTTTAAGATTTCTATCATAGATAAAGTTCGCTATTAAAAAATGTATTATAAACTTGCGCTTTTGAAAGGCGGATGTGCGCATATTAAATTCTCGCTCTTTGGGGTAAGGATTTATTGATATTTCCCAATTGCAGTGAAAATCTTTACCATGGTGCTATAAAATTTTATTTTACCCGGAAAAATGAGGTTCCATATGCAATGATGTTTTTAAAATTTAAATGTTAAAATCATGGCGCCTAACCGCCTGCTCATGATGGCGCACTTATTCATTAGTCTAATAAGAAGCTTGCGCTTTGTTAGCACAGGTTATAAGTCATTTAATGCATATATGATATTTCGTGACAGCGATTGATCGATCAAAATGCATGAATGGCTAAACTTAAAAAATGTAATACCTGTCTAAAAATTGAATCAGCACACACATATAAGGATTTTAGAGATTCTTATCTGTATATTAATTTTTTTATAAAAAAATGCTTAAATAAAGCTACTTTTACTTTCAAACTACGGATAAAGAGGCAATATTATGCTGTTAAAATAGGTTTGTTGATTTTATTATATTAATCTTTTCACAAAGTTGAAAGTGTCGCTTACAATACGCAAAATTAAACAGCCTCAAATTATATCCTATGGATTTGACGGCCTCAAGAAAGAAGAGGCCGTGAGGGGGTAGTATTTTAGCAGGTACTTTCAACCTTGCATGCACCGGTTAATTTTTGAAGAAATACGGACATCAGTGCGGACAAATTTTCTCATATTAAACCTCATTTATGCAATGATCCATCTGTTCTTAAAATTCACTAGGGTATTTGATGATCTCAATCCCAGTCTATTTACAGACTAGCTTTGGGAAAAACGAGCAAATTTTTCCACCCCCTTCAGCTTAATTATTGTCCTTTCTTCCTTTGAAGAAACAGCTTTATGGTCCATTCTTCCTATGGAAAACAAGGATTTTTTAATTCCGAATACATTTTAAAATTAAAATGTTCACGTAAAGTCTGTTATCGTCACACTGCTTCAATTTGGGACCATTCATATCATCAGCCTATTTTTAATGTTTATGTATAATATTTAGACAGACAACTTGCAAAAAATAAATTTACAAGATCTTTTGGCATTCAAAACGTTTACCAAGTTTTACAAATTTAACACACCAATATTAAATCAAAATTATTGTATATTTTCATTTTCGTAGGCAGGTTTATTTTTTTGTAAAATATCTCATAATTTTTCGAAACAATACTATAAAATGATGAAACCGGAGACCGGCTGTCATTATGTATATAATGGGGTAAAATTATACGATGACTCCTACTCGGCCACAAATCTTGGGGGCAAGTGCAATAATTTAAAGCCTGATTTGTCATTTTAAATAGCTAATAACTTCTAAATAAATCACCAGAAAATAAAAAAATTCAGGTGTATGAAGTATAATCTATATTTTGTATAATAGTTTCGGACCAAACAATTTAAAAAAAGTTAGGCCATGTTTTCAAAAAAAGTAAGGAGCATTAAAATGGCGTATCCTTAAGTATCGAATTTTTATAAAAGAGTATCTACTGCTAATAAATGACCCGATGTAGTGGTGTCTGTATCTTTAATTTGAACACTTATTTAGGGTCTAAAAAATCAAATATGTTGCTGTGCTGCATTTAAAACTACAATAAGTTACGTAGCAATCTCCTTTGAATGGCCATATTTGTTTAAAATTTTTGATAAATGTAAGCGACTATTGCAACTTTTATTTTAAGGCTAACGAGAAAATTTGATATTAACAAATATTAAAAAACAAAGATGACAAATACAAAAAAACTTTAATAGTGTGTCGTTTTTAGGGCGTGTACATGAGTTATTTTTTCAAAAAATTAAAAAATTTTTTTTGATTAAATTTAAATTACAAAGGGTTGTCAATCCTCTTATTAGCAAAAAAAAATACTTTTTTGAAATAAAAGATTTGTAAAAATTTACAAAAAAAATGCTAGATATTTTAGAAATAATTTACTCACACGCGTCCTTACCCAATATAACATAAAAAAAATGGTAAGCGTAATTTCATCAGTATTCTGTTAAAGTCTTCGCAATCGTCGACGCGTAGGCCTTCCGCCCCGCTGACGTCTGTGGGGAGGCTTGATTTTGAACAACTGATAGATTCCACGTCGGAAATTGCTCCCACAAGCGCTGTACAATAAAAAATTGATGGAAAAATTTGTGTAGTAAAGCAGTAGGAAATATTTTTCGAGGATATTATACATTCGCTCATCGTAATTTGTCGCCGACAGGTTTAGGAAGTAAACTCTTATCCGCAAAATGTAGGAGGGGAAATTAAGGATGAGGAAAACACTTGAGATGAGTAACACGAGTTTAGTTATGCTCATTTGACTTCGTGTGAAAACGTTGCTAGCAGTTGACATGCGCAGCTGATCATCACTGCGAATAGCTCTGGGACCCGTTCTATTTCTTGGAAGTTTGTTAGTAGAAAAATTGTATTTAAATGGTTGTTTTATCGCCCTCTTGCCATTTAATTTATAGTGTTTTACCCATGACGAGCTCCTACATTTGTTGGCAAACCTTTTGGAATTCACAGCTCGCTGCTTTATCGAGTTGATCTGGGATATTTGACCCTGATGGGCACACATCATAATGGTGGATTTTCTTTTTGCATTGATCCTTGGTTTGGGAATATTATTTATTTTGTCATACCTGATTTGGCGCATTGTGGACAAGCAAGTTTCTTTGCAATTAAGAGGTGCCTCCCCTTTAACTTCTCCAAATGTCGCCATTTCAATATTGTGACATAATTCATGATCGAGCCTCAAAAGAGGAGTCGACGAACGTTTTGGTCCTGTGCTCAGACTTGAGACACGCGTGGACCGGGTTGGATCCATGCTATGTCTGCTTTGGCAGCGACAGCTGACGCTAGGCCTCACAGATGATTCGTATGGTAGGATACTGTAATCGCGTTTTGCCTTCACGGGAAACACTGTGTGTAACCCACTCCTTATTAGAAAGTTGCGCCTCGGTGAATTTACTATTGCCACACTTCCTTTTTTATGAACTATTTTTGGTTCTGTCAGTTTTTTAGTATTCTTTGAAAACTTCTTAGCTGGTGGCATTATTAAAGCAGCCGAATGACGGTTGATTGGAATGATGTCTGTTAGACCACGCTGTTTATCTTTAGTTTTTAGCTCATTACAACACGATAGCCGATACTGATTAAACGACGTCCCATGATGACAAACCAATAATTTTTTCTTATTGTGGCTTGTTGAAGGTAAAGATAAAAGCCTAAAAGCCTCTTTAGTTGTCTTAAAGGCAAAAGACTTTTGTACGGCATCTTTATTATTTGATCGTTTATCGATGCTCCTAGGCCTAAAAATGGTGTGTAAACATTTATCACTGTAACTATGCGTCATTGGATATTTATGGCGATAGCACTCGACCTCCATGAAATTGGAGTGCCCACAGTCATGAGTTTTTTCCTGATCAAGACAGTATGAGAGCCTTTGAGGAGAAGCTTTCTTACCTAGCTCTCGTAGTGGATATGGCTCTTAAAGAATTGCACTATTTTGCGACATATTAGCAAATTTAGGGTCACCAATATCCCAAAAGGTAAAAAAAGTGTTATCACGTTGTCGAAGTGATTAAAGTAATTCATTGTTCTCAAATGGGACACTTTGACTGAACACACAGGATCGTACGCTAAACTCAAAACGGATTTTCGTCCTCATGAATTACTTGGTGGAAAGATGGGTGAGACGGTTGCCAAACCTCTTTCAGTAGTTGCTCCTCAATAAATGGTTTGAATTGATCTATATAGAAATATAGCAATAAACTTTTTAATAATATAAAATATTATGATTCATTCTTCATTGCAGATTATTGGTTGACCCCCTAGACTAGAATGAGCTATTATTCATCAGGAAAATATTTGAGATAAAAAACAAATTTATATTAATTTTGTTTGACTAGTACGGCAATATTTTAATTTACAATTTTTAACCAAATTTCATTGTTGATTAAATATCTAAAAAAGATTGGGAAACATTGCAGAAATAGCCACTCTTTCAACCCTTCATTTTAAACAGGGCTGGGAAAAAGTCACCTTTTTGATGACCCAATTTTTTTGTTTTTCAAAAATAAATAAAGATTAGGTAGATTAATTGAATTATAATAATTAATATTTTTTAAATATTTGTTTGCTTAAAGCTCTAAAACCTTTATTTTACCTTATTTCTTAAAACCTTAAAAACGAGTTTGGCCAAAAATTGGGCTTTCTACCAGCTAAATATAACATCAATACCCTAAAAGTAAAACAATGAAAAATGGTGTGTATGTTATAGGGCATTAAGCGACTCAGGGCAAATGTTTATTGTCCTAGGACAAAAAGTGATTTATCCAATAAAATAATGTTCTATGTAATTCGCGTGTCCAATATTTTATAAAAAAATAAAGACTTTTTGCTAATTTAATCACACAAAGTTTCTCATTCAAATTGTCATCATTGTCATATTAAAATTACTAAATCTACCCTAAATACTGGTAAACTAATTAATAAAAATATACCCTAGATGTTTTAAAACTCATTAAAACATAATCTAATAAGAATAATTTTTGCCCCAATTTTTTAACCGAATGCGACCGATTTTCTAATGCCCTAGGGCAATAAGCTTTTGCATTGAATCGCTTAATGTTCTGCATTATTATTATATTGTTATTATTTCAAAAGCATATTAGAAAAATCTACAAAACAAAGTATTACCAAATTTTATAGTATTTCTATTTTAAATTCCAGCTTATTAAATTGCGTCATCAAGTTTAGACAAAATTTTAAAGTATAATGTAATTTTTAAGAATAATCTGTTATTAATATTAAGAGTGAAATTATATGTGCAAAATACAAAATATGTTGAATTTAAGAAGTATAATTTCAGTACAACTTAAATATTTTAACCTAAACAACTTAACTTTTAGGAAAATAAGAGTTTGGCCAAATATAGAAAGTATTCAAATCAAAAATGATAAAAATTTTAAAATTTATACGTTTATTAAGTGGACAGAAAATTAAGTGCCGTTATGACCAATCATAACTTTGTTAAATGTAATAAATAAGCAAAACACCAATATTAATGTATTTAAATTAACACTAACATTTTATATGCGTGTAAATGATATTATATAGAATCGTACTTAGTAAATATTTAATTCTAAAAAATATTTAGCGGACAAACTTTTTTTTATTTATTAAATACAAGTTTTTAATTTGATTTAGACGAAAAGCTCTGATTTACGAAAAATGTGATTGGTAAATGTGATAAAATTATAAGTTTTAGGGGATTAGTGACTAAAAAATGAATTCTATCATCAACATTGACTAATTTGTTACATTTTACTTACCAGATGAATTAAGAACCAATGAGGGACGTTGTGAAATAGGGTCTTTGAAGTCAATGTCGAATCCTTGAAGTTTCGTTTCCATTTCATGTTCTTCGACGTAAGTTGTAACGATTACACCGGCAGAAAAGAGCACATAGGGATAGATTAATATACCGACTGCGACGATAGTCCAGATATTCCTTTTGGCCCGTTTGACCGTGCAAAGAGAAGGTCTCTGTAATGGGAAGTAAATTGCTATGAACCTCTCGATGGTAAAAGCTACGATGAGCCATACCGATACGAAGCTGCAAACGTAAGAGGCGTAGACTATAAACTGGCACGCTCCTGGTCGGTTGTACAAATTAAGGTCGAGGTATGTCAACCAAACCGCAAAAAGTGCCAGAAGAACACCTGTGTCAGCTAGTGAAAGGGCTATGAGGTAATAGTAATAGGACGAGCTTGTAGGGTTAACCGTAATTATTCGCTGTTGTCTAACAATGGCTGAACGATTATTTTGACCATGGGGCGTTGCTAGTGGAAAGCGATCCATTGCGTTCGGGGCATGAGTGGAAAATCTCCGCGGAGGTGATGCTGGTGCCCCTCGAATTCTATTATACTGTTTAAGAATAAATCTCACTCCGGGTAGATTGCTCAACACTTGGTTGTTACAATTCATGTGGGATTGATATATTGTAGTTCGGTGAAAAGGTATTTTCAATTCTCGAGCGCGTGATATTACATTAGTCGTTGTCGTAAAATTATTGGTTACCAGAATGACGGCTATACTTAAAAAGTTGCCAAGAACCCCGATTACAATTATGAATATGGTGTAATAGGTGTTTAGGATGTGGAGAACTTTTTCCGCACGACCCCAAGTGTCAAGGACGGGGTTTGCTTCCATTACAGTCTGATTAATTTTACGGAAATTAAACCAGCGGGTTGATTAGTTCAGCATGGAAAAAAAGGAATAAAATTTCTATATTTGTTACTGGCAAAAAAAAAAATTTCTCTGTCCACTATTAAATAATCCCATGGTATATTTTGCCATTAATTATTTTACTGAGCCGGCTTTGTCTTTTACGGGTTTATTAATTATAAGTTAAGATAAGACACACGTTAATTAAAGTCCGACTCTCCAAAATTTCCCCTGTTGTACAATATATTTTCAATTGCTAAATAATGGACAGCTAAACTTATATTTGGCGGTATAAAAGTTGTTGTGAAGTAAATGTAGGTGCAAAAAAATAGGCTTCGACTTTTTCATATATTTTATATAGCATCCCCTCAGTCTCGTTAGGGTAAAAGACAAAAAAATTACATCGAAAAATTGTTACTATATGATACCATTTTTTATGTTTTTATTTTCCCCCAAATTATCTACTTACCATTGCGAGCATGTCTATAAAATGTCAAAGTATATTAAATTAAATAACGGTTAAATTGACCTAATTTACCAATATATGTTTCTTATATATAAAATACAAACTATACTGTATTAAACTTGAGAATTAAATTACTTGATCATTTTAAAATAAATGTTAGTTCATATAATAAAAACTTGGCTAAAATCCAAATGAAGTTTAAAATTTAAACTATAAAAAGTTTGAGCTTATTTTAATTTCCAAATATATTTAATAATTATAAAAAGCATCTAATAAACAACAATAATCGAGAGCAAACAAGATGTTTTAAGTTTTGAAACTGTTCAATTAGGATTACAGTATTTCTCACAATGCCTTGGTTTTTTTATCATCAAGTTCAAAGTAAATTTTAAAATTATTAAAATCAAATTTTACAAAATCCATTATTGGTCGCTATGAATTAATTAATTTCTTAAAACTACATACATCTTTAAAATAATAATTTAGAAATAAAAATAACCAGAAAATTAGGTTAAACATTATGAAATGCCATAAACTATGAATATTTTTGCATCCAAACGTGTTTTAAGGTTTATATGTTTAACCTTAAAATACTATAAGATTAAATGCTTAAAATAAAAGACTAACATTTTACAACTACAAATATTCGGCACCCATAAAAGGTTTTGATTGGCCAAGAACAGCTGCATCAAATGCTTAAAAAAGGGATTCAAACTTTGCTGTTCATTGTATTAATGTTAAAACACTCACGTGTGGCCTTCCTCTGCGCCCTTTCAATTATAAATTTTGATCCAATTTTAAAAATATTTTTTTATACTTGCCACATTCGGATCTATTTGTCATGAGACCTTAAAAATCTTTCAACAAATGCACTAATCAATAATTTAACACCGAGTTTTACAGGTTAAACAATTTAATAGAAATTTTAAAAAAGAATTATTAACTTATTTTGTAAAAATTACGTGGCTAGTATATATATTAAAATTTGCATACATATATAAATTAATTTATTTTTTTAATATTTTTTATTACAATTAACATTATGCTTATTTTAAATTTTAATACTTTTTTTAAGTAAATATCCTTTTTTTCTTAAAAACATGGCATGTTTATACAATAAAATCATCAAAAGTACAGGTAGTGCTACGTGTCCTATTTTGTATTTATTATTTTCGTTTTTTATAATTCGTGAATTTTGTATATTTGTTCTATTTGCTGAACCAGTTAGATTCGTCCTTTAAGAAACAGCAATAAAAGGAGAAAAGATACCGATAGAAAGGTGAATAAATAATGTTTTATAAATATGAAATTTCATGAGTTCAATAGCAAACATTTTTTAAGGATTGTTAAATTTATTTTTGAATAATTGTAAATTTATTATGTTATATTTAATTAGTTATTTTTTGATGCTAAAAAAATACCAAGTATAATCTGTAATAAGTGAAATTTTAGTAATTTGCTTATAATTTAAAATAAGCATAATGTTAAATATAAAAAATCTTATAAAGATAAATTATTTTATAATGCAATTTTTCAATATATATACTAGCAACGTATTTTTTACAAAAAAAGTTAATAATTCTATTTCAACATTTCTTTTGAAATGTTTGACCTGTAAAACTCGGTGAATTAAATCATTGATGACAAAAAGATCCGAAAGTAGCAGGTATAAAAAAATATTTTCGTTTAAGATGGATCAAAATTATTATAATTGGAAGGGTGCAGAAAAAAGCCATCACGAGAGTGTTTAAACATTAAAACAATGAACAGCAAAGTTTGAACCACTTTCTAGCTCTGTTGAGGCAGCATTGTTCTTGGCCATTCAAAACCTTTTTGGGTGCCGAATATTTGAAGTTGTAAAATGTTAGCAGATCTTTATTATCAACACAACAACTAAAAATCTATAATTTTGTTATTGAAGCGGACGAATCTGATTGGTCCAGCAATAAAACAAAATTCTAAAATATACTCATTTTAAAAATACATAATAGGATACGGCTTAGATTAGCATTTAGCGTTGTTATGTGCTTAGGATGCGCTAAAGGATTATACATAGCCTATTAAGTGATTGTAGAACCCCTTATTGCTAATATATTTTTAAACGTATAAAAAGATAATGGATATCAAACCTCTCAATTTTTATCAATAAATGCAATATAACTGTCGCTAAGTTCGGCAAAATTTCCTAACTCAAAGGCCCACCCTCTCCCCTCAAAATCCTGAACTGTGCGTTTGCTATCCTTTTGCTTACAACCTTACTCAAAGTTTAAAAATGGGACATTCTCATCTATATTTATTAAATTATTCCTTTGGCCAAAATTTACTCTAACCCCCAACTGAATTGACGGCTAGGAACTCTATGAGATGCTCGTATTTAATTAAGCAATGCAACATATAATATAAAATTAATAATTAATAACAAATGTGCTTACTTTTTCATTTACACTAAAATTTTTAATATTTTTATTTTTTTGCTTAAAGTACGGTGAAATTAATATAACTGTAAAACATTTTTTAAAAAAATGCTATTTAAAACCCCAAACTATTTATGAATAAATTATGAGATTAGTTTATTAAGTAAAGCTCTGACTGCTTTGGAGAGTTTATGTAAAGTAATTATGTAACACTCGGTTATAGTCGAGTTATTTTATGCCTTTTACATTGTTCATAATCGTAATTTCTAAAAATTTCACAACACTGAAAATTAAATTAATTTTATTGCAAAATTTTAATAGTGTTAAGTAGAATATAAAACCATAAATGAGGTTTTGTAAGATTACCAAAAATTGCCATTACTTTTAATGAAATATATTAAAGCTTTGGTTGTGTAAAATATATTCCTTTTGTTAAGAAAGTGTATTGTTATGTGAAAATGGGATTACATCCTTTTTAACCATAAGTGACTTTGTTTTTTAGTTCCGATCCAATCCAAACAATAACTTTTTTAGTCCGCCCGAAACCTTATCGAAATTACTTTTTGCTCCAATCTGATCCCAAGAGTTTGTCAGAATTTTTTAACTGAAGGCGCCTTCCAACTAAAATTTATTTGTTTAGATTACATATAAATCAGATAGAGCAAAAAAATTAAATGCTATATATTAATTCTTATGCAGGGTCCTAAATTATATTATTTAGATATATTAAAATTTTATTTTTATTCGAAATGCCAGATAATAGTTAAATTCTGTCTTTATTTTGAACACGCTATGGTATATACTTTTAAGGTGAAAAGGTTATAAGCGGTGTCTAAACTTGCGTGTGATAAAAAGTATCTTTTGAGCCTATATCAATATGGGAAACTTGATTGTTTGTCTCTAACCTCTAAAATTCGTTTCTGCTTTTTGCGAAATTATAAATGATAAGTTTATCCTAATCCATTTTTAAATGAATATCTATCCTCAACTGCAACATGGTTTTCTGGTATTTTGTAAAATCAAGATAATTAATGATTTATAACATTGTGGAAGAAATAATTTTTTAGGAAAAAAAGACTTATGCTCCTTCTTTAATTATATCCACCGATTATGCGACAACGCCCAAAGTGCAACACCAATGTGAACGACATTTATTACCCTTAAACTCTATAATGTATTTGTACATTAGAGCTTTAATTTTTTTATTTATTTCCACGTTACATATAAATCTCGTCAAAATTGCAAAAAAAATAGGTATGGTCAGATGTTTTAAAGTAATTTTGAAATAAAAATTACATTGATGTCAGAAAAGTTATAATTTTATTTTTTTATGAGGTTTTGACGGAAGACGGAAACAGATATCAAAAAAAAGAGAGCCTCTTAAAATGAAGAATTTTTAGTAACCATAGGTAGCTAAAACACATAGGTAGCAGGCCATCAATTAATCAATGCCTATCTTTTCACGAGGATTCCTGATAAAATAATAAATATGTTTAAAACAATTTGATTGCACATCCTTGTTAGATTTAAGAATTTTAAAAGTTAGTTTTGATGTAAAAAAAAGTTATACTTCCCAGTTTTATGTTTTCAAAATGATTACAAAATATTGTTTCCACATTTTTATTGTAAAAACACCCGGTCAAATATATCTAATTTAGGTCTTGTAATACTTTAGATTTTTTCAAAAAATCGAAAACAATGGAATTTCTTTTCTATCAAAACGCGTTCTAATGGCGTTGAGGAAATGCAATTTGCCTCTTTACCTTGATTCATGTTATTTATAAAAATGAAACAATATATGACAATAATTTAATTTAAACATATAAACATTCTTATCGCAATTGTAGTTTTGTCAATAACTAGCCCATAGATATTGAAACAAACATTTAAAATAAATTAGGGAATTTTATTGCGTTTATTTTTTTATAAAAAAGGTTTGTAAGTAAAAATTTGCGAGAATATCAAAACACTTGCGATCCTAAAGTTTCCTATTTTTGTGTTTTTTATCAAGCTTTATTCCAAAGTATCACAAAATAGCTTTAGTTTAAAAGCGCCTATGCGCCTTACATTTGATAACACAGGTCAACAAATTTTTATCTGAGCTAACTACAGAGATCAAACTTGCCATAGGAATTTTTAAATCTGTTTGCCGTTTTTTCTAATCATTAGTAAGTCAGCTATAAACATTGAAATTAGAAAAAAATGTCAAAAAAAAACAAAAAAGATTTAAAAATAAATTGATTTTTTTGCATATTCACAACAGCTAAACTGTTAAATTCTTCAAATAACATTTTTATTTAAACCAGATAGTATATCGTGTCGTATTTAAGCTTGGACGCGAAATATTCTGTATTATCAAAATTTTGATGTAAGATTTGATATACTAAAAAATTTATTTCCTATTATTTGAGAGATATAAGTTACAAGAGATTTTTATAAGAAAAAAAGATTCTTGAATTTTTTCTTTTATAATCTCGAGGTCGCAAAATCTGTTAATTTGGTCAAAAAAGGCCATTTTTTAGATATGGATGGATCTAAGGAGCCGAAGGCCGAAGAAACTACGAAAAACGGAAAATATATATGATATGGCCAGCGTCTCCTACTCCGGGGGGGGGAGGGGGGGGGGGGGTATGACGAGCGTGGCTCATAAAAATTGGCCGTGGGGGGGTAGGTTGTTCATGGGGGTAGGTATAACAATGGGGGGTTAAATGAGGAAAAAGACCCCCTTGACCAGCAATATATATATTTAAATTTTTTTGTTATTTTTAAAATTTATTTAATATATGTTTTATTGATTTATTGCCGTCCAATAAAATTCAATTAATTTAAATATTTTGTTATTTTTCTTATTTATTTTACATATGTTTTTATTTTTAAAATTTATATAACATATATATAATTAACTCAATGCTTTACAATAAGCTCAAATTAATTTTAATATTTCTATTTTTCAAATTTATTTTACATATGTTTTATTTACTCAATGCTTTCTAAGCTTAAATTAAATTAAATATTTTTATTATTTTTTTATATTCATTTAACATATGTTTTATAATGCCATCAAATAAACTTCAATTGATTATTTCATGTCGTGTGACTAAACTATGCACAGGACAAAGAATAAGGTTAGATAAATTTAAACAACACTGTAAAATAAAGCACTCTCATAAAAAGTGGGATGAAATTAAACATCAATATATCATTGTTGATCACAAAGGTTCTGATAGTAAGCTCACCGATCAACTGTATCGCTATGTAAGATTATATTTTTAATATTTTAGAAGAAAAAAACTATCAAAGTCAATGAAAATAAACTAATAGAAGAACGAACAACTTGTTATAATTGATGATTCTACCCAAGTAATCCTTTCAACAGAATCTCTATATGGTAAAAATTGTGTTTAATTTATAGATTCAAAAATTTCTGAGCATATAGATAACTCCTCCGATGAAGACGTGGAAAACGATGATGAGGATGATGCTGAAACAGTGTTTAATAGCTCAGAGGACAATTTCCTGCTACCTTATAGAGCGCTCAATAAAATACTTAACAATTTTGATAACTTAAAAAAAATTTATAATATCTTGCTTTCATTAACTATCACGAGCTGCAGCGCTGAACGTTCCATGAGCAAGGTTAATTTAACTAAAACTTATCTAACAAAATGGGAGATAAGTTTTTACAAAATTTAATATTGTTAAAGTCCGAAGAGGATATTTTGTTAGAATTAGATAATGATACAATTATAGATAATTTTAAATATTTACATCCAAATTTTAATAATTTACTTTAACTAGTCCTATTGTAATCTAAATCAAGATTAATTGTTGCAATCAATTATTTTTATTAACTTTTAAATATTTACGTGGTAGCACATTAAACAATCATTTTAATTAATACATTTTATTCATATATATGTTTTCGTACAATTCTTAATAATTTTTTTATTAAATAAATATTTTCTTTATTTATCGTCAGTTGATAAAAAAGAGCACCTTGTTTATAATTAAGAAAATAATGGGGGGGGGGGGGGTTGTTACCCCGGTGTATATTTTTTACCCAGGGGGGGTGGCTCGTCATTGGAATTTTGGGAGTAGGAGACGCTGGATATGGCCATCATGGGGATGCCTGCTTTCATGTTTTCATAAACTTTTTTTTACATTGATATTTGTTGATTTGTGTAATATCAACATTCAATGAATTAATTAGGACCAGATGGTCCATGGGCACCCCAATCAATGCTTGGGGGCGCCAGGGGTTAATTACTAGTTTTAGCTAATTTGTCCATACGTTATGCACCAATTGTTTGGCTTATGGGTCCAAATGAGCTACGGACCGGCCCTATTTTGATGACTTTGTATTGAGAATCGTAATATATTTAGCGATAAAACATATTATTTAATTAGACTTAAGACATTTAGAAAGAGTAAGCTAGCGAATTAAAACATTGACTAAAGACTAGTTTTAGGGCCACCTACCTAAACACGACACGACTCGGCTTTGAAAACCTCGCGAAAAAACTTAAATTTGGTTAAAGGTACTTAACACAATTTCACACAAAAACCAGCCTTCTATCTTTCAAAATGTCACTAGAAATATTTTAGGGAAAAAAAGAGGCGATCAATAAATATATTATTTTTACTTTTAGACTTTTAATATCAAACTCTAAAGCTGTCATCGCTAATTAATTTTGACAGTTTTTTAAAAATGTTAGCAACTTGGTAGGGATCAAATACACTTTATACAGAAAAGAGGTCAAGGATTATGGATGTATTTTTTTGTATTTTCAAAAACTCATTCTTAATTATTTTGCGGGTTTGATGTGTTTAGTTAGGTAGAAGTTTTAAAACAAAAAGTAACATTCAAAAATTATTTATGGCATTTTATGAACAGCACTACTTTTACCTATAAACCAAAAAAAATTGTATTTGGATACATTTAATTTTGGCTGAATAGGATAAGTTAATATGCAATGATTGTCAAAATTTTGAGAAAAAAACCCTGTTTATTTGTAAAAACAAAACGCATTTTTTTAAACAATCCTAATCATGAACTCTGAAAATACTTTTTTTTAATAATAGTTTTTGAAACACATTAAAAAAAATTTTATTTAAAAAAACTCAACCATGAACACACCCTATCACAGGCCAATTTAAGTTAAGATCCAGACGCAAATACCGCTGGTGATTTATCATTTCAAAATCGGCGCTAAGTGGTTTTTAGGCTAATATTAATTTGGAACTAGGTACAAAATTTTTATAATTGTATGCATAAGGTAGACGCGACGGCTTCATGGGGCCATGCAGTGAAAAATTTGCCTCCTTTTTTAGAGGTAAAGGACAAGGAGGCTTTAGTAGAAAATTGACTTTTGGCTTCTAGGGTTACAAAGTGTACATGCCGTCGTATCCCATTGGGGGCGTCATTTAGATGGTTATTATGGTATTGGCCCACAGTGACCCCAAAAGCTAGGAATTTCGCCGAATAGCATTTTTATTCCTACTTACATAAAAATATTCGCGTGATCTACTTAAGGATATGCGAGAGAATTAATTAAGAACCTAATATTAAACAAAAATTTTATTTTGTTGCTTTTTAGATCTTAGCTCGCAAAACTTCGTAACTTTCATGGACTTATATATGTTTATAACAGGCTAAGAATTCAGTACCTGAAAAGCCAAAGAAAAAAGATGAAAAGAAGGAGATTAACATAAGTTAAAATTAATTTCTTTACTTTAGGTTTTTCTGTGCCTCTAAATTTTTATAGACCAGCTCATGGGATATTTTTTTTTTGCAAAAAAAAGATAAAATTTGGGTTATGTTCAGGGCTGTTAATCTGACCCAGGGCGGGTCGGCGACCCAAAACCGGGTTAGCGCCCAAAAACGACCGGGTCAAACGCCGGGTTGTTTTGTAGAAAAATAATAATAAAATAAGGAATATTATTTTTTACCCTTTTATGTGTGTAGAGGGGGAAAGAAAGAGGGATTTATTATGTGTTGTTGTGAGTGAACATACCGATTTTTTTTCAGATACACATTTAAAAATAATTTTTTTAACAATATAAAATTTTTAGGTTTTTAGTACGATAGACGATAGTTTTTTAGGTAAAGAAAATAATTGTGGGAGAAAATTAGTATTTTGTATTTTGTTAAATATCAAATATAACTTTGTCAATATTAAGCCATGTAAAATTTTTGTTTGCACTATTTATTAATAAATTTTTCAATGTCAAGTCTGCTGAAATTGTGTCAATAAACTCTCCTAAATGCAAATAATTTAATTTTAAATTTGTTTTATTTTTTTAATTGGGGCGGTCGTGTGCTAGTAATCTTTCTATAAAGTTTTTCAATTATGCTTTATTAATAAATTTTGATTTTGTCATTATTAACCTGCTGGATGTCACCTATCTGTCGCAAATGTCTATAATTTGACTTATATAAAATTTTTCAAGTTTTTTTTTGTTTTTAACATTATTTATTAATAAATTTTGGCAAATTTTGTTAATATGAAGCCTGCTGAGTTAATGTCACCTGAATGTCGCAAATTTTTATAATTTAAGTGAATAAATATATTCGATTTTTGTTCGGGCTGCCATATATGAGTAATTTTTGTGGAAATTTATTAGTTTTAGGCAACTAGTGACATTTCAGAATTGTCGCAACTGCCATTATTTAAATTTTGAAAAAACTTTTTCGAGTTGTTTTTTGTTTTTAAACTTATTTATTAATAAACTTTGGCGAATTTTGTTAATATGAAGCCTGCTGAGTTAATGTCACCTGAATGTCAAATTTTTATAATTTAACATTGAATATATATATTCGATTTTTTTTGTTCGGGCTGCCATATATGAGTAATTTTTGTGGAAATTTATCAGTTTTAGGCAACTAGTGACATTTCAGAATTGTCGCAACTGCCATTATTTAAATTTTGAAAAAACTTTTTCGAGTTTTTTTTTGTTTTTAAACTTATTTATTAATAAATTTTGGCGAATTTTGTTAATATGAAGCCTGCTGAGTTAGTCACCTGAATGTCGCAAATTTTTATAATTTAACATTGAATAAATATATTCGATTTTTTTTGTTAGGACTGCCATATATGAGTAATTTTTGTGAAAATTTTTTAGTTTTAGGTAACTAGTGACATTTCCGAATTGTCGCAAATGCCATTATTTAAATTTTGAAAAAACTTCGACATTCAGGTGACATTGGCTCAGCAGGCTTCATATTAACCAATTTTGCCAAAATTTATTAATAAATAAGGTTTAAAACAAAAAAAACTCGAAAAAGTTTTTTCAAAATAAATAATGGCATTTGCTACAATTCGGAAATGTCACTAGTTGCCTAAAACTAATAAATACAAGTTGTACAAATCGTCTAATAAAAAAAGTACCACCAAATACATAAATTATCGACTAAAATTTTATGTAGACATTAAGTTAATTATTTAGCTAGTTCATATCAAGTATCATAAAAAAACTAAAAAAAACAATATTAATAGCATTATAAATGTGAGACATTTGCATAATCAGCTGTTTTTACATTTTTACAACTTTATTTTTATAAAAAATGAGTTTGGACAAAAAAATTACACAATTCCAACATTTCCAATGGGCTAATGTTAATTTTTGAACTCCCGTGAAAAAACCCCGGAGTTTAAAAACATAAAAATTCCGGGCAGTTTTTGGGAGAAGTTTTTTAAATGGAGTTCCCTGAACTCCCGGTGAATCGGAGTCCTTCCGAATTCCGGAGTTTCGACATGCCCTATTAGTAATAGAGAAGACCTTTGCTCTGATCCCAGAACAAAAAACCTTTAACCTAAAATCTCAAGATTGCTAAATCATTTTTGACCCTTCAAGCCACCTCAGCTGAAAGCAAGCGGGTTTTTAGTGAGCAGTGGAAGGATTTTGATAACAATAGACCGAAACAGTCTCGGAGTAGACACGGTGTCTGAACTGACGAAGTGTGAGAGCTTGGAAGGATTTATTATTTATTATTTATTTATGTTCAATGTATATGGTATTTTATAAGTAAAACCATAAAATTAATATACATATATAACACTGGACAACAAAATTTAGACGACCCTAATCATCATTTATGGCAACTATCATTTTTGGTCAAGTTTTTAGCGCTGATCATATATATGAAATCAGATTTTTAGCCAATGCCTCAGATTTTTAGTTATTCGGTGTCAAAGTTGAGATTTTTCGATTTTTGGGGTATTTTGGGGTTCTATAGTATAGAACCTATGGGTTGTAACAAAAGTTTAAAAACATATTAAGATAATGGAAACATTCATTAATAATAAGGCGTTTAAAATTTTCTGTAATATTTAATTTTTTTTATTTTTTTCATTTTTTATAAAATTAGTGGTTTTTTGTCATAAACTCCTTTTTTTGATCCTAAATAACTTGAAAGAAAATTGCTAAAAAATTTTATGTAATAACTTTTTTAGATATGTTTTTTATAAGGAATCTGAATATGCCAATAGATTTTTTGTAGAATTAATAATAAAAAAAATTTTGCGAATTTTTTTTTGAACTTTGGACGCGGTTAAAAAAAATTGGAGGCATTGGAAAAAAATTAAGCCCAGGATCGTTATCGCAAGAAAATTTTCTACAAAACCCTCAAAAAATCGTTTATGTTGTTTTTTTTGTTGTCCAGTGTAATATATTGTTGTTTCAAAAAATGAATAACAAAATTATAAAGTAGCACAAGAATAATAAATTTTTGTTCAGTATTTTTTTAAAATCCCGAAAAAGGGAGGTATCAAGGTTAGATGTGGACAAGGGGTCACTTTTCAAATCACATTGTAGAATTTTAATATAAAAAATTGAATATTTCTAAATTATATCTCTAAAAAAGACCAAAGTGTTGTTAAATCGATCTTCTCAAAATGGAAGGGGGAGGGAGTTGAGCTAAATTTTTACTGTACTTATGTAAATTCTAATTAGAATAATATAAAATAGCTTCCTATAATTAGATATTTTCAGTTAATATCTGAAAAAACAAGATTAAAATGGTATATTATGCATATAAATGCCTATAACAGCTGATAGAGTAACGGAAGTGAAAATTAATTTTTATGTTTAGATCCGGCTTTATATAAGACCCAATATTTGACTCCTTTTTAGCTTTTAAAGCTTAAGGTTATTTTAATTATGATCAAACGACCCAAACACGCCGGTTTTTGATTTCATTTTCGACCCGGGCATGTGCCGGTGGGTCGCCGACCGGTCGCCATGGGTCACCGGGTCGTATTAACAGCCCTGGTTATGTTACGAGAAAAACACAATCAAATCATATTATTATTTGACACGCCGTTTTTTAACTCAAGGATATTCTTTTTAATAAATTATTCTTTGTCTATAAATTAAAATTATTTAAATTTTCTTTAACTAGATTATTTTATATGTAATTGGACAAAATAGTAAAAAAAAAATTTTAAAAAATGATTTTTCGTGGCGAAATCAGCAATAAATGTTGTTATAAAATTTAATTGCGATATGCAACATGACAAATGAACATGACATTATCAGAAAAAGAATTTGATAGACAAAACACATTTTTTGTTAATATTTTGATTGATAATAATAAAAATACAATGTCTAGTTAAAATCATAATTTAGTTTTATATTGAACATAATTTCTTATTGGTTATTGATAAATCAATTAATAGATTAAATCTTCATTACATTAGCACATATAACGAAAAAGGTGAGCTTGAATCGGCCGAGATACCAATAAATCCAGACTAATATTATCAGCGCTTGGGATTATGGGGATGGCAAAAATTTTAAATCCTAATAAATAAATGAATTCTAAAAAAATATTTTAAAATATAATGTTATTAAACACATTTAAAACTCATTAGCTAAAAATATTGCATATTTAAAAAGTTGTTAACATTAAATTTTTGCCTTTTCAAAATTTTAAAACGACCTGTTCGGCGCAGGAACGGTGAGCAGTTTTTTATTTAGGGTTATAGGTCTTACCGTATTTAAGATAAACATAATTTTTGCATACGCTAATCATTTTTAGCCTATGACCTCTCCCATATTGAATGTTCTTTATTTTATTAATTGTCTATTCTTTTTGGCCATAAATTAAATACTTTATAAATGAACATAGACATTTAAAACTGAAGATTGTAGGAAAATAATAAACAAGAAATGAGGTAAAAGATTTTCATTTATCTAACAATTTTTTTATTTAAATTTTTTATTTATTTTTCAATACGTTTATTTTTTTTTAACATTATAATTTTAAGGTTTTATATAAATTTTTTTTTATATATTTGAACATCTTATTACAAACCTGTGTAAATGTTTAAACAGCAAATATCTCAACTCTTGATGTAACCTTTTAGGTATTTAAAATTTATGTATCAAAAAAAAATTTAAAAAATTTGTGTCGATTGCACCTAAAAGATATAAAACGAGAGATGAGTGAGAGATTTTATATATATTATTTTGCAGTTTAATTTACAAAAAAAAAGTTTGAAATTAAAAACGTATTGCAAATATATAAATATTCTAGTTTGGTTGGGAAACAGTCACACAGCTCTTACCTTTAGATTGCCATATTTTACTAAAACATTGTTTGCAGTTTTTTAAATAACTAAACCTAAAGCTTTGGCTTCGTCCACCAACGGAAATGGGTCAGCATCAATGTGTCCATCGGTAAATATATACAGTCTTTTTTGTTTGGCCCGAGATCTTAGACTTTTAGACAGCATACGGACACCTACATCTAAACCATGTTTCAATTGATTACCGGTGCCTAATAAAAAATGTATGAATAGAAAAATATTTTAAATAAACTGATATTATAAATCATAGTTTCCTAATTTCAGGATGCAAATTCAAAAATAGCAAAATAAATTTTTTATAAAATAATTTAAAATACTTTTATCTAAACAATCACATATAATTGGCCGGCATGCACAATAAAATCATAGTACAACTTGAAAAACGAAATATTTGGTTTTATGGCAAATTAAATGGCATTTTAAAATTCTCTTCACGGGCAAGTCTATGATGTCAACTTAAAATAAAATGCCCAGACCCTTATTTGACATTAAATATAATAAAATAGGGATAAAAAAAGCTAATTAAAAACCTACACTAATTTTTCGTGCCTTTCTCTAATTTTCTATTTCCCTCTTAGGGGCGAGTTCAGACTCAATTCATTTTTTTCATAAATTTTTAAAATTTAATATCATTTTTTTATAAAAAACTTATCTTTCAAATATTTAAATGCTAATAACAAGGATTGGCGACTTTTTGTAAAAATGCCTTAATGTCAAAAGGAAAAAACGTAAAAATTTTTTTAAAAAAATGAAGTGAGTCTCAACGTGCTTTAACATGCCAAAAAAATTCGACCAAATGAGCATATTTAATTTTATTAAAGGTAGCGTGAAAGAAGGATATGTATACTAAAATCACACTAAGCGCCTAAAAGTATTATTTTATTATATTCATCCTACATACCAATCTAAACAGCAGGCATGTTAATATTAAACATTATAAAATAAATTAAAAATAAGTTTAGTTACAACAAAAATGGGCATTTTTTGAATTCAAGTAATTAACCGTCAAGTCAGATTAGGCCAAGCATAAAAAAATTTAAAATCAATGTCGGCCGGGCTTAGTTTAACCGATGGTGAGTATAAATAGACAAGATGCTTTGTTTTTTACATTAATCTCGAAAAAAAATCGTAGACAAATGGTCGACTATTTAAATGTAAAAAGGCTAACTAATAACATTATTGGCCAATTAAAACTAAATAGTTTACCCACCTACAAATGCTAGCTCACTAACGGTCTTCAGCAACACATTATAAGAGTGTCCATTTCTGAGTGGTATCAATGTGCTACTTACGGCATTATAAGTCACGAGACCTATGTTTGTTCCCAAAGCCGAAATTTTATTTTGTGAGTTTAACATATCTAAAATATTCTGAGAATAAAAAAACAAACATTTGTTGGGTGAAATTTCACTAAAAATTAGAATAAAATGAATTTTGTGTTCCCATTATTACCAAAAACCCGATTAAAGTTTTTAGTAAAACTTACACATTACATAGGCTGTGTATTGTAGATGATTTGTTTTTTTCTTAAAATTTAAAACAATGGGATTTCCTATCTATCAAATCGCCTATTTAACGCGTTTTATCAATGGCGCAAAGGCAATAATGCTATTGCCTTTATATAACCATAAACCATGTGTTTTTATTAAGAAAATAGACAAGGAGAAAAAAAATTCCGTGAAAGAACTTTTTTATTTATATATCACATTAATTTATTTATCAAATTGACATAAAAAGATCCATTAAATTGGAGAAATTTAAAATTAAAGCATATAATTGACAAATATGTCATTGCGCTTTTTATAGTAGGAAGAACATAAAAAAATCTAAACTCTTAAAATTGTACAAAATTTAAATCTTGCAATGAATGTTGAGATAAAAGTTTTAATATGTAGGTTTAATACATAATTTTGCGATTAACATTAGCTTGGTATGAACTTTGTGGCACAACATTCTTTGCTATTGTAAAATTCATGTGCGCGTAATAAAAATGTGGTAAATTAATATACCTTTAATTCCGATTTGAGACAAGTCATCGTACGTTTATCAAAATTTTTGCTAATTTTTATTACGAATACAATGTCGATAATTTCAAGGGCTACGTTGGGGAACAGCAATATTTTAATTGAATCATAGATAATAATGACACTATAACTCAACACCATTGTTTTTAAATAACATTGTTATATGTAAATAATATTCAATAAAAAGTTTATTATTTTAGAAGCATTTTTTACGAAAGACTAAATAGTTAAGTTTAATAATAAATCAAATTTTTGGGATTAATGTAAGAGCTTATGTCGGGGAATCTATTATGTTTTAGGAAAATAAAATGAATTATATCTACCGAATTAATTATATTACATTAATTATTATAAAAAAATTTTTTACTGGCTTAAATTTGACCAAAAAAACGGCACACGGTGTATATAGTCTCTAATTAATTAATGAGTACGCCTGAAAAATTTGTCTATTTGAATGATCCTTAAAAATCTTTAAATCTCACCTATGTATTTTAATAATCTAGATATAGATATTAAAACATTTTAATATATATGATTCGTGTTTGAATTGAGAGGCTCGGCCATTAACACATACGGGCAGGTCAAAAAATCACTGCTAGATACAAATTCCTATTTAAACTAGATATACAGTGATTAATACAATACTTTACTTTAAAAATCAAATGATAATTGCCTATCAATTGACAATATTAAATATTCAAAAAGCCACTTTAAAATAATAGAACGAAGTAAAATTTAAATAATTTAAATCACACTAGAACAATATTATAATAATAAACACACCTGATATATAAGTACATATAGATGCGAGAGTGAGTAAAAATTTGGAAAAATTAATAAACATTATAAAAATAAGATTAAATATAATTATTAAAGTTCAACAATCAAATTTTAAAAACCTACCTTAATAGCAGTAATTAAAAATTTAAAACTTTATTTATTAGTTGCTCAATTTTAGGAATTCCTAACTCTAATAACATTAACTTACACTTCATTGCATCTTTATGGTTTTGTTTCATAAAATAAATTAGAAATGACCAATATATATTTTTAATAGCTGGATTGCGAAATAAATTTATATTTAAATTTTGGGAATATATACAAAAACATAAACCTTTTCTATGAGGCTTTTAATGACAGCATTTGCCTAATAGTAAGCAAATATTTTACGATAAGAAACTTAGAATATTTAAAGTAAGTTTTTTAGATATTACACCATTACTTATTTTCCAATCGTACGTCAATCCAAGGTATATAGACTTTTACATGAGCGGGATATCTGTCTGCCCAATTTTTAACCTTTACATTAGTAAAAATGTAAAAACAACCTAATAATTTTTATAATTATTAGGCACCCAGTCCCGTAGGGCCGGTTACGTGTTGCAGTATATAAGGGGCTGTAAAAAGTTTAAATTTACAATCTTTAAAAAAATCTGTTATTTTTAAATTTATAATTTTTAGACATAATTTAGTCGATTTTTAAATGAACTAAATGATTAAGATTTTGGCATAAGAAAAACATAATATTTTGTAATTTATTATTTTAGATAAATTACAAATGCACATATAAATCCATTAAAAATTAATATAATTTTATTTAATTATACTCAAGGATTTTATATTTTAATTATTGGCGTAGGGGTGAAGACCTATTGCTCAACCCGCCTCCCCCCCTCCCCCACCCTTTACAAAATGTGGTCATTTCTGTGAAACGTTTAAAAGTACAATAAAAATTTGGCCCGTAACATCTCCTACTCTCTCCCTTATCAAAATGTTAGTTATTCTCAATATATTGTTTTATATTTTAACGATTCTAATTTTTTAGTGCTGATTTCGATTAATTTATTTTATTAGCCATTCAATCTACTGAAAGTTATGAGTTAACTAAAGAGACCAATCTGCCATTTTAGAGTTTTTAAATCTGTTCACCTTTTCTAATAAAACTTTGTTTATAGAAAAAAAGGTAAACCAAAAATATTAAAAACAACTATTTTTGTATTTAAAACCGTTAAACTGTTATTCAAACTCAAATAATATTTTAATAAAAAACAGATAACTCAACAAATATCAATGTCAGAAAAAGCAAGTTTATGAAAACTTAAATGAATACATTCCTATGGTCGCTTTATCTCATCCATATTTTTTGTTTTTTGTAGTTTCTTCCGCCTTCTGCTCCTTAGCTCCGTTTATATTTAAAAAGCCTATTTTTCGACCGAAATAACAGAATTTGCGACCTCAAAAATACCCCAAAAAAATTCATGAATCCTTTTTTATATAAAAACCCCTTGTAATTTATATTTATTATCTCAAATAATAAAAAATAAAATCTAAATACATCGAGTTTTTAATTCAACATTCAGTTAATACAATATATTTGGCATTTCAATCTAAATATGATCTAATTTAGGTTTTTATATTATTTAAGGTTTGAGTTTAATCGTTTAAATGTTTTAAATACAAAATATTTTTTTAAATATAGTTGTTGTTTCTTTCATATTTTTTCTATAGTTTTTAATGTTTATCTCGCGAATGGTAGGGTGAAAAATTTGGCAAATACTACAGTGGGGTTCATTTGGACCCCAATTTGATATCACTAACTTGATTTTTATTTTTTCTGAAGAATACCTGCTCCTTAATAATTTAATAATATAAGTAATCGTAAAAAAATCTAAAATATGAGGTTTTTTTATTTTTTTATGTTACATAAAATATATATAGTCAATTTAAATATATCATTATAATTGATTAAATTGTGTTTTTAGGTCTAGTAGATTATTTTAAGTAAGATTCATAAAAAAAATTTTAAAATAAAAAATTATTTTTGGCTATTACTCATCTTAAAAACTGGATATTTTATAGTGAAAATAAAATAATTTATTATACTATACAAACATTTTACTTAAATTTGTAAAACAATTTTTGAAAAAATACCTAGAAAACAAGGTTGTAATTTTATTAGTTTAAATCATTCAGGCAATAGTTTTAAATTTTGAAATTGACCAGGAGGGGTCCATCCGTACCCCCATAAAATTTTAATTTCGAAATAAATTAAATTATTTGACTTAGACAAAATATTAATTACTAGTTTTTTTATTATATATTTAAGAACAAAGTCACAAAAATTTGATAAATGTTATATAATATTTTTGAAGGTATTTATTTAAAATGTGCATGGGGTCTATATAGACCTACAGTGCTAATTTCAGATTAAGCTGATGTCAAGGTTGAATATTTGCTGGGCTATTTCATAATAAGGATGGTTGAGGGTAGTAAGGTATGGCTAGGGTTAGGCAACGCCTTACCTTAGAGCAAAACTATTAATAACTCCTGGGCAACTATTTATTGAAGTTATAATCACATCAATGTCTATATATAAGCAGCAGACAATGAAGTCAGCTGAGCTTTTGTTTGAATAAAGAATTATAGAACGCCCATCTTGTATTGGTGATATTGGTGTCAGAAAGGGGAAGACAAATTTATGTACAACTGCATGGTAATTATAAGCATTATATTATTATTTTACATAATTCATTGTTCTGTTTATTTTATATTATTTATTATTAAATTAATTTTATTAATTTAGATTAACTAATATTAAAACATAAAGAAATAAAATTAAAGATGCTTTATAAATATCCTGATTTTTTTGAATTAGTTTTTAATGAGTTTGATATTAGGATAGGAATGGGAATCTGTGTATTTTTAATTTTAATCTACAAGTTTGATAGCTTAAGAGTAAGAAGGACTACGGATAACTTGACGCAGAATGGCGATTTGGAATAATCAACGGCAGTATATAGCATACAGGCAGTATAGAGGTCTGAATAGAAACTATGTACAAAGGGAGAGACCACAAATCAGAGCTTCAGAATGTAGATGTCAGCAACCAACATCGGAAAGAAATGCACGTGGTTATGACTGACTAACTAAATTTAATAATGCAAACTTTAATATGAATGAATATAATATTAATTTATTGCATGTCAAAGATTTATTATTAATTTAAATAAATATTATGATTTTGATAATGATTATACTAATATGCATGATTATAAAATTTTTAATATATTTACCAAAAAATTAGAAGACCAAAAAATGTAATGATTGAAATGGTGCTCAACCAGAGCTCCATACAATTTCTGATGGATACTGGGGCAGATATCACCTTAATATCCAAAAGAGACTTTGGCAAGATTTGGATACAGGCTGAATTGAAGACAACTAGGTTAAGGTTAGTACAATATAATGGAGAGCAGGTAGATTTATTGGGTCAGCATGAATTTGACCTGGCAATAAATACTACCTTGTTGCATATGACAATATATGCGACTAAAATGGGGGCCAGGCCGATTATGGGATGGTCTTGGATACGGGAGATTGGTCCTTTAGTAGGTTGGTGGGGTATTTGTGACAACTTCTGTAAAAAATCTGGCCAAAAAGACCAACTAAGTAGGAACAAAAAGATTAGTTTGTGCATGAAAATATTAAGGTACTTAGGTTTAAATAATTTGGAAAATAGTAATAGCATAAATATAGTTAAAAAGGATAATATAATTAATCAGCCAAAAGAAATAAAGCTTCCAAAAGATGTTTTAGTTAAATGCCCATTTTTAGCAAAATATTCAAAGATTTTTAATGATGAAATAGGATTGTTAAATGACCATGAAGTAGTTATTGATCTAAAGGAAGGAACCATTCCACGGTTTTTACCTAGTCAGCGTATACCTTTTGCAATTTATCCAGAAGTAGTGGAGGTTCTTAATCGTTGGTTAGAACAAGATGTTATAGAACCAGTAGAATATAGCTATTGGGCTACACCACTAGTCCCTTTAAGAAAAACTAATGGAAAAATGCGGGTATGCGCAGGTTTCAGGTTAATCGTTAATCCATGTTTAGTACCTATTAAATATCCCCTACCACGTATAGAAGAAATTTTATACAGGGTAGGGGGAGCATGCTTATTTTTGAAAATTGATTTTGCACAAGCCTATCTACAAATACCCATTTGTAAAAAACCTATTAAAATTTTAACTATTAATTCACCGATAGGGTTGGATGCATTTAAGAGGTTGCCATTTGGGCTGACCACCTCGGTACCAATATTTAAGCTTACGATGTAAAACATTTTTCATGGTATGCCTGGTGTCTTTTACTATTTAGATGATATCTTAATAGTGGGGCACAATCAGGAGGAACATCCTAAGGCTAGAGGCTGTGCTTACACGTATATTGCACAAAAGGCTCCGCGTTAGTCTTGAAAAATGTTGGTCACAATCTGAAGTTACTTATTTAGGGCATGTTATTAACTCAACAGGCGTAAGGCCAGTTGAGTAAGTTAAAGGCTATAGAACGCATGAGACGGCCCGAATCAGCACAAGAACTGATGTTGTTTTTAGGGTCATTTTTAATTTAGAAAGTACATACCGGGATTTGCACGGGTATATCTGCATGTTTGTATGGACTTTTGAAAAAGAATGCAAGTTTTACTTGGGGTAACAATCAGCGGCTAGGGTATGAGACTCTTAAAGCATGTCTCACGTCAGCACCGGTACTTGTGCACATTGAACAGGACCGTGACACCCTTTTAGCTGTTGATGCCTCAAGTATTGGTATCGGCGGGGTATTACTACAACGCCATAACCAAATGGAGCATCCAGTTTTTTTCTTTTTTCGAAAGTTAACTATCACTGAGTGTAAATACTCTGTGATTGCAAGGGAAGCACTAGCAATGGTTTTTGGGTTGACAAGATGCCGTGAATACCTTTTAGGTATGCATGTAACGGTAGTCACCGATCATAAGCCATTGGTGGCCCTTTATAAAAAATACAATCGTGAGCTATTGCTTTCACCACGATTGCAAAGATGGCAATTACAGTTGGGTAGTTTTGATATAACTGTGAAGTATCGTGAGGGGAAATATAATTACCTGTCCGATATGTTGTCGCGCTTAGTACAACATTTCGATGCTACGACAGGTGAGAATGTTTCATACTCTCTGGTAAACCAGTTACTAGTATCAGAAATACCTGAAATAGCTGATGCCATTCTAGCTGATTCTGTTTTATCACTTGTATTAAAATATTTGCATGGTGAGGTGACAGAGGATGCAGTCCCACACGTTTGTCTCATTTCTGCATGAATTGCATGATGAAAGGGGTATGATAAAACGTGGGGACACGGTAGTGATACCTGAGGCCTTACGCCAGGCAATTTGTCAGGAATTGCATGCAGGGCACCAGGGTATCAACTGTATGAAGCTGCTAGCCAGGCAACTGGTGTGGTGGCCAAAAATGGGTAAACAGCTAGAGGCTGTTGTCCGGGAATGCAGGCATTGCGCTGGGTTAGCCCGGGTACCCAATCATGACCGTCAAGCTAAATGGCCCGAGGTTCAAGGTCCGTGGGAGCGCATTCACATGGATTTCTTTGAGCTTGATCGGTGTTCGTATCTTTTAGTTGTATACAAATTCTAAAAGATATGTTTAGCTTGTATGGTATACCAAAGTCAGTGGTGTCTGATAATGGAACCGCGTTTGTTTCCAACCTTCCGGTTTTTGCCATTATTTAGCCATTCGACATATATTAACTGCTACTTATCACCCAAGTAGTAACGGTTTAGCAGAACGCCCCGTGGGAATTGTGAAAAAATGGTTAAAGTTATCCAAACTGGAAAAAGACGGTACTTGGATGTATAAACTTTACCATAATACAGCTCCCAGGGAGAATCGTGCTAGCTTTTTGGCACTATTTTTTGGTTGGGGGTTAAATTTACCATTATCTAATCGGATGCAGAATCGTGATGCTAATATTACCGGTACAGTTAATAAATATAAAAAGGGTGATCCAATTTGGGCTCTTACGCCAACGGGCCGCAACAAATGGATTGAAGCCATCGTCATTGGATCAATTGGGAATAAAATAGTGTCGGTCAAACTTTTGAACGGTTCAGTGGTGCGGAGGCACGCTGAACAGGTCAGACAAAGGTTGGACACGCCGGTTCCCGATTGTGAGATGATGCGGTAGACCCTAATGCATGGAATCATTTAATAATTTTTAATTGTTCCTATGTGCTCGATATTTCTATTTTTATTAGAATATTTTCTTTTAATATGGAAATACGTATACCAACTTTCTCGTTAAGGATGTCACTGTGCGTACTGAAGCGACCGCTTCAGGAACAGTCATTCCGGGTTGGGTGCAGGACGATATCCCTACTGTAACACGGCCGGACGAGAAGGCATTGACCTCTGGTCTAGGGAAAAAACTCCGTAGAGTTTTTTGCAAAACTTGTAGGGGTTTTTTAAAGGTAGCACACGAGTGTGTACCTAAGCCACTACAGGTGAGGTCAGCTCTCGCAGGAAGAGGACGCTTACCTTTGAGGACCGTTGCCAGTACCGTTTATGCTGATCAGCTCAAGCACGGTTCTGCCCGGCACATCAAGATGGTTAAACCGAGTAGTCCCAAATGGTGGGATGCTCGAGAGGCAATTAATATTCGGCAGAAGGGGTTTGGTGACTCTAAAACTATGCATCAAAAATAAAAATTATTAATATGTTAATTTTAATATTTTGTAAATAGCTATCTTTTCAAACAATATTTATTTTTTTTTATGATTAGTGTTAACAATATGATGATAAATATATTTGATATAAATTTTGCAAAATTTATATTAGTTAAAATACGTTATTGTATTCAAAATTTATATTATTTTACAATATTTTATTGTATTTTAAATTTATATTACGTTTATGCATTGTATTGTTCTCTTTATTATTATGATATATTTTATTGTATTTAATATTTGTATTATTTTTTTTTGTATATTTTATTTTAGTTTACAACATATGAGATTGTAAACACCTAGGCTGAAACATTTTTTGTGAACAAATTTTTTTTTAGAAGGGAAGGGGATAACCATTTACAGTTATTCGACAGGCTAAAAAATGTAATTTATTTTTAAAGGGCTTTTTAATTGAATTGCAGATAAGAGAGATTTTGTTAAGGCCGATGGTGTCTAGTGAGATATATAAGCAGCAGATAATGAAGTCAGCTGAGCCTATGTTTGAATAAAGATTATAGAACGCCCATCTTGTATTGGTGATAATCAACAAAAGAACAGCTGAATACAATCTCATCTTGTGTTATATTAAACATGTCCTTAACACCGTCGGCCTTAAAATCTTTCTTTTCCAGCAAAATTAAGGATACTTTTAAAACAAAATACTATATTTTTAGTTTGCCACTGGCCGCACTAAGAAGCGAATGCACAGCCTTAGTTAAATTAATTACATTAAATGGTCATAATGACATAGAAATTATTTGACTTAAATAGCGTCAAATCCTAGGACTTATGTTTCTTACCTAATGTCAAACCCTAACTATTAGCTGACTTACTAAGTTTAATTAGAACAAACGGTAAATGGATTTAAAAATTCTTATGGCAGGTCAGATCTCTTTAGTTACCTCATAAATTACAAAAATTAGAAAATAAAATGTTAATTTTGACATTAATGCCAAAATTTAAGATAAAAGTTTTAACAACATATTTTAGTACTAAATAGACTATAAAAACGATTGCCATATATTCTCTTAAGGAAACAAATTTAGTTACCGTGATTAGTTATTAATTGTTAGGCACACATGCTTCAACCCGGTCCAAATTATTTTGACTATGCCGACTCTTCAGATGAAGAGGTATATTATACATTTTTACAAATAATGCTAAGGAAATACGTAATACGGTCGGAAACATTCCTTTAAATTGGTATGATGATTATCCTCATATTGGTTACACGCATGACGGTAAACAACTTTTTAAACCAGCTATGGGAAGCGAACTTGATAAGTTTTTGGATAAGATGGAAAATCCTAATTATTGGTAATTGATATATAAATTTGGTAGTTATATTGTGATTGATGGGATTAGTGCACATAAATTTTTTAAATTAATTTGCTTAGTAGTATATTTTAATATAGCATATTGTGAAGAATGTATATGCATAGTTCTCTATATATTAACAATTATAGGAAAACGGTAAAAGACCCTTATACAGGAGAAAGTGAGATTTTAAGCAAGGAAGAATTAAGGAGTGTGAAAAAAATTATATCCAAAAGCTTGCTTGGTGAAAGAAAATATCAACCATGGGTTGATTTTTTTTCCAATACAGTTATGATACATCCACTCATTAATACTCCGCCATCTAAAAAATCTTTTATACCATCACTTGTTGAAAAACAAAAGGTTACATTATTTTTAGATTTAATTAAAATAAAATTATATATTATGAAATATATTTGCAACTAATAATATTACATAGTTATATTAACTTCTTTTTATAGGTACAAAAGTTAGTATATGCTATGAGAATGGGTTGGATTAAACCTAACAAACCCCTAAGAATGGATAATGAAGAATTAAATATATTTAATAGGGATCTTTGGAAGATTGAAAACCAAGTATTATTATTTATTTGTTTTTATTCCCATTGTATATGTTTTGGTGTTTCCATCAATTTTGACACAGTTTTTTTTAGTTTAAACATATAAATCAAATTTTTAATAATTTAAAATTTTTTATATTTCTATAGGTGTAAAATAGTATCTTGCTTTTGAATAATAAAATTTTATACTAACTTAATTAAAACTAAAAATTTTTGTTAAATAATTAACAAAAAGATAATTTTTTTAGGTCATATGATAAGAATTAATGCAATTTTTTTGTCTTATGTATGACATGGATTATTAGTCAAAAACAAAAAACAGAAACAAACAAGGACTATAGTAATATATACTCAAAATAAAAAATTGATATCTTATCTCTTGACATTTAACATAAAATATGTTTTACACCAAGATGTTTATTTTGAGTGCAATTAATCATATATTAAATTTTTTGGTGCACAAAACGTAATAGGCCCTAGTTATTTATACGTGCAGACAATAAATGTTACAACCCTTAAAAATATATTTTTATTATCATTATGAGATATGAGCCACTTAAATAGGATTATTGAATTCTGTGTGTATTAGTAATGTTCATAGAGGGCATAAAATATTTGTTTTTTCACTCAGGAAAAAGTTTTTGCAGACTACTGCAGCACTATTGGTTCTATTATTTATTGAAAGTCAAGAATTGCCATTTATTTAAATTATGACCATATTATTTCTTTTAACCATAAGATTTTAGCATCCTAAATAACAAGGTTTATAGAAGTTTTTGTATTTTTTAAAATGCCATCTTGGAATGTCTAATCAAAAAATTGTAAAAGTGGTTTTTTTATTTTTGTATTAATCCTCCAAGTATTTAATATGTTTAAACAAAAAATAAAATTTTAGAAAATTAATAAATTATCTTAAATAAATAGCTCAGTGTCCTAAATCAGATTTCATGGTGACTTTCATGCATATTTAAACCCTGAATGAGCTCATAATTATATATAATTAAGCATAAATTTGTTACAATTTCTAGATTTAATTTAAATCAAAGCCAGATAATTAAATTTTTTTACCAAAAATTAAGTTCAAACTGGTTTAAAATAATTTGGTGTTCAAAATTTTTTAGGATGAAAACGATGAAACGTTTGGTCTTCTTAGCAAAAGAACACTTAATCGAATATCTCATTATATACCTGCACCTAAACAACCTTTACCCTCACATGCGGAATCTTACAATCCTCCAGCTGAATATTTGTTTGATGATAAAGAAGTTTTTTTACATTTACAATTATAAACTATTTGCATTTTTTGCGGACAAATTTTTTAATATATATACCATATATTGAAAAATCAGTAATATACTTGCTTAATTCATTTATCACAATTAACTCATTTTTTCCTATTTTTATAATATTATTTAGAAGGAAGAATGGCTCAAACAGGAGCCTGAGGAGAGGCGTATAAATTTCATACCTGAAAAATTTGCTCATTTACGTTCAGTTCCAGCATACGAAAATTTTGTCAAAGAACAGTACGAACGCTGTTGCGATTTATATCTATGCCCTCGCGTTAAAAAGCTTAAGGTATTGTATTTTTACACATATAGACTTGCAACCTCTATATAATGGGCTGGTATAATTTGTTATAGCATTTAATTTTTATTCCCTTTTTCTAATTTACCATGTTTTTGGCAGGTCAAAATGTGATAATTGGCCCTTCTTGTATCTATATACTCTAAATAATAATCAATCAAAAATGTGTATTACACAAGTATTAAAGATTAGATTTGGGTTATCGGCTCTCAGATCGGATTCAAAGTAAGTTAGATTTACACTACTATTTGGCTTAATTGTCACTCTATATATTTGTTTTTCCTAGACAAGTTTTCTATTCTCTATTTATAACTACAAACAATAAAATCAAGAGGTAATATGAAAAATTAGTTAACACATACTTTTATACATTTAAATTTTAATATTTTCATATAAATTTTTTTTTTCATTTTTTTGCAAGTATCTATATTTTTTTGTACAAGTATACAAGTCATTGCATTCTTTGCCCATTTCGGTTGACAAAAATTTAACAAATAAATAACTTTTAACAAATGATAGTGAAAAAAGAGAACAAGAAATAACTTTTTTTAATGAATTAAGTGATTTTAATTTTTTTTATTCATATAATTATTTATAGATATTCTGGTGTTTATTTGATTTTAATAAACCCTTTTTGATATTTCCATGCAGGCCAACGTTGAAAAGGCTAGTGACCTATTGCCTAGGTTGCCTCAGCCCTCAGATTTGCGTCCTTTCCCCACCCATCTCGCCTTAACCCTCGAGGGTCACGCGGGACCGGTTACGTCTTTGGCTATGAGTACCCCCCTGACGGCTCGATCACCTGCGGGCCGATATATTTGTTCTGGTAATTTGTAAATAAATTGATTAATTTAGTGAAGTTTGTTAATTTATTCGAGAAATAATTTAATTTATTTTTTATACGAGAAGTCATTTAGAGAATACTTTATAGGCCATCGCAAGGTGTGTATATATTCTTCTAATAAGCTTAAAAAACATCTAACTCCCTCCATAGAATATAATTGATGTTATAAATTTTGATATAAAATATTGTTATTAGGGCATGTCAAAACTCCGGAATCGGGGAATAGTCCATAAACTCCGGAGTTTTTGTTTGAAATTAATTAATACATGTAATTATTACACAATTAGCTGTTCTTTCATTTATTTACAACTTTCATTAAACAAAAATGAGTTTGGATTACAAAAAACACATTCCAGTATTTCTAATAATTTAATGTTAACTAGCAAATTTTAAAACAAAACTCCGGAACTCCAGGTTTCTCCGACTCCCGGAGTTTTAACATGCCCTAATCGTCATAGGAAGATTAAAAAAATGTATATTAATTGGTTTGTAATAAAAAACGAGCTTTTAGTGGGGATAACTATAAAATTTAAATTTTATAAATATATTTGACGGATTGTACTTTCGCTTTACCAATCGTGTATAGCGCAGGTCCTCAAATATTAATGTCATAACATAAAAGAATGCATCCCCATGATGGATTTCATATATATTTTTCGTTTTTCTTAGTTTCTTCCGGCTTTGGCTCTTTATATCCGTCTATAACGAAAAATGGCCTTTTTTGTACAAATTGACAGGTCTAAATGTACCCTAAAAAAGAAAAAATTAAAAATCCTTATTATAAAAATCCCTTGTAACTTATATTTTTAATCACATATAATTAAAAATAAATATTATTAATATATCAAGCTCTTACATCGGCATTTAGATAATACATAATATTTCGCGTGACTTAAATACGACACGATATATTGGTTTTTAATGAAATTGTTTGAAGTTAAATTTGACAGTTTAACTATTGTGAATATGCAAAAATAAAATTTCAATTTATTTTTATTTTTGAATCTTTTTTTGGTTTTTTAACCTTTTTCTAAAATTTTCAATGTTTATAACTTATTAACTAAGTTTGATTAGGAAAAACGGTAAACAGATTTAATTTACCTAAGATGGCAGGTTTGATCTCTGTAGTTAGTTAACTCAACTCTTAAAAAATTGTTGACCTGTGTAGTAAGATGGTGCCTATTAACAGATTTGGATAGGCATACCATACCAAATTATTTCCCACTTATGTATTTTGAAACTATTTGTATGATCTACAGTTGCGTTTATTGCCTATTTCTCTCTAGGGTCAAAGGATTGTACTGTGAAAATTTGGGAAACCTCTACTGGTCGATGTTTTAGAACTATTGAAATTGCAACCGCAAATCCGGCTCTTAAAGCACCAATATCTAGCGTTTCATGGTAAAATCAAAAATATCGATATTTTTTTGGTATAATTTTTAATTTTTTAGCTCATTGCCTTCAGCATATGGTTTTTACATCTAAGCACGTAATTAATTTTTTTTTTGAATTGCTTTTAATTTAATTAAATAATGATTCTTAAATGTTTAATTAGGTACCCCTTGAAAACGGCATTATATCCTGTAATCGCATTTTCAGCCGGAAGGCATGTGTTTATTTGTGCCTTGCCTAAATTGATTATTGGAAACGATTACAAAAAACTAGATGTTTTTTATAAAACTTTAGTTAAAACTGATATTGAACCCCAAAATGATAAAGGTACTATAATTATGTTTTGTTTATGAGAACCTAACATTATACGTTAAAAATTTATAACGTTGCATATTAGAATTTTAAATTATATGCCTTAATTAAAATTATTTAACATTTATTAGAAAGGAAGGAATCTGATGATGCAGAGAAGCCCAATGAACCTAAAGTAGATGAAGATTTAAAGGAACATGTTGATCAAAGTATGTTTTTATTATTTAAGATTTTTGTAACTATATGACATTCATTAGTTAGTTTTTTTAATTTATCTATTTGTATTTTCAATTATGGAAGGGGGGAGGGGGTGTAGGAGTTTTTTGATTTATGTAATTCGATATCACAAATTTTCCGGCAATAAGTTACATATTTTTTATTGATAATTGTTTTAATGTTAAATTTTCATTTAATTATCCTATTAGAATCCGTTGTTACTTGGATTAAACCTAGTCAAAAGATGAAAAATATTGGTGTTCTATTTATACTGAAACATCCGAAGGTTTTTATTATTATATCGTGATGAAAATTTTTTATAGCTTTTAGCTCGTCATGTGATATCTTTCGTATTTTTATTATAAATATTATTATTTGTATATTTTATTAAATATAACAAATTTTGTATATACTTCGTCATATATGCAAAATGGCATTGATTATTTTATTTATTTTAATCAATTGAGCCCGCTTTATGGAGGCATAATAAAAATGGCAGCATCTGATATTAAAAATGCTTACGTACATTATTTTAAAATTAATTTTAGGAAGTTACCAAAGTTGAATGGCACAAATGTGGTGATTACTTACTCACCGTCTGTGCTAAATCGGGTCCAGAGTCTATCATACTAAACAAAATATCACAAATGCAATCACAGGTTAATTTATAATATCCAAATACGTTGTTGAATTTTTTTTATATAATATGTCTAGTAGTTTGTAAGTTTACTGTTATTACAATAAAAACATATTACATACCAATTATTTTTATATCTCAGACCCCATTTGCCAAGATCAAAGGTATTATCCAAACTGCCGCTTTTCACCCCAAAGCACCTATCCTATTCGTTGCAGTAAAAATTTAATCTTTTTTTTACTTTAACTTTGGGCATCAATTATTTGACTTTCTCCAATTTTTTCGCTTCATTTCTGAATGTACAAATTTTTCTAACGGTCAGTTATATTTTATTTTATTTTTTATGAATTTTAGACGCAAAAATATGTTAAAATTTACAACCTTGTCCAAAAAAAATTAGCAAAAATACTCATAACCTCTGCTAAATGGATATCGAGTTTAGCAATTCATCCTTGGGGCGATAACCTGATTGTTGGGACATATGATAACCGAGTCATTTGGTTTGATACAGATTTGGCTGTCAAACCATATAAAATACTCAAGTATGATTACCTTTATTCTTTGGTTGATACACATTATTAGCAGAGATAAAGTTGGCTTAACGGTATATTTAGAGCCTAAAATTGTACTTTATTTTAAGTGGATTTAAATTAGTCTCATTTTAAAACACAATTTGATAAAAATCAATGTGAAAAAGAAAATTATGACTTAGAAAAAAATCTCCATTATGGCTTCATCTTACATATTTCATATTTTTCATAAGTGTCTTTTCGCCTCGGCTATTTTCCTATGTATAAAAAAGGCGAAATTTGCCAAACTGACTAATTTTGCGACTCCGAGATTACCTAAAGGAAATAACTTCGAAAATATTTTTATTTATTAAATCACTAGTAACCTAAATTTTTTATTTCAAATAATGAGAAATAAAATTTTAAAATATATTAAGCTTCTAAACACCTTGGTTTTACAGAATATTTGGCACCCCAACCTTAGGACACTAATTTATCTGTTTTACAGTTTAACTGTTTAGAATATAGAATAATTTTTTAAATATATTTTATTTTGGATCTTTTTTGTTTTACCATTTTTTAATCTTATAATGTTTATAGCTGGCTTACAAAGTTTAATTGGAAAAAACGGACACGAATTTGAAAATTGATGGCAGATTATTCTTTTTAGCTCACAACTCTCAAAATTTGTTGAACTGTATAAGTCAAGTGCTTGTCAATATTATTTATGCAATTAAAATTTGTATTTATTGTTTGCTTTAATTTGAAAATATAAACTTAGATTTCATAATACGTCCGTTCGGGCCGTAACTTATCACCCCAGGCTACCGCTTTTTGCATCTGCCTCTGAAGATTGTTCGCTCATTGTGTCTCATGGAATGGTTTATAAGTAAAAAAATAATTTTATTACTTTTGCAAAATGAAATTGTTTGAACAATTAGTCTAGACTATTCAAAATATTATATTTTTGAAGTTTATTAGTCTTTTTGTAATAATAAGAGCTCATTAATTTACAAATTATTTTTTGTGTATACTCACAGTGATCTAGCTCAAAATCCATTAATTGTGCCCGTCAAGATTTTGAAGGGGCATCAAAAAGCCCCAGGAGGAATATTGGATTGTACCTTTCATTCTAAGCAACCTTGGATATTTTCAGCTGGCTCAGATGGCAATATCCTACTATATTCATCTTAACTTTTTTACTAAAGTTATGGGATTACTATTTTTTACAAATTTATAATTATAAATAAAAATTCAATATCAGTTTATAATTTTTCTTGTCCAACTTTTTTCGGTTTAAGAATGAATAGGTTGAGGTTACCCTAACTTCGCTACTCAATCGTAGCGATATACCTAGTCTCTTTACAAGAGCGATTAAAGCTACTATGGTCGAGTTTTTTTGGAAAGTAATATTGCTATGCGGCGACATCCCTAATTTCTTGGGTCAATAGATTGTACTAGTCTCTCTATTTTTTTCAAATCTTCTTTACTTTTGTTTCTCTGATCCTAAATCTTCGGCGTATTTTCTAGATAAAGTAATGATTGAAAGTAATGCTGCGTTTTTTAAAAAAGCCCAAGGCAAAATCATATTTTATTGTTTGGAATTCTCGAGAGCTGCAAAATAAGAGAAGAGACCTGAAAAAACACTTTAAGGCCTATGTGCTTAGGGATGCATGGATCTCTAAGACGCCTCGTGGACTTGATAATTTATTATTTTTGAGAGTGAGATATACATAGTTTTAGCGAGCAAATATTTATTTTTTAGATAATACATAAAATCAGTTTTACTGTTAGTATTCATGACCCTGTCTTATTGATGTTCCTTTTAAATTCAAAATATGACCCGAAAAATGTATAAGCAATTTGATTTATTTTATCAAGTGTTATATATTATTCGATGAAATTTTTTCAAATAAAACACGCCTTATAACACAAACAAAAACCATGCGTCATTGAGAGGTGTTCAAACTCACGTTAAAAAATATTGAAGATTATGTTAATAGTATTAAGTTTTTAGGTATGATTTACATTACGATAAAATATGTTATATAAACCATAGTTATGTGACTATAAATTTAAAAAAAAGTGAAATTGGGTATTATGGCTTGTTTAGAAAAAATTTGGAAAAAAACGGGATAAATGACTTTATTGAAATTAAATTGTTACAATCATGTTTTAGGTTACATTAATGTAAAAGGTTATTTGACATATGATGCGCTTACAAAACTAGAAACAAACATAAATATTCGAAAATGGGCGAGCTAGATTTAGAACATCCATGGAAATCATCATTACAGCCATTATCAGTTAGGGCACATTTAAAATGAATTTTTATTTTGGCAAATTTCATATATTACATTTTTTTTTACAAAAAATTTCATTTCAAAAAAACAAGTATTTTTTGTGGTTTTGTAAAAATGCGCTTTTCCACAAAATAAAATTTTAAAAAGTTTGGAATAATTAAAAAGTTCATGTTAAACGTGGCCTTATATGGAAAAAAAACAACAAAAATAAAAATGTATAAATCAAAGCTAATATTGCATTCATAGTGGTCATCATTCGTTTTGTATGGGGAGGATTGTGTGTGGTGCATAAAAAGCATAATTCTATTTTAAAAAATTCAATCTAAGCATTCTTGACTTTTGCGAACGCACTCTTTAATGCGTTTTTTAAATTCGGGATAATTGTCGCGAAATTCCTTCTGTAATAATATAAAAAAAAAAGAACATAACATAACCATATATTATATTGCAAAAAAACAAAAATAAAATTTAAAAATGATCCTAAAAAAAATTATAAAATTAATAAATTGTTAGAGTTATTTTAATTGTCTAATCTTGCTCAAAACAAGGTAATAACGGTTTTTTATCTCTTGTCCTTTTTTAAAATACCATATTCTTAGATGAAAATAAAATCAAAACTCCGTTAATTATTTAGTCAATATTATGAAATCGAATAATTGCATTTTTCGCAATGATATAGTTTTATAATTAAGCTTTATTTTTTTTTTAATAATTTTCAAATAATTATTTTTTATTTTTGCAATCTCATATTTGTAAAAAATGTCGCTTTTTTCATTATTTTCATTAATCCAATTTTTGGATTTGTATAGCCAAAGCCAAATATATTAGAGATGCAATTGTCTGGATTAATTCAGATTCCTAAAATTTATAGGACCTTATTTTAGATTTTAGAAATTAAAATTTAAATCTGTTTTTAATTCAAAAAAATTATAAAGAATAAAATGAGTAATTTTTATAAAAATGAATAAAAAATTCAAAATTTTCGAGATTTTGTTTTTAAAATAAAGAAATTCTAAGTCAATATAAAAAATAGCTAAAAATGAATAAGATATTTTGCATTTTAATATAATAAAACTTAACTATATATTATTAATAATTTTGTTTTTAATTAGTTATACCCGTTTTTTGCAATGTATGTAATTTACATAAAAGGCAAACAGAGTTTTACTTATGAAAAAGGGTAAAAGTTTATTTAGAATGTGCCCAAAAAAAATTAATGTGAAGTTACAGCTGCGTCGACATTGGCAGGGGATTCGGTATTAGGGTCTGCGAGTAAAGATATAACGCTGTGCAAAATGGATTCAACTGAGTGGACCGGAAGCCATCGTTCGCTTGCTTTTTCATATCCGTATGAATCTTCACCCGGTTCGTGAAGAATGGAGATACAAACATCACCGTCTTTTGACACTAACCATATTCATTAACATATATTACACAAGTTAACAAATATCCATGCCAGAAAAAATAAGTTTATAAAAATCTCCACGATGGCCTTCTCTCATATATGTTTTCCGTTTTTTTTAGTTTCTTCCGCCTTCGGCTCCTTAGATCCGTCCAAATCGAAAAAATGGCCTTTAACAGATTTTGCGACCTCGAGAATACCCTAAAAAAATTTAAGATTATTTTTTACATATAAAAAATCCTTGTAACTATAATTATTATAAGCAATGAGAAATAAATTTTTTCAGTATATAAAGCTCTTACGCCAACATTTAGATAATACTTCGCGTCCAAACTTAAATAGACACGATATATCACACTAAACAACAAAAAAAACGAACGATTTTTAGAGTTTTGTAAAGAATTTTCTTGCGATAACAAACAATATCAGTTTTTTTTCCAATGCCTCCATTTTTTTTTAAACCGCGTCTATTAATTTTCCAAAAAATTTATTGACATATTCAGATCAAAATTCATCTAAAAAAAATTTTAGGTTAAAATTATTAGCAATTTACTTTCAAGTTATTTAGGATCAAAAAACGGATTTTAGGACGAAAACCACTAATTTTATAAAAATGAAAAAATGAAAAAAATTATATATTATAAAAAAATTAAAATGCCAATGAATGTTTCCGTAATCTAAATGTAATTTTAAACTTTTGTTAATATCCATATGCTTTATGATATAGAAGACCAAAATACCCCAAAAATAAAAAAATCTCAACAGTGACACAGATAAATAAAATATCTGAGACAATGGCTAAAATTTTAATTTCATATTTGTAATTAGCGCCAAAAACTTGACCAAAAACGATAGTTGCCATAAATGATGCTTAGGGTCGTCCAAATTTTGTTGTCCTGTGTCATCGGTTTTTAATAAAATATTATTCGAAGTTTAAATTTAACAGTTTAACTGGTAAATATGCAAAAAAAACTTCTCTATTCTGTTTTTTTGTTTTTTTTTAAACATTTTTCTAAAATTTTAAATGTTTATAGCTGACTTACTAAGTTTAATAAAAAAAAACGGTAAGATTTAAAAATTTCTAATATGGCAGGTTTAATCTCTGTATTTAGTTCATAAATCTCAAAAATTTGTTAAACTATGTTATTCATTGTGTTTAGCCCATATCTTTCCATAATTAATAAATAAAATAACAATGTTTAACATGATCATTAAACATATAAATTACTTTATTTCTCTTCTACGTATAAACCTTTATTGAACATCAAGGACATAAAGTCCAGCATATACAATACCATCTATTTTTGTGCCTACCCAACTCTATTTGAATTTCATATTAAAAATATGTAAATATATAAGCCAAGCCCTGATAATTTTCCATTTTTTGCAAAAAAAAAAAATTAATGGATAAATTTAACATGAATAATTCAATTCACACATATTTTTAATAATTTAAACAATTTTTAACTTACTACATAAAATTTTGGTTGTATTAGTAATTTTGGGTTGAGCTAAAGTATGTCAAAAACTATAAACAAAATTTATTATCAAACCAATCTACAAGAATGAAGTAGACTGGCCTCATAAAAATGTTTTTGGTGGGTCAAAATATCGTAGGTATATTTCTAGTAAAAATCAATTGAACAACATATTTATTGGGAAAGCCACATGGACAACATATACTATTATAAATACCCATACAGTATTAAAAATCAAATATTATGTCTGAAACTTATAATTTTTAAATGAATAAATAATTTAGAAATAAACCCCAATTGTGGTAATGCATTTATCCTTTTTAGTTGTCAAATATTTATTTAAAGAAATTATGTCAAACAAAAAAAAAATAAAAACACTAAAAAGACAACTGTCCAAAAAATTGGCCAAAAATGTACTGTAATATTTTTATAGTCAATTGTTTAAAGTTTATTAAATTAAAAAATGCTTGAAATTTTTTTGTATTTTATGAAAGAAGGCTCATAAAAAATTTAATAAATATATTAGAAATATAAATTTTATAATATTAAACAAAAATAAATAAAAAACATTTTTTATTAAATTGATATATAAAATTATTTTAAAAAGAAAACAGCAATATTATATCACTTTTTGGTATTTTAATCAAATTAATCAATGGCCTTAAAACAATAAATATTACCATTTGGGTGCCACATATCACATAAAAATTTCATTTTTGGGGGTTTCATTGGATATTCGACAGGAAATGCTAATTGAGCTTTAAAAAATCCTCCCTCACTAATAAAGTTATATTAAAAAAATCGATACTATAATGTGTCTGGTGGACCAACAATCATTACATTCCACAAATAAAGGTTATCCTCATTTTCCAAACCAACTGAAAATCCAGGTTCAGGGCTTTTGAGCATCTCTAACTTATATACAAAACTAGAATTCTACCTTTTAAATGTTTTTGTAATAGAATCTTTGAATGTGGATTTGCCATAAAAGTCAAAAATAACCTAACTTAGAAGTTATCGCATATGGTCGAAAAGTTATATCAAAGGCTCTGAATTCGCTTGACTTGGCTGGTAAAAAACTAAAACATTTTGTTAAAAAAGTCCCTTATTTATATAAATAAGACATTGTTAAAGATTCTGATTTTACTTTTGACACTTATATCACAATTTAAGTGTGTTGCTAAATATTCAGTTTGACATTAGGTTTAAGCCTTATTGTACAATTATTATAACTAAATTAATCTTATCTATTTTTAATAGCTCTTATATATTATTCTTAACAAGTTTGATATCATCTATTAATGTCTTTACATGTCTTATATGGCATAAAAAATTTTATAATAATAAAAAACAAAAAATATTTTTTGAAATTCTAATTTATAACTTACTTATTTGTATTAAATGTTTAAGCTATTTCTAAAGTTACAAACGCTAACTTAATAAAAATTATTCAAAAATTAGAATAATATATAATATTTGTTAATTTCTGCAACTATCTAAACTAATAATATTCCTTAATTTTTGTTGTTTTATTTATAGCATTTTAAAAATCTATGGTAAATGCATGCCACATTCATGCCTATTTTAAATTCATTTCTTTCATCTTTAGTTAAACATTGCATTACGGCTATTAATAAAAATTGTTAAAAATGCGATAATGCAAAAATATATTATTTCAATTCTACAAGACACGGCAAAAGAAAAAAATTACCGCATGTTTTGTATTCATGAATGCAAGCAAATTTTAATCCACTAACCTATTTGAAAAGTATACATAGGTACAAATCTCGGTATTGTTTTATCAAAAGGTCGTTGCATACAAAACTTAATCGTTCATTACCCAAAACCAAGTGTTATTATTTTGTAAGATGTAATAAAAATAATTTGGTGGTGACTTTGCCCTCTGAAAAAATAATTGAACCAACACATGAAAATACATCATTAATAGAGAAATTATGGTTGACATCAAAATCCGAATTTTTTCATTACAAATATGGATTTCAGTTGTTTTGGTATGAAATTAAATTATGTCGGCCATTGTTTTCTTATTACTTTTTAAAAGGTCCCTTGACTATGTCCCAAAAAGATCAAGTTTGATGTATTTTTATATAATATTTAGCTTAAATTATTAACATTCAACCTGCTTAAAATGGTACCATTAATTGCTATAATTATTGTTCCATTTAGTGGTATTCTATTACCAGTAATCATCAAATTTTTTCCCAAATTGTTGCCAAAACCATTTAATAAAACATATCTTATGGTAAATTTTTTTTTGTATAATGTTGTTACTTTAATTAAAACTTATTTTTAATACAGCATAAATATACTTATAGGATAAGAATTAGAATTTATATTCAATAAAATTATATATGATTATAAAAGATAGGGGTGTTCTCTGCTTTATTTACTCCTATAATCATTTTTTATTTATAAATACACTATTTTTTATATAGAAACATTTAGATAAAATAACAAGGTATCCAAACCCAGCATTTCAAATCAAAAAACAAATGATTCCATGAAATATTTTGATTCTTTTATGAATACATACCCAATACTCTATTTATATTAAAATATTATGCATTTACAACAATTGTCAATATCAGAGTTATTTAGAAAGGATGTTATTAATTGCACAACCTATTTTTTTAATTGTTTGAGATATGATTTAATTCAGTTAATTCCTACCACAAGAAAGTTGTGAAAATTTTAAAGACAACCTTATTTTTAATATTAATTGACCACATGTGCTTGCAAAGATATATTGCATCCATAAATATTTTATTTATTAAATGAGGTACAACAAATATAATTTTGGTTTTAAAAGTTAATTTATTAATGGAAGTTAGTATTAAATAATAAAAATTTATTTTTTTTTGTATTCCTTGAAGGAAACAAAAATTTAATTGAACAGAGAGTGGAATAAAAAAATTGTTGACATGTGTGATATTAAAATATGCATTTTTAAATTATTTATACATTTTTTTTGAATTGATTTAATATATTTATATATTATATACACCTAAATATAAAATAATATGTACATATGTTATAGTATTTAAAGATTTCAATTAACTTCAAGATTTTTTGCTTACGGACCATTTTATTTACAGTGAACATTAATTTTTATTATTAGAATGTGACCCAACACGCGTTTTAAAGTTTTTATATTATTGCTTTTCTATTGAACAGCAATTTTATAATTTGTTTAATAATCTAGATAAATAGCCCTATGATGATGGATAAAATTAAAAAACAAATCGCAACATAAAATCCTGAACATAAATATTTATAATTTGACGTTAAAATGGCCGAGTTTTTAAGTTTCGAATAAGGAACTTTTTCATATAAAACTTTAACGCGAAATATAACGGGAGTTTGACGAGATTTTAAAAAACGGTAAAAGGGTCTGTAAGTAATATTTAAAAAACAATCATAATTTAAAACATTACTTTGAAATTTATATTGTCGAGACGCTTTCTATTTTTAGCTGCCTGTACGCTATTTTTTAGAGGCAAGAATTATTATTATTTTTATGATTTTAACTTTTACCTAAAAACAACATACCTAACCTTAATCTAATAACACTAACCTAACTCCAAAAACTTTAAACTATAGAAAATTAATGTATCAAAACTAAAGGCGAAGTTTTTGCATTTTTGCTAAATAACACTGGGTAATTTTTTAGATATATGAACTAATTATCCAGATCTAGATACTTTTTCAATTACCCTTTTGCCTTTTAGAAACCCACTTATTGTTAATTTGCTAAATCATCAAAAAAAACGAATAAGACGCAATTTAAAAATAATGAATGGAAACTTTTTATATAAATCTATAAAAACCTTGTAACTAAAAAATGTTGAGGATAATTAGCCCTGTGAGCTTCGTTTGAACTTAAGCATACCCTATGGTAACAATTAGAAATAGGCAAAAAACGCTTTATGGGCGATCCTTCATTGGGCACGAAAAAAAGCTTTGAATGGCTTAACACAATAGCAACTTATTCTCTTTCTAAACAAAAAGCATTTTCAACCTCTTTTCTTACAGAAATTTCTAGTGATATAAGAAAATCAACGGGCATTCATTAAAGAAAAATTAATTTTGCATTTTAAGCCACCAACCTCAATCTCACACTAAGGTTTCCCCAGTCATAGTTTTCACGGCCCTAACTATTTTAACTGAGCTTTGGTATTTTAAAAATAAATTTCTGGAAATTAAAGAAATTTTAATTATAATACAACAACAATCCTAGTTTTTGAAAAAAGTTCCCAGATTGAGACGGGATCTCAAACTGACAATTAAATTCTGGACAACAAAAAAAAACAACATAAACGATTTTTTGAGGTTTTTGTAAAGAATTTTTTTGCGATAACGATCCCGGATTTAGTTTTTTTTCCAATGCCTCTAATTTTTTTTACAGCGTCCAAAGTTTAGAAAAAATAAAATTTCTTTAACTATTAATTTTTCAAAAAATTATTGACATATTCAGATTCCTTATTAAAAACATATCTAAAAAAGGTTATTACCTAAAATTATTAGCAATTCACTTTCAAGTTATTTAGGATCAAAAAACGGATTTTGTGACAGAAACCACTAATTTTATAAAAATGAAAAAATAAAAAAAAAATTAAATAGTATAAAAAAATTTAAACGTCTTACTTAAATAATGAATGTTTCCGTTATCTAAATATATTTTTAAACTTTTGTCACTACCCCTATTTATGATATAGAAGCCCAAAATACCCCAAAAATACTTAACTTTGACCCCGAATAATTAAAATTCTGAGGCATTGGCTAAAATTTTGATTTCATATTCACAGCGCCAAATTGACCAAAAACCATAGTTGCCCTAAATGATGCTTAGGGTCGACCAAATTTTGTTGTCCAGTGTTATTGATGTGGGCCTTAATCCAAGCTTCGCCATTGTCATCCTTGCCATGTCTGGCCAGCCCAACTAATTAGAATACAGTGCAACTTTAGATTAATAAATATTCTTAGTTGTTACCACCCATATTAAAAAAAATTATAAGAAGAAATGAATTGAGAAAGAATTATAAAAATATGGTTGAAGGCTCCCAAAAATGGGTTGTATCCTAAATTGAGGCATAGTTGTGAAAAGGGTATAAAAATTGTGACACATTTTATTTAATTTTTACTTTATATTTTATTCACTTTAACAAAAATAAAATATGATTGAAGGTTTTAAAAAATAAAAAAGTGAGGGGCACCTTTGTGAAAGCCAAATTTTTAATTTTTTTAGGCCTGATATAAAAAAAAAGCCAGCCCTTAAAAAAGTTTTTTTAGAGCTTTTCCGAAAAAAAGACTCACATTAAAGAGCTAAAAGAAAAAACATATACAATTTTTTTTCGTTAAAAAAGGCCATTTTAAGAAGCCTCATTGTTTTCTTAGTAATTTTTTCTAAAGGGCCTTTTGGGCTATTTAATAATAGTAATGAATCCCCAAACTTTAGGATAAAGAAGAAAAAAAAGGGCTATTTTCCCATATCGGGGCTTTTTTTAATGTTTAAAATACTATAAGCTTTATTTTCAAAGAAAAAAAGCCCATTTTTTCCCTTTTGGCTCACACTTTGTTCAGCATAGGTTTTTTGTCCCCTTTTTTTAGTGGAAGCTTTTTATTTTATTTTTTTATTTTAGCCCTAGTAGCTTTTTCAGGTCTGGGAAAAAAATAAGAGTCAGCCCTTAAAGGGGATTTTTTAGGGGCTATTTTATTAGAAGAGTCATTAATAAAAAAGGCCTTTTTTAGAAGCCCCATTTTTTTTAGTAAATGGGGCTTTTTAGCTTTTGGGGCTATAATAGTAGTAATGAATCCCATTCCTACTTTAGAATAAAGAAGAAATTAAAAGGGCTTTTAGAAAAGGCTTTTCCCCCATTTTTTTTGGAGCTATTTTGTTAAATTTTAAAATTACTATGAACTTTTTTCCTCATTTTTTTGGCCCAAAAAAGCTCATTTTTTTCCTTTGGTCCACACTTTTTTGGCTTTCTTTACCCCCCAAAGTTATGAAGAAATGAATGATTCCTATGGTATTTTCCACTGTGTTGGCAAGTTCTAAGACCCGATTGAGTGAAAAAACGGTACACGGATTTAAAACAAAGCAATATTCTCCTAAAGTACAGTCATCATTATAGTGGTTATATGTTTTAATCTAAAAATGACATTAGACTATGAAAGTTTTATCATGTTCAAGCAAGCATTAAATTTATATTCATGTTATAATTAAAATGATATAATCCTATAGCGTATTGAAAAAATTACGTTTTGCTTCTTTAAAAAGCTATTTTTTAGTAATAATGTGAACAAACATATTCAAACCCGATAATTTGTATATTTTATACAATTTTAAAATTAAAAATGTTTTGTTTTTTTAAAGGTACCTAAGAATACAAATTTTTTAGATTAGTCAATGTGATAGATTAAAGGCGGGACCCGAAAGCCGGCCCTTCCTGGTGTGAAACGGGCTGGGCGGGCCGAGCCTGATTTTAAAAAATAGAATTACGGGCCTGGCTGGGCCATTTTAAATTTCATGTTAATTGCCCTATTTTAAATTTTTTTTTATCACACGATGAAAGGTATTACTTCTACACTTTGTATTTTATTGTTAATTTTAAAACAAAAATTCTAGTACATACCTTCAGGCTACTCAACAATTCAACTCTATAATAACAATGATATGTTTTAGTATATTTTATAATCTAGCTTCATATACTTAAAAATTTTAATTCTTGTTATTTGAATTTAAAAATTTAAGTTACAAGTGATTTAAATATGGAAATAAATTCAATTTTTTTCTCTAGGGTATTCTCAAGGTCGCATAATCTGTCACTTTGGTCAAAAATTGCTATTTTTTCGATAGGGACCTTAAAAATTAGCCGAAAGCGAAAGAATTGGACGAAAATATATAAGAGATATGGCCACCATGTGAATCACTTTCTTTTTTCATAATTTTCTTTTTTTAGACATTAATATTTGTCGAGCATTGCTATGAAAAATAAAATTCTGTAAAATCATTGTGTTCGATTATGCCAAATAAAATAAGGGTATTTTGGGCAGTGCTACCTTATTTTAATACGTCAACCTAGATATATTCTTGTATGTAAATACAAATAGCCCAGCAATTTTTTTAGAAATTACCCTAAAATCGCTCGTAACACCACGTTTAAGATTGCAACATTTCGTGCGATACCTAAACATAAGGGCAGCAAATTTAACGATATATCATTCACCCAAAATTTATTAGTTTTTTGGAAAATTAAAAAAAATCGTTGACTGCGTCCGCAAGAGCATATTCAATGTTAATTTTTTTTAGCTTGTGATAAAAAATCGATCCGTTTTTTCAATAGGCCGGGTCGGAACCATCTTAATTTACCAGATTCCTGGTTAGCAGGACTGGAATTGTAAAACATGTCGGGTGGGTCGGGCCGAAATATCACGGCCCGATTTGACTTCTAATATGTACTATATTGCAATCTTTCTATTTATTCATTATGGTTTTTCTCAGCCTATCGTAAACATATAAATTTTAAAATATGAACCCCAATTAGAACCAAAAAATAAAATTTGATAAATAAGTTATTTAAAACTTATACCTATAATAAGATTAAAAATTTTTGTAAAATTAATAAATTTTAGTTATTAAATATCATTTAGGTTTTGAGTTTCAATGTCGCAGAAGTGTCATTTTTGGCATTATAATATAAAGCGACGTGTAGAGGAAAGAAAATTTGTCTGGCGTATAAGCAAAAATATTGTGATAGGCCAGGTCTAGTATATATCATACTTAGTTTACACCCCAGAAGCTGAGTTAAATTTTGCGGACTTGTGTTATCAAGCTAAATCTATTAGTACTATTAAAAAAATGCTTAAAAAATTTAAACACTAATATCCAAATTTTATTGAAGTCCGTAGCCCCCCCCCCTTGAGCGACACGATATATTTAAACATTACAAAACCAAACCTTAAAGATCTAAGTCGCCCTTACAAATTATTGACATGGCGCTTATTTAAATGAACTACTAAAACCAGTGCTGGGAAAACAATGAGCCAAAAAACTTTGGCTCATTTTTTCCCCCAAAACATAAAGAAAGAAAGGGAGCTACAAAAAAGGCCAAAAAAAGAATTCAAAAAAGCCCTTACTAAGAAAACGGGCAAGAATAATCCCACAAAAAGTGGCTTTCCCCAAAAAGCCCATTGTTTGGTTTCTTTATACTAATTCAAAATTTTGATTTTTCCTTGGGTTATTTTTTCTAAAAGCTCCTAGGAGTTTTTTTTTAAGAAATGGGGCTTTTTTTAAACATGCCCCTTTTCTTTAAGCAAGAAAAGGGGCTTTCCTTTTGCCATGCCCACGAGTTTGTGGGCATTTGGGGAAAAAAACTCAAAAACTTGTTAAAAAGCCATTTATTTTTTTCCCAGCCCTGACTAAAACGGCATGCCACCTAAAAAAGCTCGGGGAAACTTTCTATGTTTGATGACTTCATTTACAAGCATCCATTAAATACTCAATATATAACTGTCGAATATGGACTTTGTTTACCCTACTGTTTTCTGAGTTATTAGGAGGTCATATTCGAATTTGAAATGGAAACTTTCATTATGCATAAAAATTACACGTCTCCTCCTTAAAATTTTGTCATTTTGAGTTTCAGACAGGTCATAATACTTTTTTGCATTGAAATTAGGGTCATTTGATTTCTTCTTTATACCAGGACACGCCACATACATATCTAAATGCAAAAACTCCCTAGGCATTTAAAAACTTATACTATGTGTATTCCTAGAAGTAGATTTAATTAGAAAAAGGAGCAGCCTTAAGGATTTTTGCACAAAAGTATATATACAAAAATGTTAAAATATTTATTCAGGTATACATATTAATTTGGATCTATGTTATTTTAATAATATCTACAACTTCCACCATTTACTCTTTAATTAGATACAAGCTAATTGATTTACATAACCCATTAGCGGCTAAATTAACATTTTCATCAAAAACAAGTTACAAAACACAAGTTTGATGGGTGAAAAATGGTGTTTTTACCACTTTGTTGGACTAGAAGTTGCTCAAATTTTAGGCTATTTTCCCGACTTGCATAGCTCTATAGGCCACAAGTTTTGTTCAACCTACCATCCATTATCACTGTTGAGTGTTCCGTTAATTCCAACCCTGGACATAGGTATTAATTTGTTCTTTTAGCATTACATGTTGAATAAAAATGCCTCATGGGTAACAATTCAGGACTATATTGGATTTTATCAAATTCATTTTGTATCAGCTTACCAAGAAATTCATAAATATTTTTTATTTAATTATTGCAATTTACCTGTCATTTCTCCCAGGTAGCAAGATGTTTAAAGTAGTTAACCGTTTAACCTTCGATATATTGTTTAGGTTTCCAGTGACAAATTACCTTTCTTTTTACTTAATAAACAAATAGGGCAAAAGAATGAACGAATGTCCGCACCTATCAAATTCTACGTAGCTCCCAATCCAATTCAATGCAAACTTTATATAAACCTCCTCCATATCCTAAACGATGCTGCATTGATAGACTCCGAAGCCTACATCTATTACAAAGGTCAATCAAGGAATCAAAAACCAATTAAGGCGTTTGTTAACTGTACTAATTTAGGAGAATTTTCGGATAGCTACACCGTCATACACCTACCTAACAATACAATATTTCGTATAACCGGTCTTTTTAAATTCACAGGTCCTTCAAAAAATTCAAAAAGAGATGGATTTTTGGCAGAATGTCGAGGAATCAAATGGAACAACAATATGCCCTTCCCTCTTAATCTTTTTAGGGCTGGCATACCGACCCAAAACTATTTTGATGGCATTGCATTTTATTTACCACTCGATATCGAGTCCAAATTTTATGTTATCGGGCTCCAAAACAGGGATGATCTCACTAACCAAACAACTACCCGAACTGTGAGACTGCCCAATAAAATTAATAGCCCGAGCTTTACTTTTCCACGGTATTATTCGTTAACGCGCAATGTTGTAAACCCTGACATACGTCCATATAAAAACATGGATCCTTGTTTTAAAAAAATCCATTTAAGAAGGGAGCTGGTGCAAGCACATACCAACATTTTAGCTTCGAGCAATCCCTCAAATATTGAAATGTTAGGCACAACTAAAATGAAATGTGCAATCTTTGTCACGAATTTTAAACTCGATGTACAAACGAATCAGAATTATTTCCACCATAGTACGCGTCTAAACTATAATCACACAAGTTCGAATAGTCATGAAAACTATTATTACAGCGAAGCGAGTTTAACCCATCCGGACCAATTTGCAATCATATTAAATGCTATCGTGAACGATTATGATATTAAGTCAGAGAATGTAAGACCCTTAAACTGGCTTGTTTTTCGAGACATGGAGTTATTAGTAAGTATTGCAAATTGTCTGGCCGCTGTTAAATTGGTTGTCTACCATCCAAAGATAGAGACATTATGCACAATTAAACCACAATTGCCGGGCACGATAAAATTTACTAACTCAAACGTAGCCAAGAAACAGACTTTCCAAAATCTAGGGATTAAAACTTTATCACAAAAAACAGATCAAAAAATGACTTTCCCGATGCTAACAGAAATAACAGCATCCCAAAAATTTCCTCCGCTAAATGAAATATTGGAAGAAATCAAAGACAAAATCATTGAGAAAACGGGTGAAGTGCTAGACTCGTTAACAGTCGTCAATAACACACCTTCAAAATATACTCCCTACGATATATCAAGTAAATCTAGTCATAAAACATTTATGCATCGAATTGAATCACAATGTGAACCTGGTTGATCTGTTTGTCATAAAATGTAAATTTATGAGACTTGGCATTTACTATATTGATAAGTGGTGCGGAACGACATGATATTATAGATAGATATATACTATCTAAAAAGTTGGCAATTCTAAAAAACTAAATGGAGCATTTTGGAATTATATATCCATTCCTATAATGTTGGTTTCAATTGTTAACACATGTGTACATTTAATTTAAAGAAAAATTATGTTTTGTTGAGCGTTTTATTTTTAAAAAAATAATATATACTTGTTAAAATATTTATTAGTGCTGCATATTCATAATTCCTTAAAAAAAATATTTTTTTTCGAATATCATAAAACGTCATATTTTATAACAAGCAGCTTATATATGCACATAATATATTTTGCTCACTGCCCTGGTAAAAAAGGGGGCCATTTCCGGGGCTATTTGAGTGGCTTTTTTGTTAAAATGGCTTACACTCAATGGGCCAAAAGAAGAAAGATATACGATTTTCTTGTAAAAAATAAGCCTTCCTTAAAAGACCCATTTTTACCTACAAATAAGGGGCTTTTTATCTAAAGGGGTTTGCAGGCTTTAACTAATAATGTGACTTTAGCAAAATGGGCCTTAGATCATACTTTTTTTTTGAAATAAAGTTCCCTCTATTATTGATTAATTAATCTCTTTATATATTGAAACAGCAAAAATACATTAGGATCAGTAGGTCTAACTTTATTGACCTGGTAACTAGCCTGGAAAGCCCAATCTTCTTAATAGCCCAGAGCCCACCTCTTAACACTGGCCTGCTGTTAATTTTGCTCTACCCGCTCCTCACCCTCAGATAATTAAAATAATAGGAATGAAAGATAGCTCAAAAAAATAAATAATGGAATAAAATATTTTAAGGTAGAAAAAGTAATTAAAATTATAGTTAAAATAAAAATTAAATAATAAAATTTTAAGTTTAAATGTTCTGAAATTTTAATGTAAGAAAAATAAGTTAAAATGTATAAAACGATTAAAAAGGTAAGTACGATCTTAGACTATCATATACCCACCACCCACAAATTAAATCTATCAATATCATTGAATAATTTGCGTTTTTATGTCGGGTAGAATATTTAATGAGATATTTTATAAAGAAATTAAGATAATTTCGCCCATTATTATATATTACAAACATTTTTTATACTTAATATGTAAAACTATAATGAGAGAATACCTAGAAAATAGGGTGCTATTTTTTCAGTTTAAATTTACATTTAGGCAATATTATGGCTTTTAACATTGAAATTGAGAGTGTGGGGTCGATATAGATCCCAATAGAGTTTCTAATTTTTAAACAAATTTTGTTATTAGAAGACCAAATTTTATTTACTAGTTTTGTTCACAGGTCAACAAATATCAATGTCAGAAACGTGAATTTTATGAAAACATATAATGCATCCCGATGATGGCCTAGTCTCATATATATTTTTCTTTTTTCTTAGTTTCTTCCGTCTTTGGCTCCTTAGATCCGTCTAAAACGAAAAATGGCCTTTTTTGACCATATTGACAGACCTAAATATACCCTAAAAAGAAAATTAAAAATCATTTTTGCATATTAAAATCCCTTGTAACTTATATTAATCACAAATAATAAAAGATAAATTTTATCAATATATCAGGCCCTTACATCGGCATTTAGATAAAACAAAATATTTCGCGTCCAAACTTAAATACGACACGATATATTATCGGTTTTTAATAAAAATATTATTTGAAGTTTGAATTTAACAGTTTAACTATTGTGAATATGCAAAATAAAATTTCAATATATTTTTGTTTTTGAATCTTATTTGGTTTTTTGATCTTTTTTTCTAAAATTTTCAATGTTTATAATTGACTAACTAAGTTTGATTAGGAAAAACGGTAAACGAATTTGATAGTCCATAGGATGGCAGGTTTGATCTCTGTAGTTAACTAATAAGTTTAAAAAAATTGTTGACCTGTGTTATATATATAAGAAAAGAGTCACAAAATTTTGGCCAAATATATAATATTTTAAAATTCAAAATGTGCTGGGGTCCGTATAGATCCCACAGTGCTAATCGCGTGTTAATACAATCATTGATATATACCTGCAACCAGCATATATGCTGTAAAAATTCAGTTTTTAAGTTTTTATTTAACTATTTTTAATATGGTATTTTTCTAAACTTTAAATATTTATAACTCTTTTAATTTTTTTTTAATTTGTACAAAATAACTGAATGATTAATTTAGGGAATGTATTGAATTTAAACCATGCTTCTAATTATGGTTATGGGGTATGTGGAAGGTTAGACCTTTCTTCATTAGTCGTTCTGTTGGGCACAAATGACATATAGAAGAGACTATAGATGTACGAATGCCTTCCAATTCATGCTTGTCGTGACCAGGTATTATGGAGGAGAGATTTGGTATAACCTAATTAGCTAAATTTGAAAATTTTTTTTTAAAAAAGTTTTTTTCTTTTCCAAATTTTTTTTTTTTTTTTTTACAAATTAATTTCTTCAATTTTTTCAAATTTTGCAAAATATATGTTTATAATTTAATGAATTGTAAAGATCGCGGCTACAACACTGTCTTTTGACTAGAAGGGAAGGATGTATAAACGAAGAGAAGTTTAACAAATATTGGTTGACACCAGGTAAGTCACATAAGTCCTAGGATGATGTCACGACATAAGAGTAATCGGGGCAAGCTTACCATGTATTTTGTTGAAAAAGGCCCTGGCCGATGGTGTTGTGTTCATGCATATATGTAAAATAAGAAGATCATTAGTTCTTTTTTTTTAACCCGCTGGTAGGGTGAAAAATTGTAACGCGAATGCTATAGTGGGGTCAATACGGATCCCAATTTTTAAACCTAAATTTTAAATTTGAAGCTATCAACGTTGTTTTATTATTATTTTAAAGAAATATACGTGTTATAAACTAATATAAGTTTTCATAATTGTATATTATAATATAACACAATGTAGAAAAGGATCTGAAAATGGGAATTTTCAATTTTTCTATATTACATTAAATCTTGTTTTTAAACTAAATGTATTAAAATCATTGATTAAATAGTGTTTTTAGGTCTAGTAAAACATTTTAAGAAAAAATTTATATTTGAACATGCCCACAAATTGTTGGCTTTTTCAATATATAAAAACTTATCATATTTCAAATTGATTATTTAAAATTTTTACCCTATCTATTTATATATTCATTAACCCGCGATTAGCACTGTGGAGTCCATATGGACCCCAGCACATCTTAAATTTTATATATCTACAAAAATATTATATATTGTGGGCCAAATGTTTGTGGCTTTTTTCTTAAATATATAATAAACAAAACTTGTAATTAAAATTTGGTCTAAGTCTAATAACAAAATTAAATTAGAAATTAGAAATTCTATTGGGGTCCATATGGACCCATATTCTCAATGTTAAAAGCCATGATATTGCAACAATGGAAATTAAACTAAAAATGCAACCTATAATGCTGTTTTATATTAAGTATATCATATTTTTTTATTGTATAGTAATAATAGGAATTATCTTATTTCTTTTTGAAATATCTAATTTTTAAGGTAAATAAAAGGCAAAAATAGTTTTAAATTTTATATAAATATTTTATAAAATGTTTTACCCGACCTAAAAATACGATTTAATGAATAATATTGGTAAATTTGATTTATTGACATGATTTATTTAATGTATAAAAATATAAAAATTTTAATTTTTTAGATTTTTTTCTACTTGGTGTCAAATAAATTTGCAATTATTATTAAGGATATATTAGTTAATTAATAAGCACGTATTTCTCTTCATAATAATAAAAAAAAAACAATAGCTATAAAACTTTTAAAGTTAAAGGTCAAAATTGGGGTCTGTATAAACCCCACTATAGCGTTCGCGTTACAAATTTTTTATCATACTATTAGTGTGGTTATTTGCGTATTTTCTCTTCACAGGCTATTTATTTTATTTATGAATGATAACATATTACATCATTTATCCAAGCAGCTCATATGTAAAATAAACTCCACCTGATAAATTTAGATTTGAGTGTGGGAAGAATGATTCGGAATTTCGTTTTTAGCGCATGTAAATTAAATAAGTGCCGCACTAGTAATTTTTGGCGATGTCAACACACTATGATATCTATGCCAGAGACACATACAATGATACAAAAAATGTGTAGAGATTTTGCTAAAAATGAGCTTTCACCTGTAGCTGGGAAATTGGATGAATTAAACGAATTTCCATATAAGCAGGTTTTCCTTAATGTTACACTCAACTGGTGTAGTTACCATGCAATATATAATTTGTATTTTTTATAAGGTACAAAAGATGGGTGAGTTAGGGCTTATGGCTATTACCCTTCCGGTGGAACTTGGTGGATCAGGTCTAGATTATTGGGCCTATAGTTTGGCTGTGGAGGAAATAAGTAAAGGATGTGCTTCAGCTGGTGTTATTCTCAGTGTTCATAGCTCACTTTTTGTTGAACCACTTTTTCATTATGGATCAAAGGTATTTATAATTTATTTAAATATATATTGCTTTATTCAATGGGCATCTCTTATGGATTTTTTTTTAAGAAATATTTTTAATTCTTAAAGCTAATGCTTCAGTTATAAAATTACTTATTTTGTTTCAGAAATTGTACTCAAAATTTCTTTACCCTGGTTCACCATTAATAACAGGGGAAGCTGTTGGTTGTTTTTGTCTTACTGAACCCAATAATGGCTCTGATTCTGCAGCTGCTTCAACTACAGCGAAACCTGATGGGAAGGGAAACTATCTTTTAAATGGCACCAAAGTAATTATGTTTTTTTTGCATATACACTTTGTAGCTGGAGATCTTACATACACAAATAATTCTTTATATATTTTAGCCATTTTAACCTTAATTTTGATATTAAAAATTTGTAAGTGTGTAATTAATTTAATATCTTATGTGTTTGAACTATATTCTTACTTTAGAGCTTTATATTGTTTAGATTTGTTTAAATAACCCCATTATTGGCTAAGGATTTAAATTTTTAATAGCATAAATAACTTTGAATTAACTTAAAAGAGATTTTTTTAGTTGTTAAATTTAAAATTTCCTAAATATTATGTAATGCGTGTTAAAAAGAATACAATATTCTTAATACATAAAAACATACATCTTTAAACATTAATTTATAGCGCATATTTTTACCTCAAGGTTATAAAGATATAAAAATGTTTTTTATTAAACACTAACAATCTAGTAAGATTAACCTGCTTACAAATAATATTTATCCCATTCGGTTTTGCCCATCAGCTGATACATATTTTAACATTTTGTTTGCTCATAAAATTTCTTGGCCATTTTTATCACTATTGTTATATATAAATTGTCCAATTTTTTAAAGTATGAACAAGAGATAATAAATTGTTTTATAAATAAAAATGGTGTGATTAAAAAAATGCAGAAAGTGGTTCTCTTGGCCCATTTTAATATTTCAGTTTTTGAGGGTCGGGCTGTAAACGTTCCTGTAAACCCTTATGAGCTTACCAATCTAATTTTTTGATCAATTGTTTTACATTCCAAATATTGCGCTCCTTAATCACAGGCTTGGATTACAAACGGACCAAATTGCACCGCAGGTATCGTATTTGCATCCGACAAAAGCATTCCAGATAAAGACCCAAAAACGGGGAAACCAACGCCCAAAACACGACGCATTTCAGCATTCGTTTACGAGACGAATAAAAAATCAACTGGCGATACTAAGAGTGCCGTAAGTCCGGGCATCGGATTTGGTATGTCCATTCTTGCATGATGTTTAATAAAGGCTTTGTCCTATTTCAAATATTTAAAAAAAAATTAGGACATTATTTTACCAAGTGATTTTGCATACAATTTTTTTTAGAAAAGTTTTTAATTAATTAACAGCATATTTAAGTTATTAAACTGAACACCCACCATATGCTATCTGTATTTTTCAAAATAAAATAGCTAAAACTACTCATGTCTATAACGTTATTTAAAGAAAAATTTTTACAATTAAGAATTTGTGACTGAAAAAAAAATTTGAATTTATCTATTTCAGCTAAAAATAACTTTTATACAAAAATTATGAAGGTTGTTGACTTAATGTATTTTATTTAGCAACGTTTTTACTTTCCTTTTTTAATTTTGATTCTCAAATTAGATTGGCAATTAAGGGTCCTTTGTTATTTCATAATATTTCTTAAATGCATATCTACTACTTATTTTATATAAATATAATGATTTATTATTGGTTGGTAAAATTTTTCTCTAAATTTTGAAAAAATATGTAAATAGGTAAAAAGGAAGATAAACTTGGAATACGGGCATCGGCCACGTCGAATCTCATTTTTGAAGATTACACTTGCCCAGGTGAGAATTTACTTGGTAAAAACGGGGAGGGCTTTAAAATTGCCATGAAGACGCTCGATTCGGGCCGGATTGGCATTGCTTCCCAGGCGTTGGGCATAGGACAAGCTGCCCTTGATTTGGCCATTGATTATTCTCTTAAGCGACAGGCTTTTGGAGCACCTATCGCCAAGTTGCAAGCTATTCAAGTTTGTTGTTTGATTCCCCAAATCTTTTTTTTTCCTCTATTAAATTATCTGATTAAAACATTGATACCCCTTTATTTATATAATAATCTTTTATATAATGGGATATTTATATTAGTTTGTATAGAAAATAAATCATAATTTTTAGTTTAAAATAGCGGACATGCATTGTCGGCTGGATGCGGCGCGCTTGCTGACCTGGCGAGCCGCCCAACTCTACGATACCATTCGAGCCGCTTCACATTCATCAACCTCTTCTTCCTCTAGTGGTACTGTATAATTCTTATTTATATGGCAAATATCTTATTGACTCCACTCCATACACTATAAAATATGAAATGTTATATCTTAAATTTCAAGAACATTATTGTAAAAAGTTTAAAATTTTCTCTTTCATACGCAAAAATTTATGTGACACACTACCAACATAAATTTGGCGTGCAATTAAGCATTGATCTCATTCATTTTATTAAAATTTGTTTCTATTTGAGCTCTCATCTAAGAGAATGGGGACGGGGAGTGGGCAAAATATGAAAAACGCAATATACTTCTGCCCTTACATTGTTCCCATTTAAAGTTTTTAGTATGTTTTAAAAAATTAAAAGAGACTATTTAAAACTTACAGAGTCCTCACACCATCATTTACCAACAACCATAAGTAAGGAGGCCGCGATGGCCAAGCTTTATGCTTCAGAGGCTGCGACATTCGTGACCCACCAAGCCATTCAAATCCTCGGTGGGATGGGTTATGTTCGAGACACGCCAGCTGAAAGGCATTATCGAGATGCCAGGATTACTGAAATATACGAAGGTTTAATACACAAACGGATTTTAATATCTCTGACAGAATTTTTAACAATAAAATAACTAGGTAGAATAAAGTCCCCACAATTTGTCTAATATTAAACCCTTTTTCGGATTTATTTGATTCTGCTATAAAACTATCAAAGAAATAAAGAGGTCATGATGATGATCTTTATTTTAATCAAACTTTCATATAATTTTTTTTTTCCAAATTTGCAACCGAACCAAATTAAAAATTTGTATTATTAAGCATGAAAATTTAAAAACTAACATAGAATTTGAGCTTAAAAAATGTAAAATATCGAATAGAGTTTGTCACCCTCGTTTAAAAACAATGTTTAATAACTATTTTTATTATTCAATTTGTAGTTAATATATTTATTTTAAAATCCTACTTTTCAAATTACACTTATAACACAGGTCAACAATTTTTTGAGAGTTATGAGTTGACTACAGAGACCAAACCTGCCATCTTAGGGAATATCAAAACCGTTTACCGTTTTTCCTAATCAAACTCAGTTAGTCAGTTATAAACATTGAAAATTTCAGAAAAAAGTCAAATAATTAAAAGATAAAAACAAAAATAAATTGAAATTTTAATTTTGCATATTCACAATAATTAAACTGTTAAATTCAAACTTCAAATAATATTTTATAAAACACTGATAATATATCGTGTCGTATTTAAGTTTGGACGCGAAATATTTTGTATTAGCTAAATGCTGATGTAAGAGCTTGATATATTAAAAAAATAATTTTTCATTATTTGTGATTAAAAATATAATTTTTATATGCAAAATAATAAATTTTTTCTTCTTAGGGTATATTTAGATCTGTCAATTTGGCCAAAAAGGCCATTTTTCGTTATAGAACGGATCTAAGGAGCCAAAGACGGAAGAAACTAAGAAAAAACGAAAAATATATATGAGATCTCATGGGGATGCATTTTTGTTTTTATAAAATCCACGTTTCTGACATTGATATTTGGTTGACCTGTGAATTTGTACTTTTAAATAAAATTTTTTGAGTATCAACCCGTGATTGTCTTTTCTGGCATCATTAGCATGCAAAAGTGGTATTTGTAAAAAATAGTAGTAATATTGTTAGTTTTGAAAAACTATATTCTTAATTTGAAAGTTTTACAGACCTGTGTTATATGTTTTTTTTGGTAGAAAATATTAATAGTTTAATTGATTTTTAAAATCAATATTAATTTTGTCTAAATTAGAATATTATTAGAATATACTTACGGCCGTTTTATATTTTATTTAAATAACTACTAATTTAATATTTAGGCACATCTGAAATTCAACGTTTGGTTATAGCGGGGAACTTAATCAAAGAATATGCAGCATTGGTTTCATAAACCTTATCTTGATGTCATTCTTAAAACATTTAGAAACATAAAATATTTATATACCCGTGATTGTTATGCCGCTTCGTAATCAAAATATTGTTAGCCAAATTTCCAAAGGTCTCTTAGTATTTTTGTTACAAGTATTAAAAAACCGACAAATGCATCCTTATCACTTTTACGAGTAAAACAAACTTTTTTCTGGTATTATATTTAATAAAACGTGTATTTTTTGTCATTTTATATATTTGCAAACAATATTTTTTTATATATATTTAATCGCTATAATACCTTTATTTCGTAAATTTTACATTAAGGTTAATATATCTATCTTATTAATTTTCTATTACACTGGACAACAAAAAAAAAACAACATAAACGATTTTTTGAGGGTTTTGTAGAGAATTTTCTTGCGATAACGATCCTGGGTTTAGTTTTTTTTCCAATGCCTCCAATTTTTTTTTAACCGCGTCCAAAGTTCAGAAAAAAATTCACAAAATTTCTTTAACTATTAATTTTCCAAAAAATCTATTGGCATATTCAGATTCCTTATAAAAAACATATCTAAAAAAAGTTATTACCTAAAATTATCAACAATTTGCTTTCAAGTTATTTAGGATCAAAAAACGGATTTTATGACAAAAACCACTAATTTTCTAAAAATGAAAAAATAAAAAAAAATTAAATATTACAGAAAAATTTAAACGCCTTACGTTATTAATGAATGTTTCCGTTATCTAAATATATTTTTAAACTTTTGTTACAACCCATAGGTTTTATGATATAGAAGCCCAAAATACCCCAAAAATCGAAAAATCTCAACTTTGACACCGAATAACTAAAAATCTGAGGCATTGGCTAAATTCTGATTTCATATTTGTGATCAGCGCCAAAAACTTGACCAAAAACCATAGTTGCCATAAATGATGCTTAGGGTCGTCCAAATTTTGTTGTCCAGTGTTATCTATATATTTGCTTAGAATTCATACAAAAATTATTTTGGTATCAATGAATCTTCTTTTTTTTGTAATATGTATTTTATTAAATTTACTTTTGGCTTTGAATGATTGAGATTACAATTATATTTTTTACATTTTAATATAATCTTATAATTAGTTTCAATGCACTCTTTTTTTTAACTTTTTATTCTTGCTTCCAGTGCCGATTTCTACATTAATATTGCAAATGATATATTTTATTTGAATTTATGCGAAGTTTCCATTTTTACGCTCGACACTTTTAATGATTACCACTACAATGTAATTCGAACTAAAAAAATTTTATTTAGGTTTAAATTAAAAAATTTTAAAATATAGATTTTCAGACAACATTCTGGTATTATCTTATCAGGATTTATGCTATATACTAGTATCAAGCCTAGCTCTTTTTTTTCTTGTCAGTCAAATTTTCTTCCTATAACACAACGATAATTTTTCTTATTGCAACCTTAAAAACTTAAAAACTAAATACATTTTTTTAAATTTTTGTTGAATTGAAATGTATACTTTTCAATCAAATACTCGCGTGCCATTTTATTAAAAATGATACAAAAATTTTTGTTTAGAAGCTTGTTCAACTTTTTTTTGATTTTCTAAAATACAATATAGATAAAATATTATTATTTTTGAATTATTCAAAAATTATATTTAGTTTATGCTTGAGCCCTAAAAAGCCTCACTTTGGCATATTTATGACATCTTAGTAAAGAAATTAAGCTAGCGCGGTTGAGTTATAATTAGGCTTGACAGTAGTTTATATCATGTTTAGTTTTTCCTAAAGCGACTTTGGTTTAATTTTTATAACTTGATTTTTTAATTTTATTTTATTATATTGATTTAATCTAAGGTTGTTTTTATCCAAAACTTAAAGTTTGATGTTATAAAAAACATGTTTGATATTTTTTAGTCTTTAGGTCAAAAGTGTTACTTTACGCATTATTACTAATTTTGAATGTTGACAGGCTGAGAAAAAGACTAATTAAAAAAAGGAAAAGATGAAAAACTAGTACAATTAATATGACTAATCTAGATAATTAACTTTTGGTTCTAAAATTTATGTAGACCTGTGTTATATGCGTTAACTGAAATTTGGCACATATTTACTTATTTGTATGTTATTTTATTTATATATAAGTTAACTTCAAGATGAAGTAGCTGCAACAATGCAAAATAATGCAAAACATGATGTAACTTTTATAATATTATTTATTCAACTTCGTTTTTTTATATATAACCCATTATACTATATTTAAAAATTTAATGATATTTTAACATTTTTGTTTAAATTATCACGCTATCAAAGCATATTTATATTAAACTACGTTAATTGTTTATTATGTGTTCACATACAAATTTTTTTAAATTGCCATATGTCAACCATTAAATATCATAAAAGGATACCGATTTGGAAAATTTGACAATTCATAATAATATTGATCCTACAACATTGAAAATATAACAGTTTTATTGCAACTATTGTGTAATTTTTGCCTAACTTTATTTGCTGATACATAATTTGTTTCCTAATTTATTTTTCAGTATTAAATTTTTTTTTGAATTAGTCATGAATTTTATTAATCTTATGTTTTTTAATATACATTTTATTTTAATTCATTATTCTGTTTAAATATTTAATTTCATTAATTTTGCTTCAACTTTCAAAGAGTGATTTTTTTATAATTCCATTTTTTTAATACTATTGAGAATATAATTTTTGCTTATGTTTATAATTTTGATGCTGTCTTATTTTACATGCGAATTTTACTGTTAACATGTGACTGATTACTAAAGTGTTTAAATGCAAGAGAGTTGGCTCTTTCTATCTAGATGTGGCAGAATGTTATCGTAACAATCTTTAGGACGTTTTGCATACATAACATGCCTCATAAATTTGTTAATTGGGCCTAACAATGTATTATAAATTGGATAATTTTAGGGTTAGTATTTTTGATTGTCCGATTAATAGATAATAAAAAATATTTTGCCAAATTACATAGCAAAAGCGTTGGTATTAACCCTAGACTATAGATACAGCTAAGATAGATGGTATCATTTATCTCGTGAAAATTTTGTTTTTATTTTTTATATTTATCGACCTAAGGAATTTAATGATAGACAACGGATTGGACCTATATAATAAGTTCTGCGATAGCCAAAAAATTGTAGGCAGCCCTAACTGGTTAATGTATTAAAATTAATTCAAGGGTACGATATAAATGTTGAAGAATTTAATCAGGTTTACGTAAATTGTAGTCTGACTTGTATTTAAGATATAAAAGCTAATATTTAAGATCAATCCTACTATCATTGCAACTATTTGGTCAAGCCGTATAAGCCAGCAATAAATATTAATGATTTTTTAAACAAATGAGATTCAAAAACTTAAAGATATTGTAAAAAACTACGTATGCGAAAGCCAACTTGTAATTATCCATTTTTTAAAAAATGTGCAAACATATTTAAATAAAATATATTTAATTTTTGAAAGAATAAATGACTTTTTTTGAGTAAGAAAGATATCTAGGCATAGAATTAGAATGGTATATGAATTTTTATATAAAATATACTTCTAAAAAAGGAATTAATTCTCCCGAATATATGTTAAAATTATATTTTTTTGTTTGCAGAATATTTTATTGAATTGACAGCTTTAGTTAGCTAACTTTAAGTTTAAAACATAAAATAATATTTTTAAACCGGTTGTGTAATTTATAGGTGGCTAGTATTTGTATAACCTAATTTAAAATTTTAGTATTTAACAACCAAGATTTTTTAAATATCCTAACGATTTGTCGCAAAGTCAGTCATTTTATTAAATTCTGCTCTCGACTTCCCAAGAGCTGTAGAGCCAAGTCCTAATGATTAGACGGTGAAGAACGGCACAATTGTATATTATTTTTCTAAAGTTTCAACTTCATCCTTTCATAAATATTTGTAGACCTGTGTAATCTTTACACAATTTTTGAATAATAATATATAATACTCGGGCAATTTTATAACATGTTAATTTACGATACTAATCGTATTTGTCAAAATTAACCAACAAATTATTATCAACATTTTTATCTGGAATGATAAGAATCTAATTGAACCCTTTTTATTATTAAAAAAAAGAAGGGCATGGTTTTGTAATTTTATATGCTAGGTACCGCGTCTTTTACCCTTAAATGATATGATACAGTGGCCATAGTCAGTCTAAAACTGAAAACGTTTCAAAAAAAATGCTATATAAATTTGTCAAACATTATATTTCATTAATATACAGTAAGAATTGTAGCTTGGTTCAACCGCAGTTCTATATGCAATTTTACATTTATGAGATAAACACCGTTAGGAAAGTACAAGTGGCAAAAAATCAATATACAAAATGGGGGAAAAAACGAGTGGACATTAATGGATAACATTTTTGTTTGCGTGTCACATTTACTTAATTAAGCGTACTGGAGCCATAACCCTTTCGCTAGCTTTAGCTGGCTGATGTGGCTAATAGATAAAATTCTTATTTGGCGAGAAAACACTTTGTATCATTAGTTACTAACTAACTGTACTCTTAAGTTTATTATTATCCTCAATTCCCAATATTAAATTATGACATGCCGGTTTAGACTCGAAGTAATCGCCAGATGTGTAGTTTAATCGTAGGCCAACGGCCTGTTAAAAAAAAATGAAACCACAAAAAGAATGATAGCACTAAAGATAAAAATTTTATGGGGGGGGGGGGGGGTGAAAGTTAGGTAAACCTCTCCCCGTTACGCCACTCGAGTTCTATAAAAATGCAATACAGAGGAGAACTGTGTTTAAAGTCCATTTTTTCAGGTGTTATCAATCAATGCATTATCATTGGACATTACAAGTCCACGTGGTTGATAACATATGTAGGTATAAATTGGCTTAGTTAGCTCAATGGCAAACATTCCTGCCTTGCACGCAGGAAATTGGGCGAATACGTGCATAGACATCAATTTTTCTTCGAAAAGGACACAAGGGCAACCATTTTGAAGCTCCCGAGTGGCCTATTATGACAGTAGGCCCTAAACGATGTGCCTAAAGTGAGAGCCTAGGCTAAAAACTAGGTCGCCGGCATGCAAACAAATCTTACTATGAGTCAAAGCACTTGAACGATATGACGCCCCTAAAGGGAGAAAGGTATGGGAAACCTCAAACCCAATTAGTTTTTTTTATATAGTTATAAAACTATAAAATAAGAAAATGACTCATCTTATAAATGGGATGACTCCAGGAAACTTTTGTTGACTTATAACAAGTTTAATGTAAGATCGCAACACTATTTACAGTGCCGAAATTTAGCATTTTGACTTTTATATTTTAAAAGTTTAAAATTCTGCCAGCATCGTAGATTTATTTTCGGCTCGTTAACACGGATATTAAAGTCTCCCTGTTAAAATGACAAATAATATTCACACAGAAATATATATTTTCAAGAAAAAAAACAACATTTATCACATAATTTTGTCATTTCCACTCTAGAAAAAACTAAATTACGAGCACTAAAAAAACTAGGGATATGTAGTCACAGAGTGACCACAAACCAAAAAAATCAATAAATTTTCATACGAAATTCTACAAAATGCACAGCATCAATGAATTGTGCCTAGAGCTTATGGATCTGTTGAGGAGACGTGCCAAGCTAAAAGCTGAAAAAAATTTAGCTTTACCAGCAATCAAAAGATGCGACAATGGCCTTCGAAATATTGTCACCAAATGAATGTTACATTGTGTGTTTTTTTTAGGATTTTAAGTGAACATTTTTTTAAAAATAGTCTTTACGGCCCACCGAGTTAACAGCTCTAATTTAACCCCATTAAGTTATTATTTTGCTCTTCAAACATGGACTGAAAACATTATTTAAAATTTAATTGTTGTTTTTTTGTAAATTTTGTGCTTGAACATATATATATAGTTTTATTTTCTCTTTGCGAAATTCAAAAATAATTGCGAAATTATCGTGTCCGAATTATAAGGTCCCTTAAAAAAACCTTAAAAACATTTAACACAGCTTATTTTATTGGCCAATTATACATTTTAAAAAGACAAATTGAAGATTGTAATTAATTAAAATGTCGTGATAAAATATACTATTGCAAAATAAAAAATCAATTTCGTTGCTGTAAATCTTTTCTTAATTTTCTGCTTTAAATTTAACTATGAATTATTTAAATATACCATAATTTTCTAGACCTATCAATTTATCAAATTTTATAAAAATGAGCCCTTTAAATAAAAAAGCGAAAATTAAGTTTACCCTTCTAAGTTTCTTATTTATCATTTCGGATCCATTCAATCATGGAAATGATTTCCCAAATTGGGGAACTAACTTTGGATACGGAGGTTCTGACAGAGCACGGCGTTCAGTTAGAAGAAGTGGAATGGCTGACGCTCAAATGAGAGATTCGTATTCGGAAGATTGTCCAGCCTCGTGGCCCGACAAATTTCCGGATTGTGCCAACGTGCCAGTAGCATCACTCGAAGATATTCCCTACTCACCTGCCAACGCTGACGCGGCCTATCAAGGCGGTTTAAGAGGAAGCAAAGATTTAAACCAAAATAGTACTACTCCTTTTTCTACGAGTGCGTCCGATAAGGAGAAATACAACTACGCCAGCAACAAATACTCCATTCAATCTCCCATAGATATCCGCGTTGCCGAAACAATTTTAACCGAAGGGGGTGGCACGAATGCATCCGCTACCTCGGCCCTCTTTTTTAGGAACTACGATTTAGCGAGTCGTGATTGGAGGCTGGAGAAAACGAAAGCGACAGTTATGCTAAAAACGGATACTATCCTACCCTTCATCGAAATCCCGGAGGCTTACGAATTCAGGCAAGCCCATTTCCATTGGGGTCCGGGAGGCGGTACCCAAGTAGGTTCCGAGCATTCCATCGACGGCAAATACTATTCCCTCGAGGCTCACATAGTCCACGAATCCAAGGTGAAGCCAAACTCCTACGCTGTGGTAGGTATCTTTTACGATGTTCCCATCGTACCAACCGAATACAATTTCCGGACCGAAGTTAACGGAGGTCGGGCCCACGAGTTTTACAGGAAGATTTGGGGCGAGGGTCATAACGACCAACTCGATCCCCTCATTGCAGCCTTACGATCCGAACAAAATGAAGGATACGAACTAGGGCCTGGGTACAATGCAACCGGTGGAAGTCCCATAGTTAAGATGATCAACGTTTCTGCATCAGCCAAACCCTTTACGTTGTATTCTTTGTTTCCCGAAGGTTGGGATGGAACCTTTTACAGGTACGTTACTTAAAGGGTAATATTTTAAAAAAACCAACAGGTTAGGTAGGATACTGCCATATTGTGTATGCACTTTGTGTATTCCTATAAAGATTTTAATTTTAAATTAAGGTCGGAAACAGTGGTAAACTGATAGGTTTAAGCTATCTTATCACATTGCCTTTAAAATTGAATTAAGTTTATACAAATCAAAATTAATGAGTTAAATTATTGAAAGTGTCGGACAATTTATTGAGATTTAGTACTTAACTTTCAGGAAATATTTTCTTTTAAATATGATTCTATTAACGGCGTTAGATATCAAGGTTCTCTAACGACACCGCCGTGCCTACCCACCGTCACCTGGTTTGTGATCAAAACTGTAGGAACTTTGTCTCGGGAGCAACTTTCAGTGTTTGATAACGTAAAACAATGCGAAATAGTGGCCATGAAAACAGATCGCCAAGCTAAGGACCGGAGTGAGGGAATACAAGGTTTGACCAATTTTGCTTTTAATACTAATTTGGCGTAAATAAATGTTGTTTTAAGAATGGTAAGTCAGTCAATTTACACCAAAAAAATAAATTCTTGTTTTGTACAAGGGCGTGTTTTAGGTTTGTGGAAACGTACGCTAAAATTTCGAACTTAATTAAAGTTCATTAGTAGGGGTTAATGGATATTCACACAATAGCATAAGAATTACAAAGGTCAACAAATTTTGAGACATATGAGCTAATTTAAAGACCACACCTGCCATCTTAGAGATTTTTTAATCCGTTTCTCGTTATTTCTAATTATACTTTGGCCAGCTATAAACATTGGAAATTTTGAAAAAAATGTTAGAAATACAAATTATAAACAATAAAAAAAATTGTTATTATTGTTATATTTAAACTTTTAATATGATTATTTTAAAAACGAAAAGTCGCGTTTAATTTAGGTTGAGGTAATAATCTGTATAACCTAAGTGTTAGTGTAGATGCTTTCAATGAGATAAAAAAAATTAGAGAGTCATTTAAATATGCAAATTTTTTCTTATAACAATTTATAGGTATATACTCAAGAAAATAGCCAAAGAGAAAAAAAAAATCGGAAAATTTATATGAGATAGGGCCCATAATTTCTTTTTTTCACATTGATTTTTGACGACCTGTGTTATATGCTTTCAATCTGTTGGGTAACTTACACAGATTATTTTATCAAGTACATTACCTAACGTGTATGCCGTTTAAGAGATTAAGGGCAAGCCGCATTTTCTGGCAATAACAGCATGCTGGCTTTATAAGCCTAATTGGTTTCAAAAAATTGTTTTAACAAATTGGGCTCCGTATACAGGTGGAAAATGTTATGCGGACAAACCGGTGGGACCGAATCGAAGACCGACTCAATCGACAAATTACAGACCCGTTTATTACGTAGTGCCTTCGTCCAGTGGCGCCATGGATATTATACCTCAAACGCTACGGCAACCCTTAAAAGAGCTCAGTGTCATGTTTCTGTGCACTTACATATTCCTCAAATTTTTACATTATCTCGAATGAAACCGCTTTTAACTAAAATAACACCTGTCATTTTACTGTCTCAAAAATCATATAAAAAAACCGTTTAAATGTCAATAGCCTCATTTTTGCACGATTAGGTAATATGAAATAACAATAATCAAAATCAATACACTTTAGCCCAAAAAGGTTTTAATTAAATTCTAAAATACAAAATGGCAGTATGTAATATGTGATGATAAAAAAATATATTTAAATCACAAATTTTTTATAGTTTACCCACCACATATAATAGGGTATTCTCAAGTATAGGCGTATTAGGGCATAGACAAATTCACTGTCTGTTGCTAATATATAAAAAAATTTTAACTATTAAGTTATAAAATCCCTTTGAATAATAATTAACATATTATACGTAACCTTTGTGACTTACGTTAAATAACTATTGTATTTAGACGAATATCTAATAAAGACCTAAATATATCCAGAGGTACAAGATATAATGGAAAAATGTTTTAATTTAAATTGAATTAATAAAAAGTTTTTGCCAACATGCAGTAAATGAAATATTTTAATTTATGACCCAATTTTTGATATTGAAGGTGTTTAATTTGCCCGACATACATTCATACCCTTCTTTTCCTTGAATTTCAAAACATTCTAAAAACAGCTATCAATTTTTTTCATGCATAATATTGTACCATTCCATTTTACTATTTATAAATACACGATGAGTTCTAGTCATTTAAAATTCAAATAAATTTTGTTATATATTATCTATTTAGTTTTTTTTAATATTTTTAAGTAATTTTAAGGATTATAACTAAACATTTTCAAATATGTCTTAATACAATCATTATTAATTAATTGAAATTTTTCAATAGAAATTACAAACAAATTGCCGGTATAAAGCTCAATTCACGAACATCAATATAGGATCCTGACCTAGACACACCATTTAAGCTTCTTGTCTCAGTAGATCTTTTAGATAATTATAAATTTTGAAATGAATGGTAAAAATAGAAACTTAACCAATACTTTGTATTAGGCCAATTAAACAAAATCTATTAATAAGATTTCCAAACAAAGCAAAGATCTAATCAAGTTTAGTCAGGTCTTAGCTAATTTCTACAATTTTCCTATGTTTGAATAGTTAGTTAAAGCCAGTGCTGGGAAAACAGTAAGCCATAAAACTTTGGCTCATTCTTTCCCTCAAAACTTGGAGAAAGAAAAAGAGCTACAAATAAAGGGCTAAAAAACAAAATTTAAAAAAACCCACACAAAGAAGAAGCAAACAAAACTTAATAAAACTGGCTCTAAAAATCCCCGAAAGCCCATTTTTTATAATTTCAAAGATAATTAGCAAAATTCTTTGGGTAAATTTTTTTTGACCGCATTAAAGGTTATAAATCCTCATTCGTAAGCATAGCTTTCAATTAATATTTTGAAAATCTTTTAACTTTAAATTTTTTCATATTTCTTAAATATGCGTGGCAGCCAATCTTTTTTAATATAAATTGGTTCGGCTTTATTTAAATTAGCTTACAGGTCTGACGGCCTTAATAGATTATATTGGTAGAGCTCGACCTCTGGCCCAGGTCTCTACTAAATGCAAGTTTTATGTCAGGCCCCTTCTAGAATTTACACCGGCTAGTGATATTACGGCCTGGACCATTCAACATATTTTTCAATTTAGGCTGGTTTTTTATTTTAGGCCCGGCCCCAAATATAAAAATATTATCCCTGAAATTTTATACCGCAGGCTATAAATTTTGTAAAAATATTGATAAATTACCGATTATATCAGTTTTACTTATTAAATAGTTAAAAAGTATGGCAAAATAAAATCGGCCCGACCCATCTTTTAGGGGAGGCCGGGCCTGGCTTTTTTTGGGCAAGCTGTCACCCGGTGGCTTTTGGGTCTCGACTTTGATTTCTACCTTCAACCTGTTTGGTAATTTTTTCAGAAAATATGAATTTTTTACGAATTGATCGAATTTTTTGTATTAATAGGATTAACAAATTTATTTTAGTAAATAATCAAAAACTCAACTTTAGAAAATAATATAGTACAGAAAGCAATTAGAATACAAAGCTTAAATTTAATGGTAAAATGCCGGGTGAGTTTTTTTTCTAAAAGCTCCTAGGAGTTTTTTTCGGAGAAAAGTGGCCTTTTTTTGAATATGCCCCTTTTCTTTAGGCTTTTCTTTTGCCATGCCCACAAACTCGTGGGCATTTGGGGAAAAAATCAAAAAGTTGTATAAAAAAAACCATTTATTTTTTCCCCAGCCCTGGTTATAGCCTTTAAAAGGTCCGTTGAGTACGAACGTAGTTACAGTTGTGCTGTAAATTTTTAATTGTTGAATTATTAGATAGTATATTTATATTCCTTTACGCCTAATATGTAAATAATTTAAATTTAATTTGAACAAAACTTTTAAATGAATTATTATTTCCTATAATTTTAAGAAAAATCAATAGGTTTTTATTAATTCACATAAATTTTTTCAACACTTATCGGGAATAAAAGATTATTGTAGGCTAATCATGGCTTTTCAATTATAAAATTCTAATTAGGGAATTTACCAGTGATACAATAAAAATCTTTAAGAAGCGAGCGAACTGTATGATTATATTTTATTGCAAATAAATTAATATAAAAAATATATATTCATTCGGTCATATTTTACTAGGACTAAAATCGATTTAATTATTGGGTTTTCATTACAATTTAATAAAGATAAAAAAAACAATATATACTCCCATATATGAATATGAGGCAATAAAGTACTCATATTTATGTTTTAACAATAAATTAAAAAATTAAAGGTTGGAAATTCTCAATTAATTTTGCTTCACCATTATTTTAAATTTTTATAACAAACAAAGAGTTTTGCCCAATATTGTATATTTAATCAAACCTAAGTGAATGGCTTCTTTTAAGTACAATATGACTTAAAACTGGTAAAGCAGTTCAAATTTTTGGCGTGAAAGATTGTAATATATTTCCTTCTCGGCCGCGGTCATACGGTCCAGCCAACGCGTATCGATGTCATCTAAAGAAACTTTTTGGCTTCCAACCATAACAAATTCTTCCCCTTGTGGTTGTAAAACTGCCGATTCATAAGCATTTGGGGAAGAGGCGGGCTGGCTTAATTCGGGCGGCATTTCATTATTGCTTTTGAGAGCTGAAGATAAAGATTGATGAATTTGGAGGTCGTGAGACGGGAGATGTTGGAAAGACGGTGATTCCTGAAATGTAATATCTACATTCATCGAGGAGTGATTTAGAGGGTAAGAATTTTGGAATGAATTTTCAAATGGTATTTCAGACGGTGGAATATTGTCACTGTAGACCCTTGAAGGAAAGACTGAAGCGATTTCGACTATTTCATCGTCATTTTCGCCATTATTAGCAGCTGTATTGCCATTCAAGTCAGCATCGTGATATGTAGGATCAGGATGAAATTGATGACTAAGTTCTAAATTGGAGTTGTTTCCTAAAATGTCGATTTATTTAGCAAATTATGTAACTGTTAGCTCATTTTTTCCATTTTATGAGATTTAAAAATAAAGAATATACAAAATAGTGCTAAATAATATCAATGACCTAAAACAAACATTAATTAATGCCTGCACCGCTTATATCTAAAACATAAAGCTTACTTAGTTTAGTCGCAAGAAAACGGGGTATGGTTTACAAATGGTTGCAAATTACTTAACCATATTCTTATCTATTATATAGAAACTTTTCGTGGCCATGCATATTTAATTTATTCGTAAAATATACTTTAAACGAGCCCGAATTTCGAATAATGACTCAAAAAGAAATAGAGAGAAATAATAAGCAAGAATAGTAGAGAGGTAATCAATTTAGTGTCATTACTAATATCCGTTTTTACAATAACTATTTCCCTATCAAAACTATCATATTTTAATTTGCAGTATAAATAAAAAGGTAAGGTTTAAATTTAAATTTAAGAATTCATGTGTAATATATATCAAAAAATTGTTTAACTTTCATAATTTACACAATAAAAATAAGTCTTTTAGCATAAACAACTTTCGACTAAATATCTTTAATCTTTCATGAGAAAAACGAAAAAAAACAGAGAGGTCATAAGGCACTAAATTAAGTGTTCCCATTCTGGAAAAAGTCAAATTTAATTTGTTCTTATTTAACTAATCGTGAAAACTATAATAAAATGTGGTCAAATGAAGACTAATAGGGCCATCTCCTAAAAGAAAAAATAATTGTTTCATACCTAAATATTGATTAGAAATATCGGTCCCGTAGCATGAATCGTTTGTTTGATAGTGCAAGCCATTATCTTGTGTGTAGAAATGGTCAGAATGGGCTTGATTTAATGCAATTTTAGGAGGTACATGGCTGCCAATACAATAAAATGGTTGTTGATCAGTTTCATTACCATTATGATATATTGAATCATAGTTTTCTAAAATGTGTAGTGAGCATAGTGTTTAAAAAAACATAAATATTAATAGACGCAAGGCAAGAATTCCTTTAAGGTAATTTGGGGTGAACTAATATCTTATTATAAAATTTAGCAAAAGGTTGTGGGTGCGTTAAACTGTGAAAATCTTTTTTTCACCCCTAAGGCAGTTAGCCTAAATCAATATGACTTGGTTAAATACCTTGGTCGCTTGCGAGCAGACCTCACTATTTAACCCAACGGCAAAATGTGTATTGCTTTGTGCTAGACCAAAATGGGTATAGCATTCCACAATTTGGATGAAGCCTTTATAATTTTTTGTAAATGTTTTTGCCGATGACTTAGAATAGAAGTCAAAAATAAAACACAAAAATAAATTTACGCGTAATTTGGCTAAGAGATTCGTCCAGGGTTGGTGTTGCGTTCAAATCCACTATCTCAGCAGAAGCAAGGTAGTGTGGGATTGTATTGTCGCTTATATGTGATGGTACAATATCACCCACGTTATTCTTGAATAACCAATTAAAAAAGAAATATGTAAAAATCAATTACCTTTAAAAATATAATAACGGCTATAACCTACATTTGTAAAAATATTTAACAGACCAAATAATTAAAAAAAAAACTTTTCCAAAAATCTATAAAAACTTTATGCAACATATAACTCACGACTTAAAAATAAAGAATTCGCAATATAATATGCAAATCAAACCAAAAATATTAAACCTTGTGCATTATATGGTCCTTTGTAGTGTTATCTGCCAAAGTATTAATATCAAGGGATGTGGAATAATTTGAAACATTTGGTTTTGAAGGGGGGTTATTGTTTAAACCAACTAATGGTTTGTTTAATTGTGGTTTATCGATATTTATCACGGGCTTGTTGTTCTCAATATTAGCATCTAATGTGGAAGTTTTGGCTTGGCGTGTCTCATACATAAGCAAGGTTTGAGTTATGTCTTCTTGAAGATTAAGTTGCTTTTTGCTAGAGGTATAATCGTACCAGGGTGCAAGTGTACTATCCTGATTAGTGCTGGTGCTGTTAGTTCCGTTGAGCTGATCTTCGCCCGCTTCGTCGAGGCGGGCCAGTTGGTTTTTAAAATTGGCGCGATACTTTTTGTGAGGCTTCTGTGTAGGTTATCATATATAATAATTCTATAATACACAGGTCAACAAATTTCAATGGCACAACCGTGAATTTTATGAAAACATAAAAGAACATGATGGCCTTATCATTTATGTATTTCGTTTTTCTTAGTTTCTTATGGCCATGGCTCCTTACATCCGTCCATATCAAAAAAATGGCCTTTTTTGACCAAATTGACAGATCGAGAATACCCTAAAACGAAAAAATTTAAAATTCTTATTTTCATTTAAAAATCCCTTGTAACTTATATCATCTCAAATAATGAGAAATAAAATTTTTTAGTACATCAAGCTCTTACATCAGCATTTAGATAATACGGAATATTTCGCGTCCAAACTGAAATACGAACCATAAAATATCGGTATTTAATAAAAGTTTTTTTTGAAGTTTGAAATAAACAGTTTAGCTGTTTTAAATATGCATAAAAAAAATTTCAATTTATTTTTGTTTGTGAATCTCTTTTGTTTTTTTGGCATTTTTTTTTAAATTTCCGATGTTTATAGCTGACTAAATAAGTTTGATTAGAAAAAAACGATAAACGGATTTGAAAATTTCTAAGATGGCAGGTTTGATCTCCGTAGTTAGCTCATAACTCTCAAAAAATTGTTGACCTGTGATTTATGTTAAAAATGAACCTTAGATATTTAATATACAAATGGTTAAATATCCACAGGGATAAATTAGCACATTTTAAAACTTAAGTGATCACAATATACATAGAACTGAATATATAGTTACGAATAACCTGCTAATCTATTTTGACTAGTTTTATGTAATGCTGTGTATTTATAACAAAAAAAAATCTTTAACAAAGCAACAAAGTGATTAATTTGGATGACAAAAACATTTTTAGTTATAAATACCAGAATAACTCTAAAACATATACGTTAGTATTTTAAAAAAAATTGTAAATATAGGTCACAGCCAAATTAAAAATAAAACATTGCTTGATTTACAAAATAAAAAAATGATTCAATAACGCACAAAAGATCATATACTTCGCTTCTGTCGTTTGTCCGTTTTTTAGAAGCGTTTTCAGAATCGGGCTGTTGGTATTTATCCATCTCAGATGCAGTAAGCGGGCCTCGTGAATCTTCATCTGCCGACCCGTTAGGGTAGAAGGACGTATTAGGGGTCAGAGTTGAAGATAAGGTTCGCTTTTCATAAGCCTTTATCACGTTTGAGGAGTCGGGAGCTAGCCATTCAGGGATGGCGGGTTTACCGAAATGTTCTAAAAGAAAATATGCAGCATAAATAGTTGGAGTGGTCATAATCAAATACTTTAGTGAGATATTGATTCTAAATTTTACAAATAATTTATCTCGTATAAAATAAATATGTGTTGGAAATGAGTTATAAGAAAATTGTTTACGAGTGAGTTAAAATTTCTAAACCAAAATTACTATGAATATTCTCATCACATAAATTATAAATATACAAAATATATAATACATGATCAAGACCAAGTTTACTTGAATGAGATGACTCAGAAGTAGGTCCGGAAGAAAATTTTTCATTTCCAAAACTTGGTTCCGAAATATTGTTTGACGATTGAATATTGATAGTTATGCCACCTGATTTATACCATTCGTATTCGGTGGTATATTTTTGTGAGGAATGTTTCCATCTTAAGAATAATGTAAATAAAATTATATTTAATATCATGCCTATATAATTTAAACAAACCTAAAGAGAGATAAGTGAGCAGCAAAGGAAAAAGCTTATACCTATGTTGAGAATTGTCATTAAGGGAAGAATCTCCCATGGCTGGTGTCATGTAGGCTGAGTATGAATTGGCATTAGCCAAGTTGTTAAAATCAATGTCAACTGGTTCGGGTTTTATTAAATGAGGAGCCAATTGAACGTTTTCAACCTGTAGATATAGCAAAAACTCCAATTACATTCAAAATTAAACTATGTTAAACAACTTATAATGTACAATGCTATTAAATGCTTAAATACATGATATCAGAAATAAATAATATAAATTTACCTTCAAAAAAAATAGTGTAAAAATTAATAATTGTATAAACGCGTTATGATTTAATTCTTTTTATATAAAATTCTAAATATAATTTTTTTTTCAAAATCCAGAAACTTTTTATATAAAAAATTACACTGGACAACAAAATTTGGACGACCCTAAGCATCATTTAAGGCAACTATGGTTTTTGGTCAAGTTTTTAGCGCTGATCACGAATATGAAATTAGAATTTTAGCCAATGCCTTGGATTTTTAGTTATTTGGTGTCAAAGTCAAGATTTTTCAATTTTTGGGGTATTTTGGGCTTCTATATCATAAAACCGATGGGTCGTAACAAAAGTTTAAAAATATATTTAGATAATTCATTATTAACGTAAGGCGTTAAAATTTTTTTATAATATTTAATTTTTTTTTATTTTTTTATTTTTATATAATTAGTGGTTTTTGTCATAAAATCCATTTTTTGATCCTAAATAGCTTAAAAGTAAAATGCTAATAATTTTAAGTAATAACCTTTTTTAGATATGTTTTTTATGAGGAATCTGAATATGCCAATAGAATTCTTGGAAAATTTATAGTTTAAGTAATTTTGTGAATTTTTTTCTGAACTTTGGACGCGGTGTAAAAAAAAATTGGAGGCATTGGGAAAAAACTAAGCCCGGGATCGATATCGCAAGAAAATTCTCTACAATACCCTCAATAAATCATTTATGTTGTTTTTTTTTGTTGTCCAGTGTTATTTTTGATGCTAATAATTTGAATTGGTAACTCTTTGTAAAAATGCGTTTTATGAAAAGAATAAAATTTAATTTTTTGAAAAAATAAATGACCTTCAACATGCCGTAAAACACAATAAAACCTAAAAAAGCAACCAGTGATCAATATTAATTAATTTAATTGCGCTATTTTATATATAATCTTAAAAAAATTTTATAACAAAAAACAGAAAATATAAAAAAACGAGAACTATGTTTTTGAAATAGAAGCATTCTACAAATGATAATACAATAGATTCAATAGCAAATGGTACAATAAACTTAATGGGAAAGTGTTATGTTTTGAGTTCACATAAATATAAAATTAAGTTTTAGCAATAGATATAACACACCTTTTTAAGTAAACTGTAAAGCGGTGCAACTTGCGTATTAAATAATGTTATCATCTTTCGTATGTCGCGCTTGGTTGAAATGTTTGAAGATTTTATATCATCCTCCATTGAAGTTAAGTCTTGGGCATTGGTCGTTGGTTGATTTGATGTCGATTCGCCAAGTAATACCACGAGGGAACCACACTTGTCACAGTAAAGTTCGCCCGTTGAGGGATCGAAAAGACGATCCACGTCCAAGTCGGTGTAGGTTGCGCCACATTCAATTGCAGGTGCTGTACAAACAAAAGTTGAATGAGTAGTTGCCTTGCTTTCTTCTCTGTATCACATAAACATACAAGCTATTTAAGACAAGTAGTTAAGAAAATAAAAACATTAATTTAGAAATAATTAACAAAACTACATTAACTACAGGTCAAAAACACTTTAATTATTTTAAAATGACATACATTATTAAAATAATTATTTATTTTAATAATGATTGTATATTTAATCGCATTCACAATTTTAACAATTATTTGATAAAGACATAAATATTTATTTATACACCCTTATTGTAACACAAATAATTTTATAAAAGAAGTAGATGTTATTAAAGTTAAGGTCAAAAATAATATGTTAATAAAAATACCTATCAATTAGCCTTATTTAATTAGAAAAAGTTTACTTTTCTAATGCTTCAGCAATTTTATCTAGTTTGTATCGTGCAACATTAATGGCTGAATGATAATCAATATAATAATAGTTATGTGAAGTTTGATGGCTTTTATAAGCAGATGGATCTGTATCTAAAGGGGCTTGAACTAATTCATTTAGAGTGGGCTCAGTAGTAGTTGATGCAGATGAGGTAGTAATAACCCTCATTTGTGATTTTACAAATTTATCTGCCTTCAATGGAACTAGAGATAATCTAAAAAATAAAAAAAAATAAACAATTGTTTTTATAGCTTATATAACGTTTAATACATTATTTATTTAGAATTCTAAACTAGCTCAAACTAGGAAAACTGGCCATAAAAAGTAAATTATTAATTTATTTTACGTGCAGAAACTAATGTGCAAACATAAAAAATTTTATTAATCACCAATTTTATATTCCCCATTTTTAAATGACAAAATTTATTTCATCCACATTGCAATTGCATGAAGGATTTTCAATTAAAATCTTTATTTTTATTATAAACAATTTAACTATTTATATAAAAAACAAGTGTTTAATGTTAAAATAATTGCCTTATAAATTTATTTTGTATATACTACCTCAAAAATTTCCTTTCAAATTTCAAGAGCTCACATAGATGGTCTTCTCGCAAACATGGGTAATGAATTAAATAATCTATAATAATTCCATGTTCTACACCATAAAAGGCGGAAACAGCAAGCCGAATAAGTCTTTTCATCGTTTTAGGAATCTTATCAACTGGTGGTGAATTCGCATTTTGAGAGGTCAAGCTGGCATTTAACAAGGGTCCATTACCAACAGAAATTGGAGCTGCAAGCATTACAAATTTATAAATAAAATTTTATGTATTTCAGCTGATCATTTGAAAATATTTTCCTTATAATAATTAATTAACCTTGTTTAATTCTTTTCGCCAATTTCGTCCTATAAATTAATTAGAAACGAACTCTTTGCCTTTTATTATTGCTTTTCGACATGGTAAGATTATAAATTATATATATTTTAATCATCAAAACATTCATTTAATTTTTTAAGATTGAAACACCTCTCGCTAATAATAATGCTAAAGAATCTATTGGAAAGTCTCAGCAATTGCTCGAAAAGCATCCTTTACAAAATTCTTGGACTTTCTGGTTTACCAAGCACGAAAAAAGCACTAGTGATTGGGAGGATGGCCTAAAAGAAATTACCACATTTGATACAGTTGAAGATTTCTGGGGCATATTCAATCATATTGAACAGCCTAGCAAATTGAATTTTAGATGTGATTATAATATTTTTAAGGTTTGGACTAACTTATTTATTTTAGGCTGGAATTAAACCAATTTGGGAGGATAAAAAAAATATGTCAGGTGGGCATTGGGAATTGGAAATAAGTAGATATGATGATTCTCAGGTTGATGATTATTGGCAAGATTTGGTAATTATATTATAATTTATTGTAACAATCTAATATTAATTAATATTTGTTTGAAATTAACTATAAAATTACCTTAATTAATTTTTTTAAGTTACTGTGCTTTTAATAATTTAAATAAATTTGATTTTTGAAATATTTAAAGCTGCTCCTTATGATTGGAGAAGGGTTTGATGAATTGGGAGATTTTATTACAGGATGTGTGATTCAGATGAAAGGGAAGATTAAACGTTTATCCTTATGGACTTGTGATGCCTCAGATAACAGAGTAGTTTTGTCTATTGGGTATTTATTATTCTTTTAATTATTAATATTATATTTTTGTAATTTAGTCAAAATTGTCTAAATTTTTTTTTTATTATTTAGTATTCTAAATAAATTTAATACTATCATTATTTTTATTTTTGGCCTTGTTGATAGTTATCTATAATATTTAAATCTATTATATATTTATATTAATTATTTTCTTATTAGAAAAAAGATTCGTGAAAAGTTGAATTTGTCACCTGATATAAAAATGAATTTTAGGGTAATGTATATAGATTGTTTTTATAGGTTTGTATAGCTTAAGCAATTTTGAGTTTACATGTTCTAGGTTTAAATAATATTTTTTTTATTTATATTTAATTATTTTATTTGAATTTTATTTTTTTCTGTTTAATTATTTTATTTGAATTTTTTATTTTTTTTGTTTCATTAATTTTTTTCTATATTATATTTGCTTTGTATATTGTTTATATGATACACTAAATTGATGATTTTTTTATTTAATTTAAATTTGCTCTATTCTCTTTATTTGGTTAATGGAAAAGAGAAAATTCAAAATTTTTTAAAATTATTTTAATTTTGTATATTTGACCTTGGAAAGTTATATATTATAAAAATATGAATGTAATGTGTTTAGGCCCATTCCAAGCAATATGCTGCCGCAATTACGCATGAAAATCGATTCCGAAACGAACAATTTTTATATACTTGCTAAATATGGCAATTTTGACATTTTTTGCACATATTTATATCCTTAAACATAATTGTCTTGTATTTAAATTTCTTCTAGTTTTGCATAAAAAACTTTATGTCATCAGGCATTTAACTATAGGTTTATAATGCCTATGTGGTAAGTTTCAATGATTTTACTCATTTTTTACTATAAATTTGCAATATTTCCTCTATAAAGTTTATTTTTTCACATTTCTCCTGGTTTATATGTTATATAAAAATATAGTTAAAGCATCATAAAATTTGATTGTATAAATTTAATAAATATGTTATTCTTATGTAAATATTGTCAGCTTAGGGTTTTTTTTCTTCAATAATATTTGGTCTTTTTTTATTTTTTGGGCTTTTGAATTGTATTTATATGTATTTTTTAAGCATGCACAACAAGTCAACTCAAAAATATAATAATTATTTACATATAGCAAAAATCAAAGACTCGCCCATTGTCAAATCTTGACATTCAACCGGTCCATCAATGTTTTAACATTTGGACTAGCCCAGCCCTGTTTGTTTTTTTTATATAGATAAGTAAAATTTAAATTGTAGTTTCAAAATCAACAATAGGCTGTAAAACAGGATGCCAGCATATCTAATTATACATTTACTAAATATTATTTATTGTTAACAGTAATATATATAAATTCCCCTGAAATTTTATTAATTAAAAATAAACTGCAGATTATCTTATATTCGTAAATTATCATTTGTCAGTAACAAACCCCCGGGGGGGTATTAATATTATTGCTTAATTTTGATCTTATATATAGTTAAGCTGGAAATCTCATAAATAAAATCTTTTTAATTAAAAAAAATAATTTCAGCTCTTGTTTATTGCCTTAATCACACAGGTAAACAAATAGAGAGCTTTGAGCTAACTAAAGAGATCAAACCTGCCATCTTAGGGATTTTCAACGTTTACCGTTTTTTTAAACTTAGTATGTCAGCTATAAATATTGAAAATTTTAGAGCAATTTTAAAAAAAACAAAAAAGATTTTAACACAAAAATAATTGATTTTTTTTTGCTTATTCATAACTGCCAAATTTAAATCAAACTACAAATAATAGATTTATTAAACGTGTCGTATTTAAATTTGGGCGCGGAATTTTCTGTATTATTCAAGTGCTGATGTAAGAGCTTGACATACTAAAAAATTTTGTTTCTCATTATTTGAGATGATATAAGTTACAAGGGATTTTTATATAAAAAAAATCTTTTTTCTTTTTCTCTCCTCGGTTTTTTTTTAAGGTTTTTTTTTGGGGGGGGGAGGGAGGGAGGGGGGGGAAAAAAAAAAAAAAAAAAAAAAAAAATATGTAGGAAAAGGGAAGGAATACTTTTTTTTTTTTTTTATAAATCTATTTTTTCTTTAATGGTTGTTGACCTATGTTATGTTTTATTCTGTCTTTTTTTCAGTGTTTTGGAGCATAAGAGCTTTCAGCCTTATTCCCTATCATGGATTTTAAATTTCCCTAAACATTTAATTGTCATAAATTTTCAGTTTTGTAATTTTTATAAATTAATTTAAAAAGTTAGGTTATGGGTTATATTTTTAAGATTTTGCATAAATGTTTCTAAAGACTTCGTTTTGGTAGGAAAATGGAAAAATTTGGTAGTTAGATCTCAAAACTAGTCAATTTATTGACGGGGATTTTGGACATTAATTGCACTAGACATGACTCATGGATCAGGAGATTGGTTTAAAAATAATTTTCAGTATGTAAATGAGGCACAGATGTACGTCATAAAAAAATGCATGGAAGGTGTAAGAGCATCTACTAAAAAATATCTTGTCCTCTTACATGAAAAAAGATATTATGGTTTAAAACATAGTTTATTATAATTCATATATGGCCGGCTAATATGAACACAGTAAGTGAGGGTTTCAGGTAAAGACTTTTCATTGAAAAAATTTGAGCTAAGGTTAGATCTCACAATGAGCATATGTATATGGTGAACAACTGGTTCATGGCTCATTGGAACCCCTTAGCCAACCGTTTATGCGCCTAAAACACACATATTTCAATCCTTTAGCTAAGGTTGCCTATTTTCTATGAAAAATTTGTCTGGCGACCCCAAGCATCTTTAACGGACCGGTCCTGCTGCTTAATTATACCCCAAAGAAATCGGGGAGTTTATAAAGACAAACACAAGCAACGTTTGGGGGCGCCTGGTTAAATAGATAAATGGGTTTTTTTATTATGTTATTTGAATTGTATGAATTAGGGGCTTGGAAACAATTTGCTTAGGGTGTTAATAAGCCAGGAACCGCGCCTGCCTCTTGGTTACTAAAACCCCATATAGAAATTTTCTCTACCATTATTAAAACAAAATACTTAAAAAAAGGAAGGGGGTTCGATTTTGTGTGTTAATTTAGAATCACAAAAAATCAATCTGGTTGACCATCCTTAGCTTTTAATTTAATCTTAAATATTCGGACTCAAATTTAAAATAATTATGACAACCCGTACGATTCCAACGTACTTTAAGTTTAAATTACATCTAAAATTAACCTTAACAAATAAAAAACGCCACTTTTTGTTTGAATCCACTTATATATCTGCAATATTATGAATGAGTTTAGTTTAATTTGTAGAATATATTACAATTCTCTATTGGTCAACCTTATTTATTAAAAATGATCAATGAATTCCAATTTTTCCTCTTTTTATATTCGAGAGAGCCCTTTCTTACCTATCGTCAATGTCTAACAAACGTTAAAGATAAATATATATAATAATTAAAAAGATTTTATTTATGAGATTTCCAGCATTAATATATTATAATATCAAATTAACAATGTTAAATATAATTAATAAATTATAAACAGGTGGTATATTAAATGTAATATATGAAAGAAGTAATTAATATAAATTAAAAAAAAAATAATAAAAATATTATATTTACTAAATTTTAGAGTCTTCCGGCCACGTATTTTTAAATAAAATAATTATTTTTGTAAATTTTTTGCCTTATGCTAAAACTTGGTAAAATAAAATTATTTTTAATTAGTTTACCAATTTGTTTGAAAATTTTCAAGGCTTCAGGACCAAATGATTCAGAAGTTGTGGCAACAATTGGTATAAAAATATTATCGGAATTTAAAAAACAATATTTTTTGTCTTTAAAATTTCGGCATTCAAAATTGGATCAAAATTATAATTTGAAGGGGCCAGAGGATCAAAACAGGTGAAATCCCAAAATAAAGGTTTCCCCTCAGAGAAGGAAACAAGAGTTTTTCCATCCGGTCTTTTAGAATTAAAAGATAAACCAGGTTCTAAAACACACGGTATATTAGCCTTTTTAAAAAAAGTGGCGATAATGATATTAACCTTATTGTGTCGCCTTATCTTTGAATTCGACAAACAATGTAAGGGATGCCGGCCAAAACTATCGGTGAGAGTCTTGCATTTGCTGCAAATGTAAGGATTTGAAAAAGGAATTCCTAAACGCAAATACAAAGCATATTGAAACGCTTCGTTAGGAAGTAATTTATTATTTAACTTACTGGGGAACGCCTCTAACCATTCATGATCTGAATTGTATGAAGAGAGTGATCTAAGAAGGGATTTGTGCGTTGTGTTTTCACTGTGTAAAAGGTAAGCAAGAGAGTTTAACGCTAGACACATATCCCATTCTTTTTGATCACCCGTTTCAGGGTATGGCCTGGTAGGGCCAGCCTCAAAAGCCCAGGTAGTTAAGGCTTAAAAAAAACGGGTCCGAGTTAAAATTTGTGATTTTAAAGATTGTATCCTTGAAGGATTATAAGGAAGCAAGGAAAGCGACAAGCGCTATATTACTGGGTGACCTGACCCCAAGTCCACCCAGCTTGCCTGGTAGGGTAAAATGAACGTAATTATTCAAATCAAATTTTAAATTAAAAAGATTTTGAAAAATTAAAATCAATTTGTGCTCAAATTTTTTGAGCAGAGAATTAAAAACAAAAGCTCCGGATGTCCGGAAGCAAAATTGCAATTGAGGAATTAAAAAAACATTTTTTAAAAGAAAAAAAGCCTGATGAACAGGTAATTTTTTTAAAATTTCTAATTTTCTTAAAATAAGTAAATGATTTTCTAAAAAATTTTCAACCGCAACAAAACCTCCCACGGGTGAACCTAAGATTAATAAATTCTCGTAAGAGGTTTTATTTAAGGTTTCTACCATAGAATTTGTAAATGGAGGTAAACGATATATCTCACATTTATTAAGGTTAAGAGATAAGTTTAAAATTGAAAAGTGGCGTTTTGCTATACTAAGTGCTAAATTGATATCTTCCAGCTTGCCACACATGGTACAATCATCTAAATACCATAAGTGCAAACGGAGATTTGTTGAATTAGAAATTTCATCCATCAAGTTTTTAAGCCCAAGGCAAAACAAAGGCGGGCCTAAAGGGTCACCTTGTTGAACTCCCTGTGAGGAAGAAATTATAATATCCTGAAATTTTAATATTGAATCAATACCATAACTTAAATAAATATAGTTGTGGTATTGGGGAAAAATTTTTAAAAAAGATTCGATAAGGTAAGAACGATATAGGCAATTAAAAGCGTTTTTTAAGTCCAGTTTAACTAAATATTCGTCAGAATTCATTGATTCTAAGGTAAGGCGGGTGGCGTGAATCGCAATTTCACAGCCCCCTTCTATACCAAAACCCAGTTGGTGAGGAGACAGTAGGTTTGCTAAAGTGGATTTAATCCTGCTGCATATAACTTTAGAAATAAGACGTCTAAAAAAACAACCAATAGCTATAGGGCGAATTTTGTTCTTTTCTTGGAGGGGGAGAAGACGAGCCCCAAAAAATATGGGGGCAAATTCCAGTGGGAAATTTCCATTAAAAATAAATTTTACCACTTTGCAAAAATTGTTGATTAAAAAACTAGAAGTATCAATTTCTAAAAGGTCCTTTAAAATATAGGTCTAAAAAAGTCTAGCCCTGGAGCAGAGTCTGTTGGAAACGTTTTAAGAGCTTTAAGAATTTCATTTGGTGATATTTCCATTTTTGTATTTAAAATAGGGAGAATTTTAAACTTATTAGCGGGCTTAGGGTGTTTGTCTTTTAATTGTTCGATTGTTTCAAGAGTATTAGGTGCAATTGAATTATTGCCTTGAAGGTCCTGAGGGCTCCCTTAAGATTATAATTATTGATTTTATTCGAAATTTTTTTAAAAGATTGGTCGGTAGGCTTATGGGAAGTTTGAAGCTGAAAAGGAGGGGAAAAAACAGCCTGGTCAAAATTATTAATTTTAGATTTAATAACTTGGACTAAAGGAGTCTCATCAAGGGGGTCTGGGAATCCTTATATCAAAGTTGGGAATAAAATTAATTTTTTCCTAATATCATGGTTAGGGGATTCCACTGTAGATAAAATTTTGGAAAAAACACCGTAAACGGCATCTATCGCACTTTGGGGAACCCTTGATATTGTGGGTCCACATTTAGCCAAAATTTGGGTTCCGGGCTCTAATAAAGGAATCTGCACATTCTTTATGTAAGTCTTATTGTTAGACGAAAAACTATTTGTTGCTTGCCCAAATAAATTATAATCTTGAGGAAGGGGGGGAAGATCAGGGATTAAGACTTCAGGGATTAGATCAGACTGAGAATTTACAAGAAGGGCCTCCGGTTTATTGCTTCCCGGGCATCTTTTATCCTTGGGACCGTGGAGTGATATCAAATTATTATTCTTTAATAAAATGAGCCTAAAACAAACAGAACAATTTTTTTTTCATTAAAAAATCCACTGAACCAAACGTTTAAAAGAAAATAAAAGGACAAATGTGGGTCAGCGGGGGAAACTTAAAATGAAAGATTGAACACCTTACAGGGTTAAAATTGAGCAGGATGGGTAAACAGGTTTTGGGATATCAATGTAAAATTTAAAAAAAACATTAAAAAAAATAAATGAAAAAAAAAATAATAAATGTACAAATTTAAACTTTTTAAATTTTAGGTTAATGCTAAGCTAAAATAAAGGTCAAAGTTAAATAACTAATGTAAGATTCCTGAAAAAAATAATTTAATTATGAGGTAATAAAAACTATTCTTGTTTACCATTAAATTAACTCATTCTACAGTCATTATCCATCTCGGAAGCTTTGATTTAGAGAAAGAACATAAAATATTAAATTTTTTTGTAATTTATTTCAATTATTTATTCATAAAATTGTACAACAAGGATTCTAAAATAAATAAGACATTTTTGCAACAATAAATAATACTGGACAACAAAACAACATAAACGATTTTACAGGAATTCGTAGATAACGATCTACCATTTAGTTTTTCTCCCAATGCCTTCAATTTTTGATATAATGCGTCCAAAATTCAGAAAAAAATTCACAAAATTTATTAACTATTTTTCAAAATTTTTTTGGCATATTGAGATTATTTATGAAAATAACAGATTTAAAAAAGGTTATTACTTAAAATTTTACTTTCAAGATAATTAGGATCAAAAAACGTTTTTAGTATATCAAGCTTACATTAGCATCTAGATAATACAGAATATTTCGGGTCCAAACTTAAATACGACACGATATATTACCGGTTTTTATATTTATATAAATTTAACAGTTAAACTATTGTAAATATGCCAAAAAAACAATTTATTTTTGTTTTTAACTTTTTTTTTTTAAAAATTATACTAAAATTTTCAATGTTTATAGCTGCTTACTAAGTTTGATTAGAAACGGTAAAAGGATTTAAAAGTTCTAAGATGGCAGATTTGATAGTTAGCTCTTAACTCTCAAAAATTTGTTACATGTGTAGTAAATGTTTCTTTATTCTTAATATATATCTAAACTTTTGCTTCTACCCATATATTTTATGATATATAAAAGCCCAAAATATCCAAAAAAAAAAATTATTATTTTTGACATTAAATTACTAAAAATCTGAGGCATTGGCTAAAGTTCTGATTTCATATTTGTAATGAGCACCAACATCTTGACCAAAACAATAGTTGCCATAAACAATTGTTGAGGTGTCCAATTGTTGTCAAGTGTAATAATACGAGAATTAAAATGATAGCACATATTAAAAAATAAATACTATAGTTTAAAAAATTAAACAGTTTTTGTTTTTGAGACTAAGTTTTGTTTTTGTTTTTACACTAGTGTTTTTGTTTTAATTTGTTTTAATTCATTAGTTTTTGCTGATTAGTTTTGTTTTCTGCCAAGCCCTATACATAACCTTATAACTTTAAAAAATCTTAAAACTTATACTAAAAGTCCAAAACTAACATCAGAGAGGAGCCAAGTTTGGTAGCTCCCTTATAAATAATAATAATAAAAATTACGCCATCCTTCGAGCCTTTTTTCTTTCCCGTTTGTCATTGGTTCTATTTTAAATAACTTAAATTTAAGAGCACAAAAAAATCGGCCCGCAATTTATTTAATTGTTATTAAATAATATATTCAGCCACATATTTTAGATTTTTTGATAACCGTTATAAAAATTATTTTTATTTATAGAATTTTAATAATTATCTAAATTGAGGGCACGATCAGAGATCTTTTAAAATTGTCTAAAAATATTGAAAATTATAAAAGGTTAAAGTTTAAAAAGGACATATGTTAAAATAGTTATTGGCTATGTTTATATTGATTTAGATATAAATTTAACAAATTTATGAAATATACTTGGAGCAAATGCACCAGTTGTAAAAAACAATTTTTAAATTCAAGTTTCATAAGGTTTTAAAATTAACAAAAAAATGAAAAAAACTTTGACAAACATCCTTTAAAAAAATATTTTTTTCACAACAAATATTTTTTTGGTTTCATCTTGAAACATGTTTTTAACCGTTTGAGATACATGCCTATTTAGCCGAGACCGTAGTCATGGTATTTTTCTTTGGACCTCTTTTAATCCTAACATTACTCAGAAATTAGGTATATGACTGTAGCCTCTTCCAATATAAAAATGGAAAAAAAAGCAAAGAATTAGATTTTGCACGTTTATAAATAAAACAGGCCACCTTAGCCCATATTGTGTTTGGTTTTACATATTTAACAAATTGCCACAGCCTAATAAAATTTTCTTTATTGAAATAAAATAGGCGAAAATGCAGTCCAACATTTCATTTTTTAGGGGGCGTTTATAGTTCATTTATTGACAGAATTTACAAATTTCTAGGGTTTTAAAGTTTGGATTTTTTAATACTCTGTTAAATGGCGCGTTCAGACTTCATTTAGGTTTTCAAAAATTTCTAAATTCTTATCTTAGACATAAAACGCGTATTAACAAAAAGTTTCTTTATTATTAGTAATAAATTTTTTAATTTTTGGAATATCCAAATTTTAAAAATTTGTCATAATAGTGAATGAAGTCTGAACGCACCCTAACGAATATTTTTTTTTAAATTTTGGTATATGTTATCTATAAATTGCTAGGCAAATATTGTTTTTGTTGCCCTTATGGCCGGACCTACCTGTAAAAGATCTTTTTATTTCTCAGCCAAACAGGTAATTTATTTCACATTTGTAATTTCAGTATTACCAATAAATAAGAGATTCATTTATTTTGTTATGAATTATACATAAGCTCTTGCAAATAAAAATAAAGAAGCAGATAAAATGTAAATAGCAACAGATTTGATACGAAGCTGAATGCATATAAATAAACAAAATTGGTTGAACAAAAATATTTAAAATAAAAGTATAGTAATTGGCTAAAATTAACTAAATGTTTATAAAAAATGTATAGAAAATATAAAATTGTTTACATCAAATATTTGTTATGAGGTTTTATCTGGTCAGTTAAACAATTATCATCGTTGTAATTAAGAGGATATAAGAAATTGCAAAATTAATTCATAAAATGCATGTCAAAGTATTATTAATAAATGAGTTCAAGGCTATGGCCTATTATTTTTTATAAAAAAATATCAACAATAAATTAACGTTAGAGCGGATTGTATGCCAAGAAAATTTAAATTTATTGAAAAGTTATTGCGAGGCGTACTGCGAAAGGATAATTTTGATATCTTAATTGTAATATTAGGCCTTTGATTATTTTGTTTAAATTCAAACATCTTATTTTGGCAAAGAACATTATTAAAATAGAATTATGTGAAAAAACAATATGGAATTGTAGCTTTTTTAATAGATTATACAAAACGACCCAACAAATTTTTCAACTCTTAATGCGCACTTAAGCTGAATAATAACAAATTATTGTTTTTTGACTATTTTTTAAATCTTTGTAGCAGGCAGTAACTATCCCATTTTTGAACTTTTTTTTATTTAAAAAATGTATAAAGCAACAAGGTTTTTAATATTAATTCTGCAATTTGATATATACCTCTTTGTATTTATAAACATTGCTGTTTAGTCTTGCAAAATTTGGATTTGCCCTTGCGGTAAGCCTTTTTGATTATATGTTTCAGCTCTTCAAACTTTTCGGCTACACAATCCATCGTGCCCACATCGCTTCAGGTATTTTTGCCGATGCATCTGAGTGACGTTTAACGTGCGTATCCCTATGAGCCCCGGAAAAAGATCTTTTTTTCTTTTTTTGGTCATCTATAAATAAAAATTATAAGTGTACAATAAAGATCGATTTTTTTGTGAAAATTTTACAATGCTAATTTTTCCCCTTTTTGACGTTGAATATTTGTTGTTATATAGTAAAAGAATTAAATATTTATGTAGAAAATGTGGAAAAACTTTAACCCAATTACATAAAAAAATAACCTAAAAAATTAATTTTTTTAATTATAAACGCCGCTTTGTCCGGGTTGAGTGGTTTTTCTCCTTTTATTTAAAATTTGGTTATTTTATGGTGAATTTTTCGGCAAGGCATAAAAAGAAATATGCATGCTCAAACAGACATCGTGGCAAAAATCATTGAAACGGTATTATATGTTTTTTGTATTCGTCTTGAAAAACGTAATTATCAGTTTGAATACCTGGCTAATTTAACGAAGGATTAACACAGGTCAACAAAATTTTGAAAGTTATGAGCTAACTACGGAGATCAAACCTGCCATCTTAGGGATTTTCAAATCCGTTTACCGTTTTTTCTAATCAAACTTAGTTAGTCAGCTATAAACATTGAAAATTTAAAAAAAAATGCAAAAAAAAACAAAAAAGATTCAAAAACAAAAATAAATTGAAATTTTTTTTTGCATATTTACAACAGCTGAACTGCTAAATTCAAATTTCAAATAAAACTTTTATTAAAAACCGATAATACATCGTGTTGTAGTTTGGACGCGAAATATTTTGTATTATCTAAATGCTGATGTAGAGCTTGCAGTAAAAAATTTTATTTCTCATTATTTGATATAATAAATATAAATTACAAGGAATTTATTAATGAAAAAAAGATTCTTAAATTTTTTCATTTTAGGGTATTCTCGATCTGTCATTTTGGTCAAAAAAGGCCATTTTTCCGATATGGACGGATGTAAGGAGCCAAGGCCGGAAGAAACTAAGAACAACGAAATACATATAATAGATAAGGCCATCATGGGAATAAATTTTTTAATGTTTTTATAAAATTCACAGTAGTGCCATTGAAATTTGTTGACCTGTGTAATTCGTTTGCTTTAATTTATATCTTGCTTAATAAATAAATCATGAGAAGTCAAAAAAGAACAAAATCTGCTCTTCGATCCCCAAAAACAAAAAACGCCATATCACTATAATAAAACTCTAATAAATCTAGGAATTCTGGTTAAAATTTGGGTTATTGTAATATAAAATCTAATTATGACCCATAAAACTGGTAAGTTGGCCCAAATAAATTACATTTATATTAATAACACAGATAAACTAACATAAATTACATAAACCTGTGGGTTTGATTGTATTTTTGTATGGTATTTAAAAAAAATTTATTACCATAGTTCGCCTCGTATTCCTCAATATCATCATCATCATCATCATCATCCGATTTCTAATATCAAAAAATATAATGCAGTATAGCTCCAATATAAAACAGAAGAAATAACACAGAATTAACAAAGTAATTTACTAAATTGAATAACTTTTATAACATTAAATTTTAGCTTAATATATCAAGATTCTTGTATTAACCCGAGAGTTCCCAATGTAACCTACAGGTTACGCCTACTTTTAAGGCCTGTATCTTAAAAACTAGCCACTCAAATATAAATTTTTAAATTTCATTTAAAAGCCCTCACGCATCTTAACATCTGATATTGTTCATTTTATTTCCTCTAATTCCATTCTTTACTTATCCCATTCCAAAAACCCAAAAAATCTCACCTTAAGCACCATCATTTTCATTCAAAATTTATGGATACTTATACGTAAATTTTATTTTATCATTTGGTATATTTAAAATTTATACATTATAAAGATTGTATTTATAAAAAAAAATTTTTTTTTATACGCATTTAAAGATGGCTGTCACATAAAGGTTACATTGGGCTGGAGGGATCTGCTCAATTTAACTTGAGTAGGTTAAAAATTTCTAAATCCACCTCACATAAATTTAATGATTTTGTCCCTAATTTTATTCCTCTAAATTGTGAAATTTTTATCGTATTAACTGTTATAATATCTGATTTTTAGTTCTATTAATGATATTAATAAAGAACTTGATGTGATGAAACTATAATCATTCCCTCACAAAATGAAGAAGAAACCGATATGGAAAGTGGCGATGAATTGTCGATCTTCAACACCTACCCCGATCTATGCTGAACTCATCTGTCGAAGTTGTGAGATCAAACGCTAGTGCAGATTCTTTTGAGATAAATTCTCAGCGGTGGTATGATGACGATACAATAAAACCAGAGCTGGAAAAAAACCCTTTTTCAAAACTAAAATTTTTTTTTAAATTTTTTAAAAAAAAAAAAAATTTTTTAAAAAAAAAAAAAAAAAAAAAAAAAAAAATTTTAAATTTATTAATTTTTTAAAAAAATTTTTTTTATAATAAAAAAAAAAAAAATGAGTGAAAAATTTTTATTTAAACCACGTGGCTGTGGTGATTTAGCCGAAAAGATTATAGCTAATGCAATTGTCTTAGAACAACCCGAAGATTATTTTGAACAATTTATTAACAACGATGTCTTTTAATCGTTAATATGAGTAATTTGTATGCCAAACAAATCACGACCTTAATGTAACAATCCCTGATTGCAAAATTTATATTGCGATCTTTTTCGGGATATTTAAGCCTAGTGAACATTAAAATGTTTTGGGAGTTACAATCCGATACTTTTAGCAGCATGGTTTCAAATGGCATGCGGCGAAACAGATATCAAGAAATTACCCGACTTCTTCATTTGGCCGATAATTATAATTTAAATAACCAGTATAAATTTTCCAAAGTCAGACCTTACCTTGATTTGATTAATGATAGAATGATTGACAATTTCAAATACAACAATTCCTCCCACATATCTATAGATGAATCGATGGTTCCGTATTACGGACAACATACAGCTAAACAATTTATCAAGGGGACCATCAGATTTGGATACAAAATGTGGTGCGGCCACTGCAAGTGAGTATATAGCAACCTTTAAACCGTACCAAGGTTCATCGATAAAAATGGACAAACAAAAAGAATTTGGTCTCGGAGGTTCTTTTATAATTGTAGTTGAAAAACTACCAAATGAATATAATATAATACGTATGGGCAAAAACTGTTGCAATTTTTATCTAAAATAAATGGCGACACAGGAACAATAAGAGCAAACAGAATAAAATCGCCATTAGTTGACCTTGAACTAATGAAAAAGCAAGATCGAGGTTATATTTCAAAAAAAAAATACGTCCAACTTAATGGCAGTTCGTTGGAACAATAATAACATCGTTACAATGCTATCAAATTGCCATGGTCTACACCCGATTAACAATATTGACCGAGTTGCCCAAGTTGATAAGACGAGGAAAAAAATTCGTGTACCTTGTCCCTACTTAATTAAAATGTACAATAAATATATGGTCGGCATCGACCGATTTGACCAAAATATAGATGGCACTAGGATATCATTTCGAGGCAAAAAATGATATTTTCCAATATTTGCTTTTGGTATTGATGCGGCATGCCAAAATGCTTGGCATACATATTGTAAAAACAAAGAAAAATTGACTTATTGCAATTTCAAAAGAAAAATTGTGCAAAATTATTTTATAAAATACGGAATGCCTGCAAAAAGAGGATTAAACCCCAGAATTGGTCGAAATTTGAATAAAACTATACACGCTAGGGAAAAATGCATCCAAATACAATATGTCATGTGCGATAAAGCGACCAGAATTATCTGTAGTTACTGCCAAAGGGCACTTCATGTTCATTGTTGGTCAAATTTTCATAATATATGATTTATATTTTGTATTATTTTATATGCAATAAAATTTTCAATACATATATGATCTCTTGCCACCCAATGTAACCTGTAGGTGACACCCCATTATTTCCGGAAGTTTCAAATTTTTTTAAGTTTTCTCAACGAGGTTTATTTGACCTCTAAAGACACCCAGAATTTTTTTTTGTAAAATTCGGCTCGGCCGAAACATTAGTGGTACCTGGGTTAAATTTAACTTCCCTAATGTAAATTTTATTAGAGTATTTTATAACTCGAAAGATTCAGCCAGATGGTATCTGATTTAAATTTATTTTGACTTTCAAGTTTTCCGGATTGAATTGGGTAGGACCTTCAATAACACTAAAAGATCTTTAAAAATTTAAAATGTTTTTGCGGAAGCATTTGATAAAAAACGATTTTTTTTTAAATTTAAAAAAATAATTATAAAGGGTTGAATATAATATATCTTTAAATTTGTCACAGCATTTATTTTAATAACACTCGGTTTAATAAAACTTTAAAGTAATCAAATCCTTTTGCTCCAATTAATAATTCTTTGATTTGCTCTTTAAGCACACTTAAAAAAATTTTTGTTGATCCTTTTCCACCTACTTATCATAGGTTTATATTGAAAGGTTATTCTTACTGGCTGCAAATTATGCCTATAAATATTTAAATTATCAAATACCTCGCTGTAATATGAATATGGGTCTTGGTAGGTGTATCTGTGTGATTCGTATGGGTTTAAATCATATTCATAAGCATTATAGTCATCATCGTCATTATCGTAAAAATCGGCGTATGAGCTATCGGGTTCATCTCTACGTTTTCGATTGTTACCAAACAGGTAACTCATAAAACCTCGGCTACTAGTCTGTTGGTAGGTGGGATTTGCCGATGATGATTTTTTGGTTGCATAATTATTCTGTTGTGACAATATGTCATAATGATTCAAACATTTGCAATTTTAAATCTGCAAAGCGCTGCACTAACTAGACGAAACTATATGTTTATGGCTTACTTAATCAAGTAAAAATAAACCCAAAACTTAAATATGGTAAATCGTAAAATGTAAAGAATAGTTAACCACTACAGCGACATAAAAATGCATGTATTTTCCAAAAAGGTTTGACATGAAATGTCGTCAACCGGCGCGGTATATACAAAATTTATTAAGACATAAAAATTACATAATAGTTTGAATCAAGGCACATTATCTTGGGCATATTGAAAGCATTTTTCGAGCATACACATGATTGTTGGGACGGAAGTTGAGATAATTTTTGAGCAACAATTTTGGGCACTATTTTGGTCATAGCCTTCTGATCGAGATCCTATTCGTTACCATTTAAAAACATATAAAAAAAACAGCTTTAGTAACCTTACAGCTTTTTGACGCCTGGTGGGTGACATGATAAAACTTATCTGTAAATAGCCTGCTAAAATAATTTTCGTTTTTAGGGTAGGCGCATTAAATGCAACTACCCATCTTTATTAACTTCCAACCCATGAGTCAAACATTAGGCTTGTTAGAAATAGGATCTTTAAATATATATCAATTTTAGACATTTTAAGACGTAAGCTAAGTTATCAGATCAAGGCTACATTTGGGTTTGTATCGTTTATTAGTAAAACAGTATGGGCCTGCTTTAAACAATACATTTATAAAAAAAATGTAAAATACACTTTATAAAAACATTAAAAACAAAAAATTTATAAATAAATAACAATCTTTTTAAACTTAAAATGTATTTTATCTAATATGGTTTGTAAAACTACTTATTTATACAATGTATGATTATTTAAAAAAGAGTTGATTTAACTTATAAAAAAATATTATTTTGAAATCTCGAGGTCACAAAGCATGTGTATTTTTAAGCATTTTGTCATTGTTTAAAATTTTCTTGAATTTGTAAGGCCAAGACTGGCGATTTGATAATCGTAATAATTTTTGTAAATGGAAAATATGAATATATTATTTAAGATTTGTATTAGAGATTTTACAAATATTTCCCCATCTTTTAATATAGATAACAAGATAAACAATTATTATTAGGAACCTTGCCATTCATCAGTATATCCGAATCAAAAACATCTCCCTGAGTTTTTTGAGCAAGGCGCGCTACAATAGTGTCAGCACAAGATTTCATCGCTTCTTCATAGACTTCGTGGTCCGTGTCCCCAATGATGGGCTCCTGATTGACCTGATCGGAAGTGTATAGGCCATTGTTAAACCCTAAGTGCAGAATATTATTTTTATAAATAATATTTTTTTAGTATAATTATAAAAATTGAAAGTAGGTTGCTAGTTTGAAATAGGAATGCTGCAAAGTGTTAAGTACTTAATCGAAAAAACATCCTAAAGAGTAGTGGTATCACGCCTATTAAATTAATTTAACCGTTATAAATAGTAGTTTACCGTTACAGTTTGTGATATAAATGTATATTTAACCATATATAGTATATACCATCAAAATGATCATGCATACGCCAGGGCATGACCAAGTTTTATATGACTCCTTAGTTCAGGGTTTTTATATGGACAAGTTATAATATAAAGGTGGAGACATTCTGGTAGTAAATAAATGAAAGTATACCAATTATAGTTTTCTCATATTTCCCTGAGGAGGGTTTCATAGGACACTTGATTAACGCTTCAATCGTAATCGATTGTTCACGTAAAGCGGCCACCACGGATTTTTCCTTCATTCGCTAAAATAAATGGACTTATGTTTAAATTACTTTTTTTTGATTAGCATAAAAATTTTCAAGAATATAAAAACCTACAATATTGAAATGATAAATTACTTTGGTATTAGAAATAGACTTGGGGCTAACGAGAATGAATATTCTTTCAGTGTGTGGTTCGAAATTCATTTCGCGAGCTACAGTGTAAATTGTATCAACTTGATAACCAGATTCCGTGTTCGGGCTTAACTTCAAGTTTTTCCATGCTTTTTCAAGCTCTTCGCGTCTAGTTTATGTCGTAAAAAAATAATCAATCTTTGCCATAAATGAAACTATTTTAAGTTAGTATAAATAAATGTTCCAAAGTCCGAAAACAGAGGTCAGTTAACTCAACGGGGACATCTAAACTTTTTAGGCAGTCTGTTGTTCGATGCCGTGCATAGGCAACTTTTAATCTTCAGATTTTCCGCTGAATAGCCTGTTGGAGCAAAACCTGAATGATATACCTAAAGTGAGAGTTCAGGTCAAAAAAACTAAGCCACCGAGCTTCAAGCAAATATTAGCAATATTAATTCGCTTTGGTCTTAGTAAAATAATGAATATGGCCTTCCAAAGTGTTTTAAAATTAGGGTTCAAAATAAAGTCCATAGAAAATATGATTCAAAACAGAGTCCTTAAAAAATATGACAATCCATAAAGGGCTCTAAGCAGTTTGCATTATCGGTTTAAGCAAAAGCTTTCAATCTTCTCTGTGCCTAGTGATCAAAATCGTTTACTGTTTCCTCAATCTTGTCTAAAACCTATTATTAACAATGTGTATAGAATTGACCCTAAGCACTAAGTTTTTTTCTTGATCCTTTAAATATTTATAACTTTATATTAAATAATATCCGTTTTTACAACTGTGGGCTCAGTCAAAATTTATGAATTTGTAAAGCAAAGTTTGGAGGGTCTTGGACACCTTAAAAAAATTACCATTTAAAATATTGCATTACTGTCTAACAAGGAGGAAATATTAAAACGGGTAATTTTTGGCTTTTTCACATAGCTGGTCAGGTGGATAACAAGTCATAGTGCAATTTCGCTTCCTAAAAGGGCCAGAGAGTCAAGTGCACATTAATTGTAATAAAAAGGAAAAGTGTTTTAACTTAAAGTTTAATTGCAAAATTTAAATAGGCTTAACATTGAATTTTAGCTAATTTTAATAAAAATTTGGCATTTGGTTAATAGCTTGCCTTATTCTAAACCTCAACTGACCATGGCTATGACCATCTTAATAGGGAAAATAGATTAAGACATCATATATCCGTGATTAGACTGGAGGACTAATTAACACAGGTCAACAAATTTTTGATAAAAATGAGCTAACTACAGAGATCAAACCTACCATCTTAGGGATTTTTAAATCCGTTTACCGTCTATTCTAAAAACTATTAAACCATCTATAAACATTAAAAATTTTAAACAAAAAAGATTCACAAACAAAAATAAAGAATTTTTTGCATATTCACAAAACTAATCTGTTAAATTCAAACTCCATAATATTTTTATTAAAAACCGATAATATATATCGTATTTGAAATTAAACGCGAATTATTCTTTATTTTTTACATGCTAATGTAAGAGCGTGGATATACTGATAAATTTTTTTCTTATTATTTGAGATGATAAATATAAGTTATAAGATAAGTTAATTATAAAAAAAGATTTTTATATTTTTTTAGGGTATTCTCAAGTCGCAAAATCTGTAAATTTAGTAAAAACCATTTTTCGATATTGACGGATCTAAGGAGCCGAAGCGGAAGAAACTAAGAAAAAGAAAAAATGTATATGAGATAAGGCCATCATGAGGATGTATGTTTTATGTTTTCATACACTTATTTTTTGTGACACTGATATTTGTTGAACTGTGTAATTTACATGACGAGTTGCCATTTGAAGCCTTCAAATCTCCTTTAACCATTTATAAAAACGACATTTTATAGTGTTAGACTATTTTTTAGTTTGACTTTGACTTTCATCTAATAAATAGTAAAAAATATCATAAAACATTGTGGTAGCCACCACGGGATATTAATAAATTTTCTTATATTTGTTCTAAAAAAAGTGAAAATATAGAAGCCCACCTCCTGAGGCTAGAGAACCTACATCAAATAAAATTTTGAACTTATTAAGTTTTGGTACCCCCAAATGATTTATTTATTTTATATCCAAAAAACATCGAATATAAATATATTACACAGGTCAACAATTTTTTGAGAGTTATGAGTTAACTACAGAGATCAAACCTGCCATCTTAGGGAATATCAAATCCGTTTACCGTTTTTCCTAATCAAACTTAGTTAGTCAGTTATAAACATTGAATATTTTAGAAAAAAAGGTTAAAAAACCAAAAAGATTCAAAAACAAAAATAAATTGAATTTTTATTTTTGCATATTTACAATAGTTAAACTATTAAATTTAAACTTCAAATAATATTTTCATTAAAAACCGATAATATATCGTGTCGTATTTAAGTTTGGACGCGAAATATCTTTTATTATCTAAATGCCGATGTAAGAGCTTGATATATAAATAAAATTTTTTTCCATTATTTGTGATTAAAAAGATAAGTTACAAGGGATTTTAATATGCAAAAAAGATATTTAAATTTTTTCTGTATATGGTATATTTAGATCTGTCAATTTGGCAAAAAAGGCCATTTTTCGTTATAGACGGATCTAAGGAGCCAAAGACGGAAGAAACTAAGAAAAACGAAAAATATATATGAGATTAGGCTATCTTGGGGATGCATTCTTTTATGTTTTCATAATAATCTCGTTTCTGACTATTAAAGGAAATCTAATTAGAGAAGCGGGTGGAAAAATAATTGAATTCGATAATAAAATAAAAGATTCTTGCTGACTATAGATAGTTTACTTTGAGATATTTTTGTATAGGCGGCCAATACGGGTAGATAGGACAAAATTACACAATATTAAAAATTGTAGTAGCCCAGAGGCTGTCCTCTGGGTTTAAATTTTATGATATAGCAAAAATGCTTATTCACTTTCTACTCATTCGCTACTTAAGGGAGATTTTTAAGCGAATGAAATAAAAAATTTTGCCAAAACCATGGTAAATGCTATTAATGTAGCATTAATGCTATTGGAAGGGCAATGGTAAAATCAATACCTGTAAATAGCTCATTACAATATTAGTAGTTAGTCCCAACTGTGTTAAAAAAAGATCTAATTCATAATGGTTTCCATTTATTTGGATTACACAGGTCAACAAATATCAATGTCAGAAAGATAAGTTTATAAAACAAATACATCCCCATGATGGCCATACCTCAAATATATTTTCCATTTTTCGTAGTTTCTTTCGCCTTCGGCTTTTGATCCGTCCATATCGAAAAAATGGCCTTTTTTGTCCAAATTAACAGATTTTGCGACCTCGAGAATGCCCTAAAAATTAAAAATCTTACATATAAAAATCCCTTGTATCATCTCAAATAATGAGAAATAAAGTTTTTTAGTATTTCACTCTCAAATCATCATTTAGAGGATACATATTTCGCGTCCAAACTTAAATGCGACACGATATATTATTGGGTTTTAACAAAAACATTATTTAAAGTTTGCATTTAACAGTTAAATTTTGTAAATATGCAAAAAAAATTCCATATATTTTTGTTTTTGAATATTCTTTGTTTTTTTAGCATTTTATCTAAAATTTTCAATGTTTGTAGCTGACCTACTAAGATTGATTATAAAAAACGGTAAACGGATTTGAAAATCCCTAAGATGACAGATTTGATCTCTCTAGTTAAACTTATAACTCTCAAAAATATGTTGACCCGTGTTATCCTTAATATAACCGTAATAAATATTTTTATTTTGCGCTAAAATTTTTTCTGGGAAAAATAGTAAATTAAACTTTAATTCGGTTTTGGCATTGGCCCGGTGATGACTGCCGGTAGAGGTCGTATAATAACGTCGGAAGGATTCAAACTGTGGGTTACCAAATCCCACTAATGTGTACTCAATATCGTTATCCGAAACTCCAGACTTTTGTGTTAATTCATCCTGATATTTACGAATAAATACGAATTGATTAACTATAATTAGACAATAATCTTAATTAATGTTACTTATTTATTTTTTTATATCAGCCCCAAATGGACGTTAAATTAATAATCCTTATTAAACTTCGCAGTAAGTAATAAACTTGCTTGTTGTTTTTCTAGCTTTATTTTAAAAATTAAGTTTAATCTTCAATAATATATGTTCATCTACCATACTGTTTTTATATGTTATGAAATTTAAAACAAATGTAGGGTGAGTAACATGTATATAGTTAAACTTAATTTTTCTTATTTTAGCGGCGGTATTTTAAGTTATTAGTATCTAATACGATTTTTAAGCTTTGTAATAGGTAAAAAATGTAGATGCTTAATACATCATAAGGTGGAACGGCAAAATTATGGTTGAAATACGAATAGGAAAATTACGTGTAAATTTGATCGTAAATCTTTTAATTCGGGTTCCATTTTACGAATTGCGGTATTTTCTTCGACAAGGTACACTATTTGAATTCCTGTTATTTTATTATCGCCTTTACTGTTTGGTGCCTTAGTTCTGGCTTGAGATTCATTAATACTTTGAGCATTGTTTGATTTACCATAATAATATTTTGATCCTGGTGATTGGTCAAGAGATTGATACAAGGCATAATATTCAGTGGGACTAGCCTGACAATGTGCTGTGGATAAAATAAAATAATTTTTCCTTGTAAAATAAAATAATATTATGTAATGCTACCAATATGTAAAATAAAACACGTGGGTTAAATAGCTAACTAAAGTGAAAATTAAATTTTGATTGTATAAGGATCCAAAACGGTCTAAGTGGTAGCCCTTATCAATGATCAAAACAACATGCCTTACCGCTAACCAGGACTTTCACCCAATCACTCCCCAAAAAACCCCTTCTCTCTTTCAAATTTTAAAAATTTCCAAAAAAACACCCCCCCCCCCCCCCCCCCCCCCCCCCCCCCCCCCCAGCCCCCCGAATTCGCTGAACTCTAGATTAAGCTTAGCAATCTACTATAAAAACTAATGCTTTTGGTCCTCCTCAAATTCTTGTTAATCGTATTTTAAATTTTTAGGAGTAGCTTGTTCTGTGGCTATGGTATGGACCTAAAAGAGGAGGGGCATTTTGATGGCTTTCCTATATTAGTAGTTATAAATGAGGTAATCATTACTGCATGCACTAGGAATATCGATATGAATGTCTCGTAAATGGCATTCGCGCGTTATGCTTTGCGCCAATGCGCAAACGCCTTCGACGCCGTCGTGGAGATCGGCGGCCTCAAAAATTGTGTAAAGAACGTCTTTAGTATAAGTGTCATCGCATTTCCTGAAATATATAATACTAACAAGTTGAAAGTAAAAGCAATAGGTATGAAAATAATTTAATTATTGGTCCTTTTAATAAAAATTTTGTATTCTTCATTTTTATTTAATATATGCTATATATATACCGTCTTAACCAATCAAAATCACGAGAAAAATATTAATACATTATAATTTTAAAAGCAACTTTAATTCACCTTTAAATCTGTTTGCCGTTTTATTTAATGTATAAGGCTTGGTCGCAAATCGTCACAAGTTGTACTATTCAAGGTTTAACCACTTAAAAACTAGTAGAAAAAATATTTTAAAATGTGCACGGTCTTTGTCAGCTATTTTTTAAGCTTGCTTGGTGGAAATAAAGAAGCAAAAGTTGGAAAAAAAGCCTAAAACGAAATATGTTCCAATCGGGCCAGGGTGGTCGACTATGACCTAGCAGCTACTTTAATTACTTATCAGGCTAATTTTCCCTCATTTTTTTTGCGTCCAAGCCAATTTATTTTAAAAAAGTAGCATCAAGCGTGCACGAAAATTAAACACATTCAACATTGATAATAAATTTAACAAAGTATTACCATTTTTTTTAATTAGGCTACATATTATTACGAAAATAAAATGATTTTTTAATTATAAAAATCACACTTGGAAGGTGCAACTTGACTTCTAAAAAACAATAGCTTATATATAGAATTAAAATTGTTAAACGGCTCAAAAATAACAATAATAAAAAAAGGTTTCAATCTAGTAAATGGCTTATTTATTTTAAAGACTTAAAGGTTTCATATAATAATATTCATATTCTTTTGAACAATAAATAGCTGGAAAAAAATTAAGAACAAGTAAATATATTACTCCAAAGTGCTAGATTGCGTTTTTACAATATTGTGAGCTAAAACTTGCCCCATCGACTTATAATTTCCGATTCCTTTAATTGCTGCTATCGAATCACTGGACCAATAAAGTCGGCCGGGCCATTGGTTACGAGCTTGTGGAGATTTGTCTTTCATGTCGGTTATGGCAGGGAAGTTATCGTGGCATTTCACATCTTAAAATATAAGAAAAATGAAGGAACTATAAAGTTTTAATAACATGTATATAATTGATCTAAATGTCTCAAATTTGCGTTAAATGTTTACTAAATGCATTAATATAAGCATAACCTAAAAGACAAACTTCAAAAACTTTTTTTTTTTGGCAAATAATAAAATTTTAGATTTTACAAAAAATTGACATTCCTATAGGTTAAAATTTTTTAAGAATATCTAAATTTGAACGCATGATAGCGAGAAGGGGAAGCAGGTAACTATGCTTCCAGCACTCGTTTTAAAGGTAGGCGTTTTCGTAAATTCTTGTCTCACTCCCCTAATTTAGCTGGTTAAATTCGGAAATTTAAAAAATTATACTTAAATGGTGCAAACCTTCAGGTACTTTCCAACTATTCAAAAAATGGATCATATCCTTTTCAACTTGCTTTGAGTACAACCGTTCAGCGATATCAAAATAAACATTGCGACCTTTAGGGGTCACATAGTCGTCTTTGAAATTGTCGGTGTTTGTGCCAAACAAACCTGTTTTAATTTAAAAAAAATTTGAGTAAAAGCATACGAGGATATACGAAACATTGTAGAAGTTATGTCAAGAAATTCATAAATATTTTATGTTTCGTAATTAAAAGCTAATAGCATTCATTATTATCTTATGAAACCCTTAAATTGATTCTTGTGGCCGGGAGCGACAGAAAATATCAGCGAATTGGTTGACACAATATATCCCATAATGTAACCGTCCTCAGGATTGTGAACTACGATTTCGTCGGGTTTTGCCATGATCTCCAAATCGCCGCTAATGTATGGCAGTCCAATTACGACGCCATTCATGTATACCTAAAAGTTTATAAAAAACATATTAAGGTCAGACCTAAAAATTTTTTTAGAGGCAATTGTAAAAACAAGCAAAAATTAAATAGTGACCAGTCCCCCTAAATAACCGGTGCTGAGTTTCCTGAAATCAGCCAAATTTCAATTATGAAAATGTTTGAAATTAGACTCTACCCCAGCCCTTTGACATCTCAGCAATTTTTTATTTTATAGCGCCACTGGCTTTGAAGGGGAGAGTTTTTAAGGACATACCTCCAGGTTAAGCGGGCAAAGTACGTAACATCAGATATTTATTCCAGCAATTAATGCCCAATCTCATGAACTAATCATGCCCTATCAAGTTATTCCGTAAAATTTCAAAACATTTGGCCGTGTTTATTAACTCCATTTTTATATCTAAGCAAGCTTGGTTAATCAAACAAGAGGCCTTGGTTCTAATAATAAATTTTTAGGCCATATAAATTGCTTTATTTTCATTTGTATTGAAAAATGAGTATAAAAACATATGATTTATGGTCATCTAATTGCATTTTGCATTGCCGTCTAGGCGCGATTGATAAACCGCGTCTTGATTTACATAAAAGCTTATTGATTTAAATCCTTTGTAAAAAATCAAATTGGCACGGCCTTTAATTAGTAATATTTTTAACCTTATCACCGACAATCGTAATATTTCGTTCATTTCTGATTATCATGTCAACTTTTAAAATATCGCCTTTCGAGTCAGGGTGTGAGGCCGTGAGCGTAATCAGGCCGGCTGAATGTTCTGCCAAGATATATTCACATTCAAATTCACCGATTTCGTAGAGTTCTTTATCCCATGTTAATATTTTTGTGCCATTTACAACATGGGCAGTATCCTATTATAAATTAAAAAAAATTTAAATATTTGAAATTTGCGTCACATTTAGATAAATAAATTGTAGTTAATAATAGTTAATTAAGACAACTTGTTCCCTATTAATTCAAGTCAAAGTCATGAGAATTTAAACAATTATAGATTTTATTATGATTTAAAACAAGGCATAACCATGGTTATTTTAAATTTAAAATCCAAATATGGAAACTTTTCGAAAGAATTTCAAATCTCCACAAAAGATTTGTTAAAATGTTAAACCGAGCAACCTTGCTAGTTTAAATTTAAACTAACTCAAATTATATCGTAAGTTTAATCCTGAGACATTGATTTTAAGAATGAATTGTTAAATAGGCTTTTAGATTTTAGATGCATTGGATTTTTAAACAAAAACTAAATAAGAATCAATATCAACTGAATGCTTACTTCAAACTCTATGTTTGCATCAGGTACTAAAAAATTGTAACAGGCATAAGCATGTTCGTCCGACAAATAACCAAGCTTCCCAATAATATCCTTGATCATCTGGATAAAATGTAAAAGGTAATTGCTTACAAGTTGAATTTGATTTAGCTTAAGCTGCAGAACGATATTTAAGAAAGGGTCAGGACTAACAAGTCCTCAAATTTTTGTTAACACTTTCTAACTTAGGTATTATGTTTAAAAAATTTACATTGACAATTATAAAATGAGAAATTTTGTAACACACGTCAACAATTTTTTGAGAGTTATGATTAATTACAAAGATCAAACCAGCCATCTTAGGGAATATCAAATCCGTTTACCGTTTTTCCTAATCAAACTTAGTTAGTCAATTATAAACATTAAAAATTTTAGAAAAAAAGGTTAAAAAACCAAAACAGATTCAAAAACAAAAATAAATTGAAATTTTATTTTTGCATATTCACAATAGTTAAACCGTTGAATTTAAACTTCAAATAATATTTTAAACCGAAAATACATCGTGTCGCATTTAAGTTTGGACGAGAATATTTTGTATTATCTAAATGCTGATGTAAGAGCTTGATATAATAATAAAAAAAATTTCCGTTATTTGTGATTAAAAATATAAGGTCAAGGAATTTTAATATGCAAAATAAAGATTTTTAAATTTTTTCTTTTTAGGGTATATTTAGATCTGTCAATTTGGTCAAGAAAGGCCATTTTTCGTTATAGACGGATCTAAGGAGCCAAAGACGGAAACTAAGAAAAACGAAAAACATATATGAGATTAGGCCATCATGGGGATGCATTCTTTATGTTTTCATAAAATTAACGTTTCTGACATAAATATTTGTTGACCTGTGAATTGATAAAAAAAAATTCAAAAAAACAATTAAATATTTAAGCAGCTTAGGAGACAAATTGAGCTATATTTATCGACCAATCCTAATTTTTGGATTTAACAAAGAAACTTAGAAATCTTTTAATTATTTCTGTCAATTGTTTGGCACCAAGAGAGGTGTTAGTTGGCAGTGCCCAATACTTTAAAATTAAAAAATAAATAACCAAACATATATTTTTATAATGTAATAATAATTTACATTATAAGCTTCAGGTAAGCCGGCAAACTCCTCCAAATTTGGCAAGTGGTAAAATGATTCCCACTCAAATGGCAGCGTTACTTCGGTTTGGAGTTCTCCGTTACTTTTATCGAAAACCGTTACTTGGGGAAGGTAGTTAAGGAGACCGATTGGGGTTATATGCATCAAAGTACTTAAGAGTTGCCTAGCGCGATACAAATCAACCATCCGGATGTTAGCTGTGGGGTTCAATAATGACTGTGGACCATTCACTTGGTAGTTGAAATTCTCATTCTTGTTGTAGTACGTCTTGTATGAAGATGATGATTTGGCATTCCATTTATATTTTGCATTACTTTGGCTTTGAGCTATTTTTTAAATTAATATGAGTTTGAAAAACATTATGTGATTAATATTATTACAGTGGACAACGAAATTTGGACGACCTTAAGCATCATTTATGGCAACTATCGTTGTTGGTCAAGTTTTTGGTGTTAAATACGAATATGAAATTAGAATTTTAGCCAATGCTTTAGATTTTTAGTTATTCGGTGTCAAAGTTTAGATTTTCCTATTTTTGGGATATTTCGGGCCTCTGTATCATGAAACTTATGGGTAATAACAAAAGTTTAAAGATATATTTAAATTACGGAAACATTCATTTTTAACGTAAGGCTAATTTTTTTTATAAAATTTAATTTAT
>CM060242.1:13824797-13904141 GCA_030555515.1 Acutogordius australiensis | reverse complement strand
TTTTCATTTTTATAAAATTAGTGGTTTTCGTCATAAAATCGGTTTTATGATCCTAAATAACTTGAAAGTAAATTGTTAATAATCTTAAGCCATAACCTTTTTTAGATATGTTTTTTATAAGGAATCTGAATATGCCAATAGATTTTTAAATTAATAGTTAAAGAAATTCTATGAAATTTTTTCTGAACTTTAAACGCGATTTAAAAACAATTGGAGGCATTGGAAAACCCGAAATCGTTATCGCAAGAAAATTCTCTACAAAACCCACAAAAAAATCGTCTATGTTGTTATTTTTGTTGTCCAGTGTTATTTATGCAAATGTTTTGGAATATTTACCACTAAGCGGTTGTCAGAGCCTGCATATGTTCTAATAAAGTTTAAACAAACATGACTTTAATTTCTTCAATTTTTATTTTTTCATAAAAATATTAGCCTAAGCTTTCATGTAACATTTTACTCTCCACAAAAAATGCCAAATCATAACTTGCCGTTTCGTTACAGTTATTTAAATCTTTCGGGCTTTTTGGTAAATAGGCAAGATTATAGCTTTTAAATTTTCATACTTTTTTCTATATACCTTTGTTCAAAACTTAAATAATTGTTCTTATTTAATATTATTCATTTTATAAAAAGGTTTGACAGGTAGAGCTAAAAATTAAAAGAAAACTGATAAGCTAGGCTAGACTACTAATAATGGCGCCTGTGGTCAATAATTTAAATTTACGTGAATCGTGATGGGGTAGAAAATTTGTTTAACCAGCCGAAAAATTTTACCCACCACATAATTATACGAAATAGTAATATACCGCCATCTGCCATGGCATATTTTATTTTTTAATAATAAAAAAAAATATTTAAAAAAAATTAATTGGCTCATTACACCGAACATCAAAAATTGAGGGCAAACAAGGTTTTGTAAAGATTTCTAAAATCGCAATCGCAGTTTTAATTTTTCCAAGTTGATAATAAAATAAAATTTTATAGAACTATTTATTTTCCTAAATATCTATAGTTTTTAAAAGACCAATTAAAAAAAATTAATTTGAAAATTATAGGTCAACATATATTTAAGAGTTATGAGATATCTACAGAGACCAAACCTGCCATCATAGGGTATTCAAATCCGTTTACCGTTTTTTCTAATCAAATAGTAAGTCAGCTATAAACATAAGAAATTATAGCAAATGTCAAAAAAAACAAAAAAGATTCAAAAACAAAAATAAATTGAATTTTTTTAACATATTACAACAGCTAAACTGTTAAATTTAAACCTCATAATTTTTATTAAAAACCGATAATATATCGTGTCGTAAATTTGGACGCAAAATATTATGTATTATCTATGCTGATGTAAGAGCTTGATATACTATAATATTATATTTTTAATTATTTGAGATGATAAATATAAGACAAGGGATTTTTATGTGAAAAAAAAAAAGATTTTTGAATTTTTTCTTTTTAGGGTATTTTGAGGTCGCAAAACTGTCAATTTGGTCAAAAAAGGCCATTTTTTCGATATGGACGGATTTAAGGAGCCGAAGGCGGAAGAAACTACGAAAAACGGAAAACATATAAGAAATAAGGCCATTATGGGGATGTAAACTCTTATGTTTTTATGAACTTATTTCTGACATTAATATTTGACCTGAGTTCTTAACGATTTGCGTTTAATTATCGGCTGAAAAAAAAGATTATGTTACGACTGATTTAAACCTAATAGAAAAAATTAATTTATAACAAATTTTAGCCTAACCTTATAAATGAATTTTTTAATTCAAACAAATGTCTTTAAACTTTTGTTTCCATTCTTAGGTTTTATTTTACAATACACAAAATAACCCCAAATGGGAGAATCTCAGACGCAAAATAACTAAACATCAGACACTAAGTAAAATTTAAATATTATTTAATCACCACCAAAAACTTAACCAAGAACGATAGTTGCCATAATTAATCTAGAAAACGATGTTACCAATGATATTATATAATTTGCCAATTTTCAATACGCTTCACAAAATTTTATTAAATATCCGACAAGGCTATCAATACAATTCGTAGATTTTTGTTTCCAAATTTATTTATATTCGGCCACAGCCAATAGGGAATAAAAATTACCGTATTTGTATTGGGGGTTTTGGTTATTGTCATAATATTTATCGTAATAAGATGCAGGATCATAATATTGTTCCGGATTTTTAGGATTTATACCTTGTATTAAATAGTGTGAAAATATAAAAGGCAATGCCCTATCACCTAAAAGGTTGACGTTAATTACTATAGTAAAATAAATTATCAAATAAGAGATTAATGTCAAAAGATACAGGAAATTTAGGTCCACTTCAAACTGAGAAATTTGAATAATCTAATGTCAAGATACTTTTATATTAAACTTTTATATAGAGCTAATTTTAATGAGGACAATTTTACTTAAACTTTTAAAATAAATTTGGCAAGAATTCAAGGATTTTAACCTCTCGAAATGATATATAATGGTCGCTATTACAATTTTTATCTTTTTTATTTTCCTTAAATTATTTTTGTAATATAAACACCACACGATTATGTATCTATAGGCCTTCTTAAAAACATAATATGTGCTTCGATTTGCTAATAATTGTAAAACAAACACCAAATGTAAAATATTAACAAAGTAGCAATTTTAAAAATATAAAAAAATAACCTTGAAAAAATTAAATTATATTTCGAAAAAAAATTATCATATTCAAATTATGAATGTCCTTTACAAATGTTCAAAATAGAAATTCATGATATACATATATGTTCGGTAAATTAATATCACATCTAATTTTACAAGTAAATCAAAACCACACGGGCTAAATAGACAAAATCCTTCAACATTATCTAAATTTTTTTAATTAAATATAGAAAGAAATATTTAAATGTAGTTTTTAGTCCTTAATAAGTACTAAAATATTTATTTTGTGGCAAACGCTAAGCTTTTTAATTTTTGGAAACAATTTTTTTTAAAACCCATGTATTACGGAAAATGCCCTTAATTTTTGCAAATATCGGAACTAAGGACTATCGAATCCTTTAAGATGTCTCAATTTTCGCTAATTTGAAAAAGCATGGGTAGAGATTTACCTATAAAAGATATAAGTTGCACTGCATTTCGGATTGCGGCCTTTTTAATACTTTCGTAACCAGGAATATTTTCTGAGGCAGCTTCATTCACTGCAATAGAAATTTTATAAAATATGTCAGTTTATTTTTTTTAAACTACTTGATAAAAATATAACAAAAAGCGGAACCGAGGAAAGTAATTTAATATAGTTATATATTAATAAAATAATTTTTCACTCCTGAAAAACCCTATATATTAATAACTATAAATTTCGTTTGAATAAACATAGGTAAATGTAATATATTATTTAATTACTTTGATTAAAATAATCTTGGTCATTTGATGCATATTCTAGTACACTTTTCATACAGTTTTGAATTCTAGAAGATAAAAATAAAGTAAAACTTTTGCAAAACTGCCAAAATATATTTAACGAAGCAAACATTATTTCATTTTAAATTTAAAGGCCAAAGAATCTTTCTTATAAAGGTTCTACTATAAATAAAATACTTAATTCCATATTGAAACATTTAGTATAAGAAAATTTTATTTAATGCAATGAAATAAAATTAACAGTATTCCTTATAGCTTAAGTTCATTTATAATAAAAGTGCACCCATTAATCTTAAAAATAATTAAAAAAAAAAAGAAGTCCTTAATTTTAATCTTGAAGTTATAGATCTGTAGCATTTGTGTTATAAATTTATCACCCTGCACTCGCGGAAAATAATCTCTGCTTAATTTTGTTAATTTTATGAGCCCATTAGAAGATTAGAATAAAAAATGATAAAAACGCTACTTTTGTAAGGGCCTTATGTTATCAACGTGCCATATATATTTGTAAATGCTTGACATTTCATCCAAAAATTTGTCCCATACGTAGGAAATTTTTGTTTTCAGTGATCTATTATAGTAAAAAAATACTTTAACCATGCCCTAAGTTAGGATAGATTAAAGAGAAAGTATAGCAAAAATCTTTTGCTACTAATAAAATAAAATTAATTTAAAAGTAAAGACTTGCGCTTTTGCCCATATCTTTCCAAATTTATTTCTACCTTTTTTAAGTTTGAGCTATAAAAGATCTTAAAAAATTATGTGCCAAGAAAGTGTTTTATAAAATTGGTCCATTTCAAGTATATAACTTTATAAAAAAATTAGAAGCTGATGAATGAAGTGAGCCTTATTTGCCAGCATAACCAAATGTTTTTAATTTTGTACAAAATATGCTATTTCAAAATTTAATCTAAAATTAATTTCAACCTTAACAATAAACTTTTTAACAATTCAAAAAAAGAAAGATGGTTGATATTGAAATCAAGTGACACATATACGGTAGGTTCAAATTTGCCAATTTGCCATTTATAATATACATAACAATCCAGGCACGATTCTAGACACCTTTTTGGGGGGGGGGGCGCGCCCCCCCCCCCCCCAAAGTTTTTGATTGCCCCCCAAAAATAATTGAATTTCCCCCCCCAAAAATACATAGTAATTTTATATATGCCCCCCCCCCCAAAATGAATTTGCCCCCCCCCCCAAAATACATAGTAAATTTATTTCTTCCACATAATATAATTAGATTTGCTCCGTCAAAAATATCTTAAAAATATTTACTTTTTTTAAAAGTGTTTTTATTCATTAATACTTCTCATCCGCAAGAGAGATCAAACTAATACAGAAATCTATAGAAAAATTTGATTTTACAAAAAGCTTTACATTTGTAAAAGCAATTTATAAATATGATGCCTAAGAAATTTTCTCACTTGTCATCAATCTTTTGTTAGAATATAATCTAGAACCAAAGAACCTGATCGCACAATGCTACGATGGGGCGAACGTAATGTCTGGGGGAAAAGGTGGTGTTCAAGTATTTCTAAGCAAAATAGCTGGACACCATGTCCCATATATTCACTGCTTGCCACTGATTGCATCTTGTTGTAAAAGATTTTCTTGAAATTTTAAGTGAAGGAAAAATTTTTTTTGATTTTTTCTTCCCTTCATAAATTTTTTTAACATGATGCAATCAAGAAAGTTAGGGAATGCGTAACCAAACCCAGGCTGTTGCCCCATCGGTGGTATTTTTTTTTTTAAAATTACACACAAATATTTAAAATTCTTTTAAAAATTAAAAATAAAAAACTTTTATATCTTCAGGTCACAGGGCCGAATCGGGGTTTTTTGACCATATTTATAATCATCTATTTATTTTTTTGTATTTAATTGAAAAATTATTTTATTTATTAAAAATAATTATAGATCAATTTCAATGCAGAACGATTTATGTTTCTAAAACTTCTGATTTAATACACCATTGTTTGTTAGAAATTAAACAATTAAGAAATAAAAATACATCTGAAGATTTATTCAAAAAGAGTTTGATATTAATACTTTTTTAAATGACAATAATTTATCTATGGATAAAAGAAAAACCAAACCTAAAGATTTTTCTGATTTTTATTTATTTTCAACTCATTTGAAAATATTTAAAATATTAATGATGAAGTAAAAAGTATTTATTTTAATATCATTGATTTATATATTGATTCTTTTGATAATAGATTATTTACCGATAATAGATATTTAAAATCTTTAGATTCCCTTTATAAATTTGATTAACCTTTATTTTAGATGTAAATAAATTAGAGCCTCTTTTAAAAATAAGTATTGATAAAAATTCATTATCTAAAGAAATTGACGTAGCCAAAAATTTTTTAATAAGTAACTTAATAATTACAAAGAATGTGTTACTAATGATTTTGTTAAATTTTTATATGATTACAAAGATGCGTTTTCTAATCTATTTAACAATTTTCCTATAAGTTTGTTAATTGGCTCTTCAACTAGTTGTGAGGCCACATTTTCTTCTATAAGAAGGATGATAACTTCAAGGTGTTAAGTAGTGACCTGCGTAAAGGTGATTTGGTTCTTCTAGGACACGAAAAATCATATACTGGGGCGTTGAATTTTGATGAATTTTATAATTTAATCAAAACAACCTTTAGCATAAAATTGTTAGATTAATAAAAAACACTGCTCATAATCAGCTAATTATTTACTATTTTAAGACATGGTTGCAATTTTTTTTATGCGCATTTAACGTTTATGTTCATGTTATATTTAATTTTTTACCCTAATATTAATTACTAGTTATATATAACCAGTGTTTTTTCATATATATTCTTCCAAATTAGCATACCTATACAATTTGTTTTCATGATAATCAATCTTATTTTACTATTCATTTTCTAAAATCCAAAGTTTTATGTAATTCATTTTTATCATTCATATATATCATATTTTTAATTTTCATGCGCATTGATACCAAATGATAAAATTATACTTAAAATTAATTTCCAAATCTCATATCTTTTTAAGCAATTGATATTAATGAAATCAATTAATTTAAACTCACATATCCAAATTATAAACGCAATCATTTTTTTTATTTTATGAATATAATAAATTACTATTAATTTGTCAAAATATTTTGAACGTGGATTCTATTGTTGTACATGTATATTTTTTGCCGTGACCGAAGGTCACGGCCAATTTTGCCGCCGAAGGCGGCAAAAAATTTTTTTCTGCCCCCCCCCCCCCCCACGAGTTTTTTTTGCCCCCCTAAAATGGAAAAGCTAGAATCGGGCCTGTAACAATCATTAATTATTTTGAAAATATGACATGTTTTAAGCTAAATGTACTATACGCAGGTCGACAAATATTTGAAAAAAAAAAATACAACCACTTAGGTAAAAACAATATTTAAGGGTTTTAATCACTTTTTCTTTATATAAGCTACTATATTAAAAATTTGTAAAGAAAATAGACAAATTAGGCTCAAAAACTTAAAATAACCAAAATTACTTTACATTTTTATATAGGCGCGTTTAAACTCATTTCATTTTTTTTTTTAGAATTTTAGAGTTTCGCTAATAAAAGCCTAAAATTTTTATTTTTTTTTTCTCAAATTTTAAAAAACTTTTTATCAGTAAAACTATCTTAAATACTAATAATAAAGATTGACGACTTTTTGTTAAAAAGCGTTCAATGTCATAAAGGAAAATTAAAATTTTTTAAAACTGATATAAGTCTGAACGCGCCGCGCTTAACTAAAGCTTCATCATTTCTATAAAAAACATATTATATTATAATAGATTGTATTTTTCATTTAATAGTTTGAAGGCATAATATTTTTAACTAATATTTGGAATTCAAAATAACTTAAAGGCTTCATGATAAAAAGTTATTGCATGGAAAAAAATTTTAACCTTAAAAACTTGAGGTCGCAAAAAATGCACTCTTGTCTTTTTTTGCCATTTAATAAATTTAGCTAGTAGAAATTATTCTAAAAATGATAAAAGATTTGAAACGAGGACAAAAAATATCATCCGCTTATTTTAAATTCCGAAAACTTTGGTTTAATTTTGTCCACCTCTGTAAATCGACTAATTTCATTCGCAAAAAATTGTTTACACTTTCAGATCAAAGTTTTTTGTTATTAATCTTATTAAAAGGTTAGGGCTAAAACTTTAAAGGGGTCCCTAAATTGACAATAAATAAATTAAGAGTCTTTAAAAAATATGCATCTACATAATATGCATTTTTCTAAATTTTGGCGCAAGATTAAAAAAAGTAAAAAGTGAAGGAAAAAAGATTTAATTTTTTCTGTTCTTAAGTACCGTACCGTGTCTAATCCCTTTTCAATGCTCTATTCCTTAATTTTGTATCAAAATATTTTATTAAATTTTTTTAAATTTTAATTGAAAAATATTAAAAAGAAGACCTTTAAAGAAAGTAGCAAAAAGGTGATCTTTATTGAAAAACCAAATTTATACTTCCAATGTTAAAATTAGTTATTTAGTTTATATAATTTTTTGTCCATATAATACCCTGTCTTCATTTATAATTTTGAACGAGCGTGTTAGAAATGGTATATTTTTCGGGCCTGAATTTACACAGTCTGTCCGAAGTCAAATAATTTTTGACCTAATAAGAATCCTAGCTGATTCCAACAATCTGTCGTCATTATGGTTTTAAAAAATTAATGTGACTTTATATAAATAATGTTTTAAAAGCAAATTTGATAAGCTTAAATGGCATGAACTATGAATTTTTTTTAATTACATTTTTATAAATTGGCCATTATCATCGCTAAATTAATTGATTTGAAATTAAGCACTTGCCTTTTGGCAATAACCGAGTGTGTACATTTGGCTAGATGAGCAAAGCCTGCAACCGCATCAGGTACAATTTGAAATACTTGATATATGGGATTTTTGTCAACATTGTATGAGGTTGTGGAATATTCTTCTTGGAGATTTTGATAAGCGACACCTACGTTTCTAAATTAAATTTTGGGATTACAAATGATTTAATTTACAACTTGAATAAAGTTATAGATGTCAAAATAATATGTCAAAGAAAAATTGGTCAATTCTGTAATGTAAATGACTTAATAACAAATATTATCAAGTACTGTTTATAATTATTTTTCTGGAATGCATTTTGACTATGTCGGAAAATTCTTTTAAAAGTATCGTACGTTTGGTGGGCCAGATGCTTGATAAACGCCAATGGGTGATGTTTAATATTGGGAATCATCATTCCTAAAAAATGATTTAATAAATTTCAGCTATTACGATTATGGTAACGTCTACCATCCTAATTCGATGTGAACGCCAAAAAATCACGCCTTAAACTAACTTCTGCGGTTTTGGACGTAACTTTTTTTCCGGTGGTTCCAAAGTGTAAAAATGCCAAAAATTTTACTAAGATGTGTTGGTATTTGCTTATTTATACTAATTTGAATATTATGGCCTTTTTTATAGTCAATTATTATAGCCTTTTTAGTAGTTGAATATTATGGCCTTTTTAGTAGTTTAATATAATGGCCTTTTATTATTTGGTTTACTTAATTGTACTTTAACTATTTTGAATATTATTTGTTATATGAAATGGCATTGACGACGATATATAAACTGGAGTTGAATTGTATTTAATATATAATAAATATTTATATCAAAATATACAACACCTTTATCCAATATTTGGCTATACGACACGCGCCGATGTTCTAACATGGTGCCGAAGACCACGATTTAATCTGGGTTTACCAAAGAGGACTCAATGAATAACGATAATGATAATTATGAAATATTCGAGGAACCTTATAATGATAATTCGGATGACTTCGCTGTGGATCAATGGAATTCACAGAGGTATAATAACACAGGTCGACAAAAAATGGCGACCAATTTTAAACATATATATTTTGAAAGAGTTTTTTGAGCACATTCCAAATATCTTTTCCGTTTTTTTTGAATAGGTCTAATTTTTTACCTAGATGGGTTTAAAAGTACCAAAAACCTCAATATGTCCTATATTTATAGGCACTTTTCGTGCCTTTAAAATAAAAATAAATAATAGAAAAATATATTTTACTATTGAAAAACTCTTATATTGTTATATAACTTTTTTAGAATTTACTTATCTCATTTACTTTTTTAAATATTTGATTTTAAAAAACTCAAAATTTCCAAAAAATACGCGTCTGAAAGTCTGTGCTTCAAAATCATAAAAAATTAAAAAATCATTCAGAAGAGTACAAATAACATTTGAGATATGTAATAAATAAATGCGATTTAAGCCAAATAAGTATTATATTTTTCATAAATGATAGAAGATAATGAAATATAAGCACATAAAGTGAAAAAACTACCCAAGCAATCTTTTTTGTTTATATTTAACATATCTTACTACACTACATCGAGATATGTAAGTAAGTGAAGGGTTGGCAGATGCCAGTATTAATAGCAGCACGCACTACAATCTTTAAGAATTTAGTAGCCCCTTTTTTAATATATAAAATTTTGAAGCACAGACTTTCAGACGCGTATTTTTTGGTAATTTTGAGTTTTTTAAAATCAAATATTTAAAAAAGTAAATGAAATAAGTAAATTCTAAAAAAGTTATATAGCAATATAAGAGTTTTTCAATAGTAAAATATATTTTTCTATTATTTATTTTTATTTTAAAGGCACGAAAAGTGCCTATAAATATAGGACATATTGAGGTTTTTGGTACTTTTAAACCCATCTAGGTAAAAAATTAGACCTATTCAAAAAAAACGGAAAAGATATTCGGAATGTACTCAAAAAACACTATCAAAATATATATGTTTATAATTGGTCGCCGACATGAAGTTGTTATTTGTCGACCAGTGTAATTATGATAACCTCGCTGATGAACAATATATGATAACGATTTTGATGAAAATCGTCAGGAACTCAGCAATCGTAATGGTCAATGTAGCATTTTCGGCGACCCTATACCAGTCTATTCAAATAGAATTTATATGGGAGTAAGATGCCTGAAAATGCGTTATTTAGATAAAGGGGAGGAGTCAATTAATAATAATGATAAAAATGATAATAATGATGATAATAATGATAATAATAATAATAATGAATTCCAACCGATTGAAATTGTTAATAATGGATTATGGGACACTCATATTATGGAAGATTACAATAAGGAGGGTGACTTGGGTACTACCGTTGATCAACCTTACAAGTATGATGACGATAACCTATACGAACCTTTGATCCAGGTAAACAATCTTGACGATATTGGGGGCGAAAGGCATGCAATCGATACTGATTTGGAGGATAATAGTTTCTTCAATCTAAACGAAGATGAGGAACATCAGCCTGAACATGATGTTAGCAATGACGCTCAAGTGAATCCCAACAATACATGGTCACCCTTCATAACAAGCGAGGACTGTAATCAGTACTTTAAATCTTACGACGACGTGTGTGAAAACGAAATGGGGCAACAATTCATGAAGAAGGAAATGGATGATCACTTGATAGACTTGATCATCGACGACGAGCTTGTGAACGATAGTGCCCCGTGGTATTTTGGCATCGACTCGAGAGACGATATCAAAGACAATAAATCATCTTCAATAAGGGATCAAAAACGCAATCATTTATTGGAGTCATTGCACTCAAAAATTATAATGACATTTTTGAAAAAAGCATTAAATGTTAACATAATAAATAAGGGTATTAATAGTAAAGAGGAGAAAAATCATGGGTGGGGTAAAAAGTTAATAAAGGTTTTGATTGTGGCCATAAAATCTATATATATGCCATATGATAGGGGGAAGTTTTAAACTTGCCTCACTTACAGGTGAGCAAGGAGAAGAACGAGCCTGCCTACACAAGGTCGCGAGTTCAACTCCTTGGCCACCATGTTGGTATTCGCTTATTTATACTAATTTGAATATTATGGCCTTTTTTATAGTCAATTATTATAGCCTTTTTAGTAGTTGAATATTATGGCCTTTTTAGTAGTTTAATATAATGGCCTTTTATTATTTGGTTTACTTAATTGTACTTTAACTATTTTGAATATTATTTGTTATATGAAATGGCATTGACGACGATATATAAACTGGAGTTGAATTGTATTTAATATATAATAAATATTTATATCAAAATATACAACACCTTTATCCAATATTTGGCTATACGACACGCGCCGATATTTAACAAGATGCTCAATATGTATTATCCATATTAGATATTAAATAACTTGGTCAAACTATTAAATAGAGATATTAGTTAAACCGTTGAAATAGGCAAAAAAAAAGGATCATACCTCCATCTTCCAATTTGTCCTTGACATCATCGATAAAGTTAGAGGCGGCCGTTTTTATTAATTTGGCCGCGTAAGATTCCGATTTCAAGAGGACCTTTATTTAAAATGTGTAATAATCTTTATACTATAATATTAAGGGGTAACTAGTTTATATAGTTTTTTAATAATTTTACCGGTTTTCGTAAGATATAAATAAATTATCCCTCAAAGTGATTTTGAATCTGCGTTTACATCTAGTCCTACGACATATCTGTAAAGGCTAAGTAAGTTTCATTACCGGCCATCCTCTTTTTACAGGGGTAGCATACTCCAACCTAATAACTTAAAATGCTCTCACAGTCTCCTCCTCACCCCCCCCCCCCTAACCATTCTCATCGATAAGTCTAAATAGTTTACTAGAAATTTAAACATTGTGAGAGTTATGAAAACAAGTCTTTTTGCAGGTAAACGTCAAAATAGGGTTTTTCCCAAGTGTTCTCATTCAAATATTTTTTAACCGGAAAAAGGAATTTAAATTTTCAACAATTTTTTTTATCTTTAGGGTGATTTAGGTTTGATTTGCCAGGCCTATAAAAAAATTAGAGCAGGGAATGGGTGAGTTATTAGTATTTAGTTGGAAAAGTTTACACCCATTTGTTAACAGAGGGGCCGAAAAAGCGCTTTAACTCTATTGTCTCCATTTGATATTATTTTGGAGGATTAGTAAGTTTTTTATAATTAGCAATAACGCCGTATGCCATTAAGCTCATTGAAACTTCCTCAATTAGGATATAATATTAACTTTCCCACGAGGTTAAGACGTTTTGCAATATTAATTAAAACCTATCTATTAGGTTTTCGAACCCCTTGAGCCTATATAATCATTTCGAAACTTTTAAACTTGTCGCCTACCTGGCCTACGAATGAGAGAGCCAATAATAGAGGCTTTGGCTAGCGCTATCATTCTAATTAAACTTAACCCTTGCCGCACAAACGTATATTTTTGATTTTTTAACCAGTTATGCTTTTACCGGTTCGGAGACTCTTTGGACTTTGCTACCTCGCATTTTTTAACTATACTAGACCCTTAATTGTCAAAAACGAACGTTTTTACAAGAAGTATGAACATTTTAAACATCTATATGCCAATTGATGTAAGCAATGCGCGATTCTAATAGGTTTTGTTAATATTAAACAAATATAAGGTAAAACTTTTTGTAGTTGTTCTAAGGACTCGGGTTCCCATTTGAAGTGTACGTGAGCATGACGCGTGTTGTTAAGGAAGGCTATGCCACTTATAGCCGGTATCTCACTTGCAGAGCTGCCATCATTCACACTGTAGTTATTTATATTAATTGTAAATCAAAAATAAATTGTCGATGTTGTCTTGTTCCATTATTTCAAATAAATTTGAAAAATTTGATATTAGGTTAATCAAAAAGCTTTTTTATAAATTATAAGGGTTAACTCATAAATTTCAAATTTTACTAAAAATAGAATAAGACACGTTAAAACAACTTATTTCTGCAAACCTTGTTTATTTTATACAGGATTGGAGAATGTACATTTAAATGAATAAATTAAAATAACTTGGCATCATCCAAAAGATAAACGTCTGCGACAGCGCGTGTGTCGGATAAAATGGCCGACCTAACTAGAATTTTGTCGTCAAACTAAGTATAAGATTGAAATTTGTTAGGTATAGTTAAACAACATTACGGTCACATAAAAATGTATTTACTAGAGAAAACCCATATAAAATTTCCCTTTGTTATTAAACGGCTTATTTTGCCGATAGCATTTTCAAACAAAACAGTTAAAGACCACGTATCATTTTCCTACATATCACCATTTTATGAAAAGAGTTTACCCTAACATCGAATGCTTTGGCTAATTGATTCCATTTGAGGAGAGCAGTTGTTTCCTCTTGTTTTTCTGGATCCATATTGGTCAATACGACCATCACGTGAGGCATGCGCGTGTCCATATACAATTTAAAATTCAGGGGACTATTTGCGACGTTCACTTCGGCTAAAATCGTTGATAAGACAAATGATAAAAAAAGTCTAAATCGCATAATGTCCTACAAAACATTTATATATATAATATGTAGGGTATTCGCAAATTTAAATCTATTATAAATTTTGTTAATAAGGTAAGTTGGCTACATGCTAAAGGAAAGATATTAATTTGTTGGAGTTTTCAAAAGTATAAAGAAAGTAAGTCGTTTTCTGAGAAAAGTAAATAAAGAGAGTCTAAAGAATTTGTCCGGAGATGTTTTAAATCTTTTTTTCTTCATGTTTTGTTGAATTTCTAAGATGCCTAAGTTAAAAAGAGGAAATTTAAAATAGAGAATTTACATTTAAGTAAGGCCATATTTCTAATATTCTTGGCAACGTGTTACCCGTTTTTATATCCAGAAGATATCCACTTGATGCCAAAATATTACAATTCTCTGTTAGGGTAAGATATTTAAATTTTTTTTGCTATAATTTTAAAGTTAACTTTTATCACCCTTTGTCCTATTTTAGTTATTATCAAATTTAAAAAATTAAACAAACCTATATCCAAGTGTTTTATAGCGTCACTGCCGTATTTCACCTTAATTGTTCGAACCTTTCCGCTATTCATTAGGTAATGGGAGGTAGTTTTTATATTGGTGTATTTATCTGCATCGACATAGTAGCCTTCAACTGTCCAGTCTAATTTTAAACTCGGTTGGACCATTTGGAAATACCAGGTAACGTTTGTTGCATGGCTTTGAGAAATATCCTAAAGATATGTGAAAACGACCCATATAAGGGCTAATCAAAGCAAGGCAATCCCTTATTGCTAAAGAGCGTGGTTATAGCACGGTGCCACTAAGCAAACTCCTTTCAGGCACCTAAATATTTCTTCCAATTAGTGCAAAGCCCTATTTTTTTACTGCCAGACGTCCCCAAGTATTGCGGGTTGCCCTAAATGACGGGCCCTGCCTTAGAGTTAAAACCAAACCGATCATATATTTGAAGAAAAAATTGAGCAACGCTTGAAGGCGCCCGGCAATTTATAGTATATAGAGTTTTGTACGAAAATATTGGAAAGTTTTAGGCGTCTAAAAGCAGTTTGTTCAGAGGCACTAATATACCACAGATCGGGCCTGTAGCTTATTGTAAAAATTTGTAAAACATTTTATTTCTTCGACAGGTAAGCGAGGCGAAACATAAGATAGCAATGACCCCGCATTCTCAATCTATTAAAAATACATTGACTGAGATATAAGCCTATCTTGTTACAAATATATTTATCTAACATACGGACCTTTTTAAATTGCAGGTCCGACCGACATTGGTTAAATTAAACTTATCAGAGGTAACCAATCATAATTAAATTCGAGAGTTTGGCCCTAATTCTTGGTTCGAAAGCGCTTGTAAATTGATCTGAAATTTTGTAGTCGAAAATATTCTATCAGGTAAAGCCATATTTAAAAAAAAAATAGTATACGTCTATTGCAAAAGCGATTCCTAATTGTTTTTGAGGGGTGTAGTTAAGGGTGGATTTTAATCCGATAAGTCTATTTCGGTCATTGTAAGCCAACGTTGATGTGGCCGTAAGGGGACTCTTTATTGCGGCTGAACCGCCATGTGAAGCTATTGTCGTTTCAATTTGAATATACGAATACGGTCCTTTAGCACTACTCGAAGCAAATTGTTGCCGTCGGTCTTGTTGTACAAAATATGCCGGGGGGAAGGGTTTTCCATGGGGGTAGCTAGTAGTCTGAGTGGCGTACGAGGTGATTGATAAAAATTTGTTTGGAGTTTTCTCGCGATTCGGGTAAAATGTAATAACCGTTTTGGACTTTTTTTCTGATTTCTGTGTATCAGAGCAAATTATGAAATACAAACAACATTCGTAAGAAAATAAAGTTTAGCAGGTCGTCGCTTGTATATGGTTTATGACCGTAACTTACGTCGTTTTTATTTTTTTAAATGTTAGAAACACATGGTAATATGATTAATTAATTGAATTTTGGATTATCATCTCAGCGCTAATTAAAGCGTTTAAAATTCGAGTTGAATATTGTTATGAGTTTAATTTTAGCTAATTTATTTATTTTTTATTTATTCACAAAAATTCAAAAGATATTATTGCATATCTTTGAAGACATTTAAAATGTGGATCTGGTGGCCTATTGTTTTTAATTTATATAAAAAGAATAGATAACCTTTATAAACGCATTTGCATTACCTGGGATGCCATATGTTCCACCCCAATCATGTATATCTTATCGGGTAACTGCAGCTTTGCCACGGTTGAATAGGTTTCGCCACTCTTATCGTGCTCCTTAACCTTATAATGCACATCCACTTCAATAGCTCTTTTCATGAGAGGTTTGACTACTCCGTGCCAGGTAAAATCAAACTTGTTTGGACCATCCTCGAGGTCAAGTCCGTAAACTAACATGGAATTATCGCCACCTGGGTGGAGCACTTTTACCCTAGATTCAAAGGTAAATGGAATATCATCATTAAAAACGAGCTCACCACTCCCTTTTCTACCGTTATATTTGGGACCGTGATATGCCGGCTGATAGCGATTATTATAGTCATTTTCCTTGTCTTCATAACGGTTATCATAATAGTAGGCCGGTGCGTATTCGTCATAGGCATAAGCGTAGAGCGGGTACACAAAATTATAGTAGTACCTGTTGTACTTTTCCTGCGCATAATGTAATAAAAATTTAGAGCTGACCTCAAGCCTTAATATTTAGGACCAGAATTGTTTGGAACGCAAAGATTTTTAATTTTATAAATAATTAAAAAAAAGCCGATATCTAAAACGTTACCCCATGGTCAAATCATTAAATTTTAAGTTTTTTGATATAATAAGCTACTTTTATTGATCGACAATAATTGTAAAACGAAAAAGTAAATTATATACTGCAAAATAGTTTTGGGGAAACGACGTTTTTAGGTACACTTGGTTGCCAGAATAATCAAAATCAATCAACAAAGAGGTCTTGGCACCGGCATGAAACCGCATTTCCCAATTTAAATTTTTATAAGTCGGCGAATGGATTTTCGTTAGGACTAAAATAATCAAATAATAAATATTTATGAATCCAAATACTGCTGCATAATGATTATTTCTGTAAAAATAATTAACATATCCCAACAAATTATGTTTACCCCCTAACACATACAAATAATAAATTTTTTGACCTAAGGACATACTAAGCATAACTTGATTATAGCTGTGAAATATATAAAAAAAAATCTAACAATCTCTATCAATAAAAATAAAAATTTTAATTCTATACCTTCAAATGGGTTATTTTGTATCGCGACTTTTGCATTTATCCGTTTTTCTATAAAAAAAATATAAAAACAAAAATCAAATGTTCTTTAGATTAAAATATACCATATAAAAATGTATCTAGTCAAATTGTTACCCTTATGGCTGAGATCATAGGCTACAACTTCCGAGGAGACCAGATATTGACCGCCATTTTTATCCGATTTTAAGTTAACTTGGACATTTTTGGCAGCATCAGCATTGGTTGTGGCATTTAGCTTAAAACAAGCAATTTATAAAAAAAAATAAAATTTTGAGAGAAATTAATTTTTGTTAAAGTTATTTTTGTATATTTTTTAATTTAATGGGGATGTTTGAGTTATAACTCAATACATAAAAAATAGAGTAATTTATTTGGATAATTTATTTTATTTAAGTACATAAAATTTTCAAAAAAATTGATTAATTTTCTCAATAGCCCAAAAACATATCATTGGCTGTTTTTCATAATACATACAATGTGATTATCAAATAATTTTTAATTTATTCTAACAAAAATATTTTGCATTATTTGAAAATTTCAAGTTAAAAAATAATTAATTTAGAAAAACCTGCGCTTGAACACTTTTTATTCCATTGTAGGTTCCATCTATTGAGGCCTTTAATTTGAAGTGATCGGCGAGAACCTTGATTTTGCCATCCAACTGAGAATTGTGCCCACTTAAATTTGCTTTGGTTGCAAAGGCCTTCCCTCCATTTATAGGTGCCATGGCAAGAATTGTTAAAGTAATACCCATATTGTTTTCGTCACTAATTAATTAAATTATAAAGTAAGTATATTATACTTAACCTCAAATTTCGTAACTTTTTAAATATGATTTGAATCATTTACAGTGCTGGCTTCAATAAAGTGGCATATGTTATAAATAGAATGATCAATAGACACATAAAATGTGGCCATCAACTACTATATTTTTACACAATTAAATGATCTCTGTCACAATTAAATGGCCAAGATGATGTTTTTATGATAAATATCAATATGTTGTGGCTAAATGGTCACATTAGTTATGTTTACCATGAAATCATCATCTTGGCCATTTAATTGTGAGAGAGATCAATGATCGTGATCATTTTATTAGTGACCGCGATCAAAAAAATAGTGGTAGATGGCCACATTATATGTGACAATTTTATTTCTGACACTGGCCACTTTATAGTGGCCAGCACTGTATACAACAAAATGCAAATGCACAATAATCCCTAATGGTAAAAAATTAACTAATGCTACTAATAACCTAATTAAGAGTGAAATTTTAAGAACCACAAATATCAACTTTAATGGTACATCTTTTTTCTTATAGAACTTTAATTTTTGCCAAAGTCTTCACGATGAAAGCCATACGTTCAATTATTAAACTTAAAACTTAAGATGATAAACTTTTATTTAACGTGTTTAAACATAATTTTACATTTAAAAACACTTAAACGCATAAATTTTTTTCCTTTCTCTTTTTTTCTTATCTAATTTTTATATTTTTAAATATATATATCTCAACTTTCATGTCAATTTAATGGCTTTACGTTTATTCTATTGCATTTTTTGTTATGTTTCTATATATTTTATTATTTTTTGATTATATATTTTAATATTACCCGCGGTTACCTCTATGGTGATGTAAATACAACAGCACATTTTAATCAATGGAAATCTAAATGAATATTTGTTATGATTCAAATTTTAGAAGTTTAATAAAGGCATTTTACGTTGAACTATAATTATGATATTAGTAGGAATCTTTCAATAATTTTTTTTAGTGAAGATATTGGCCATTTGTCTCAATTATTTATTTTAAAACATTAAATACAAAATGCTAAAGTTAATTTAATTATAATTATTATTCAATTGTCTTTACATTTGTATTATCATTAATATTTTTAACGATGTTAAAAAAATTTTAAAATCATGCAAAATTTATGTTTTTTCACGGTTAAAACCAAAAAAATTGACTTCTGAGAATATTTATTTAGTTAAGTTGTGCTCTATGAAAAATAATTAAGTCATTAGCTATGTTACCTCCTGGTATTAATAGTTTTTATTTGTGGTATCCATATACCTCACTATTTTTAATGCATGTCTAGCGGTTAAATAAAATAAATAATTTAATGACGTAGGTTAACAAATTTTTGAAAGTTATGAGCTAGCTACAGAAATCAAACCTGCCATCATGTTACCGTTTTTTTAAAACTTTGTAAGTCAGCTATAAACACAGATAATTTTTGCATATTCACAACAGCTAATCTGTTAAATTTAAAATTCAAATAATATTTTTATTTAAAACCGATAACATATCGTGTCGTATTTAGGTTAGGCTGTCAAAAATTCTGTATCAACTAAATGTTGATGTAAGAGCTTAAAAATATGAAAAATAGATATAACAATGATTTTAATATAAAAAAAATCTTAAATAACTTCTTTAGGGTCTAGGTCGCAAAATATGTCATTTTGGTTAAAAAGGCTATATTTTTGAGCATGGATGTAGCAAATTTACCGAAGGCAAAAAAAACTTCTAAAAACGGAATATATATATGAGATAAGGCCAATGAAAATTCATTTATTTCAGTGTCAAAAACTTTTTTTTAACATTGGTATTTGTCGAACTGCGTTATATATTTGTTTCATATATACAATTTACAAATTAGTTTTAAAATTTAATATCCATGCCAATAGCAAAAGGCAGAGGGCTCAAGCAGCCAAATTTATTAGGTTATAATCGAATCAATCCATCCCTAGCTGCCCTCAAGCTCAATCTTACTACCAATTTCCAACGAATGGGGCAAGAAACAACAACAACAACAGGTTATAATCGAAATTAACTAAATATTGGTTATAAAGTCTAAAAGTATTGAATTATTTAAAAAAAGTATCATTTATCGATTAATTTTTCAATAAAAGTCTTTTCTCCTACTTTCGTAGCTCAGAACCCGTTTTAATTACTACAAATATTGTTAAGTTAACACTATTTGCGAAAAATTTCATTGCAATCTATAAATTTGATAACTATCTATGGCAAATTCCCATTTCCAATGATTATGTAATATATTAATTTCATTTCCAAATACATTTTGGTTATATTAATCTTTAAAAAAAGTTATACTTCAATATTTTAACATAGTATTTGATGAAATATTACTTGTCCCAATATTTGTGTCTATAGTATATTTTCGTGGCATCGGTGGAATCTAATGCGTAAATCTTATCGTAAATAGTTGACTCGTCATTTGAGTCCATGATCTGCCCTGAATTGACCATAGCGTAGGAGACGTAGTCGTCCATAGGCGTAAGAGCCTCCTGAGCCGAACCCGGAAAGGTTGAGGAAAGGACCATATCAACTTCGGCATCTGATGATTGCTTGGATGTGTACAGGTAAGCGCGTATAGAATTTTTCCAAACTCTAACATGAATATAGAATGTGTTATTTTAGTAAGCAGGCTAGTTGAGATTTCGAGGGAAAATTAAAACCTCATTTGCTTAAGGTATTATTTAGTCGATATTTAGTATTCCTGTATGGAGTGAACAATAAAAGTAGGTAAACGGTATAAAATTATTTTCTTAATAGGTTATAAAAACGGCCCACAAGGCTCTAATGGGCTATGTCCTGATTGGTATGCCGCCTTTCAAGAGTGAATAGCAATAGAACAGGTTCAAATTTAAATTATATATTTTTTTGTTTTTTAAATTCAATCGGAATGGAATGACTGTCATCTAATGAAACATCCTTAATCCGATTTCAATATTCATTTATAAGTAAATGATTTTTTTCACTCACTTTTTTGCCAAGATTGGCCCGCATGCTGAACCAGATAATGCGGCACAAAAAAATTTGTAAAGTAGTATAAGCTGACAATTTAGATTATGTAAATTAAATTGAATTTACAGATCATTTTCGGAGCTTGAAGCCTCTTTCTCATTGTAACTCTGATATGATGTTCCAATATTAACAGATACGTTTTTAGTATCATCATCTACTTTATCCTGTTTGACATCGACCCAAAATGAACTCCGGGATTGACTGCCGTCATATGTGGCGTTTGCACTAAATAATTTTTATATGTTTCTAAATTATTTAGTTAGAAAGCGCATATAGAAGTAAAGTTGATAATTCTAAATTTTCAAGTAATTTTTTGTGGCAAATTTTTAACTTATGGGGGAGGGATATAATATTTGTGTTTTTATTTTTATAAAAATGTGAAAATATAAAATAAGGATGTTTTTCAAAATAGGTCATCATCGTTAGCAAACAAATACATTAATGCTTCATTTGGCTGGTAAACGATTTCGTATTCCATAAGATTTGAGTTCGGGCTACTTGGTGAGCTGTCACCGGTCAGCCATTTCCAACGAGGTTGTTTCAAATATTTATGATATGAAGAAGTTACCACTTGTGACCCTAAATTTTTTTATATTAAAACACATATTAACCAAAAGGGTAGAATATTTGATTTAGGTATCGGATGTTGGGGCAATATTATTTATTTTTAAGCGTTAAAATTTTTTACATTCACCAATGTATGATTAAGATATCTATTGTAAATCAATTTAAGTGAATGTAATAATTTATTAATTATAGTCTCCTATATTATTTTGCGCTTAGTTAAAATTTTGGCCAATCTCATACTACGTCTCGATATTAATGGAACCATTTTAAAGACCCTTCAGAATATGTTTAGAGGATCTGTAAACTATAATCTTACTTAAATCCTTTTTAAGTTGAAACTGGACTCAGACCTCTTTCTTGATAAAAAGACGACATGCCTATCGTTGTCGTCTCTAAACAACTTTAGCCTAATAATGCCGTTTTATAAATACTTACACCATTGAGTCAAAATCTCTTAAATAAATTTTGTGGGTTTTAAACCTGCAATACAAATCACGAATCTTAAATTTATTCATTACATATTAAATGTTCGAAAAAGAGCATACCATCCGTGGCTTCTTCCTTCGGGTATTTCTCAATTTTTCCGCTTGATGTGATAGAGTTTCCTTCGGTACTTAAATCAAAGGAGGCTAGGGCGCGTCGTTCAGGATTTCTCCGTGCATCGTAATTAACGGCGAGATCAACGTGAGCTTTCACATCGCCTAACCAGTCATCGTCATCATCATCTTCTACGGAATCCGAGGAATTAGCATCATTGTAGTAAGTATATTTTGGGGACTTGTATTTTTTATCCTAAAATAGGGTTTTTTTCGTAAAAATGAATACATAAAATATTTATGTAGACGGAATATAAACACAAATCACCACAAACATATTTAATTATAATTAGAGTTTTCTGCTAAAGAAATTTAATTAGGAATCCTTTTTACAATAAAAACTTAACGGCCCGCCCGAACAATTTAGGCTAGTGTTAATAATATCAATCCAATCTGCTTGGGAGCGCGGAGAAAATAATACATTAGGTTTTAAAATTATACGATTGAGTTAGGTTATATAAATTTCAAACGCTTGGTATAAAATTCTCAGTCTGTCTAGGTACCAGGCACGTAGGCAGAACTTTTTCTAAAGGGGGGCAAGAAATTTTAGGAGAAAAATTAATGAATTACATTGTTGCTTAATGAATGATCATATTATGACTAGCATAAAATATTTATTTATATTGCATCATAATTAAATTAATGTATGACATAAATTCAAGAAAAATTTTATTGGCTCATTTTCTCTGGTTTTTTTGTGGAAATAGTCAAAAATTTTGTTCTGTTTACCGGTATTCATAAATTTAAAAAATCTGATGAAAAAACATCAGTTTTAATATATTAAATTTGAAAATTATTTTATTAATATGGGGTAACCTATTAACAAATAATTATCAAAATTTTCATATTAGATTATGCTCAAGATATTTTTAAACACTAGACGCATTCAATAGTAAAATAAAAAATTTAATTATTATAACAAAAAGTATATTACTATTTTATATTTTTAATAGATAAAACATTTACAATTATGAAACATAATTATTAAGTTGTATATTACATGTTTATTTTATTATGACAAAAACACGTAATAGTACTTAATGATAATTCAGAAAACTTACGCATTTTGATATTATAATTGTACAATATATTTTTTAAAGCCGCAAAATTGCCAAAAAATAATAAATATACCAGCATATATTCCGATTTCTGTTAATAAATAAAAATTAGCGTTGAATTGGACAAAAAAAAATTAAAAAGCTATTTCTAAAGGGGGCCAACGGCCCCCCTTTGCCCCCCCCCCCTCAATACGTCCCTGCTAGGTACTCTAAAATATTTATCACTATATCTATTAATGTAGTAAGATATGGTAACTATTCAGGGCTTAAACTCGGTTAACTATGCAATATCTTATATATTTTAAGTTTTTTAACTTTATTCATCTAGTTGACCTAAATTAACAAAGAAACCTTAATATTAAGGAAAAAAAATATGATATTAAATAATTTTATAATTGAGTTTGGCCATTAAAAAAATTAAATGTGGATTCGAATATGGTAACACAACCATAGGGCCAAAATCATCCAAAAAAAATATACTTTTTGCAATATTATACATATTTTATGAGTTTGGCTGACCATTAAATAATTAAAAATAACATGATTTATAATGATCTCGACGTTTGAAATAAATGCAAAATTGTCAAATAGTGTGTACAGGTAATCATTGTCCCTATAGTGTTAAAATTATCGATAAGAGTTATTTCCAGGCCAAACTATATAAGAAATCTGTGGCTTTACCTTTTCCAAATCATTGTCAAATATTTCAAGGCTCATTTCACCGTGACCGGTTAATTTCCTGCCAGTTGAAGTATCCAGGTCAACCATAACACTTGCTTTATACGAGTCCGAATCATCAGAAGATTCATCGTGTACCACAGTAGATTCATTCTTTACGGAAGCGCTAACATTGAACCATGTATTACGGCCGGCATAATAATCGGCTTGAAAGTCGTACGAATTTATACCTTTACCAATAGTTCCATCGCCGGATACTGTTAAATTTTTTTTAAAAGATTAAAAATTTATAAAAAAAATCTCATTTTGGTAGAACACGTTAAAGGACAAATTAATAAATTGAATGTTATAAAGACAAGTTTTAGTTTTTTTTTTCATGTTTCGTCATATAATATAAAAAATATTAGTAAGCTGAAAACAAATGTGATTTATATAGTGTAAACGATCATATTAATTTTGATTTTCCTTTAGTTTATAGGGGTTCGCATTTGCTCTCTGCGCAGGAAGTAGTGCAATAATAATCACACAAGGCATAAATAAATAGCTATTTGAGCAATTATACAAAAACGGCACTTTGCATAACGTTCTCCTCGCTTAAAATATATCCTTGCAAAAAAAACAAAAATTTATTTTAAACGCGTACTTAAATTATTAATAGTTATGTCAATGCTCAAAAAATTTTGCCTGTAAGGGCGTTACATATAGGCATCATGATAAAACTTTTTAATTAATGTCAGGTCTTTAAAAAATACCAGTATCCAAAAAGGATATAACGGCAACGCGATAATTTAGAGGTGGAAATTGAGTTGACTCCATCGAAGATACGTATTTAAGTGAGTGCTCGAGGTTGTGTCGATCATAGTAGACGTATTTGGTGTACTTAAACCTAACATTAACAATTTGACTGTTATTTAAAAGAAAACTAATTTTCTACAAACAGTTTAATAGGTTATAACTTTTCTAAAGTGTTATTAATAGCCCCTTACGTAAATTCTGGCGGGCAAAATTGGTATAAAATTTGGTAATGCTACTAAACCTTTGATCCTTATTTATTTTCGTGGAATAGTCAGTTACAAGGTTGAGGTCGTAGCTGTTAACGGTTTTTGTTGTGGAACCATAAAATCGCAAATCCAGTTTTTCGGGCTTATATACTTCACCCGAATATTTGACGACGTAGGGCTCATCTATCAATACCACACACATAAAATATTACAGTCTCCAAATTCAAAGTGTTATCAAAATACATTTGCTATGTCTTTTGTATTTCTAAGTTTCTCCATGCCGAGGCCAATTAAATTATACAAAATGGCAAAAAAAAATTATTTAATGTGCGAATTCATAAAGTTTGGCCGAAAAAAAGCATTAAAATATACTTGTGCAACACAATCTATTTTGACCAGGCATATTGGCTAAATTAATTGTAAGTTTAACCTTTGGCCTATATACTTAGGTAAACAAATTTTTGAGAATTATGAGCTAACTATAAAGATCAAACCTGCCGTCTTAGGAATTTTCAAATCCGTTAACCTTTTTTTTAATCAAACTTTGTAAGCCAGCTATAAACATTAAAAATTATTGAAAAAATGTTAAAAAAACAAAAAAGATTCAAAAACATAAATAATTTGAAATTTTTTTTTGTATATTTACTAAACTAAACAGTTATTTTGAAGCTTTTTATAAGAAATTATAAACGATATATCGTGTTGTTCAGGTAAGATGCCAAATATTCTCTATTATCTGAATGTTGAAATTTTTTCTCTCATTTGAGATAATAAATATATGTATAAATTTTAATATGCAAAAAAGTCTTGAATTTGTTCCCTCTAGATTCTCTCGCAAGATCTGTCATTTTGGCCAAAAAAGGCTATTTATTTGAAGGGAAAAAAACTACGAAAAACGGAAATATGTATGAGATAAGGCCTTCATAAGGATCCATTCATTTCAATGTAAACTTCTTTTTTTCTGACATTGATACACACTTAAAGTATAATTTTACCTGGGTTATTAGGTGGCATATCTGGTCTATCAAATAAATCCTCTCTTAAAATTCGGGTGCAGTTAATTTTAGCGTAGGTCTCCTTGTTATCCGTCCCCGTGAAACTATAACTTACGTAATCCGATTGCATAGGGTCACCACCGGCTGCGTTGACGGCGTATTTCTCCCTGTGGTAGGCGGCCGTATGGGTTACCATCTCTTGTGTTTGGGCGTCCTTGTATACCATTTCGATTCGTTTAATCAGCTGTTCACTGTCGGGCTGATGATGCGTGATTTGTGACACGTACTGTCCTGGAGATACAAATGAAAAATTAAAAAAAGGCAAACACAATTAACCTCTAATTCAGTATATTTAGGACTATATGAATAAGAAAAATTTTATTGAGAGAGAATGTCGGCCAAATAAATATCGTTTAAGCATATGCCCTATAAGGCTTTTGACCAAGGACTCGAGCAATGTGTCCTATTACATTTTATTGTATGGCACTAAATATCTTAAATGCACACATTTTATAGTTATTGTATTCTTTATAAAAAGTTTCGGCGGCACAATGAAATTACGTTTTGAAATTACTAAATAGGGATATAAAAAAAAATTTAAATTTTTCGATATACGAATCGACAATTTCAATTTTTTATCAGACCTTCGGCCTGAAATTCGGACTGGGCTTTAGCAATAACTTAATCAGGTCGGATTAAATTGCACCTAAAATTACTTTTGAGTCGAACCGGACCTCGGATCCTAAATTTTATTTTCCCGGTACGGATCCTGCAAGAAACCTAATTTGATTTTCCGTTACCGATGCAAAAAATTATCATACCACGTTAATGATTGAAATATTTATTACCGCAGGTTGATAAATTTAGGATTAACTGCTTCAAGATTACATTTTAAACTGAAAGTTTCAATATTTTGAGTTTGGAACATGGCTTGGGTCTGGTACACATTTAACTAACAAAAATCTCATAAAACATGTTTGAATCAGGTCAAAATATATTTCTAACCTGTAATATCGGCATTCACGTGCTCAGATTTGATGACTGAATGAAACACCTTTTTTCGATTTTCGTAAACGAAGGTTATTTCAGTATGACGATTTAATGAGGCCCCTGGTGTTTGAACAGTCATTTTATAGTTTGCAACCGTATCAGCCTCCTGTCAAAAGGTTTTTTGGGGAAAAAATATTTTAATATAATTTTTAAAAAAATTAGCGAATTCATTTTGGCAAAACCTATAGAGCAAAAGTTTCTTGAAAAAACAGGTCAAAAAATATCAAAGTGTGAAAAATGAATTTTATGAAAACATAAAAGAATGCATCCCCATGATGGCCAAATCTTATATACATTCTCCGTTTTTTATAGTTTCTTCCGCCTTCGGCTCCTTAGATCCGTCTATAACGTAGCCTTTTTTGACCAAATTGACAAATCTAAATATACCCTAAAAAGAAAAATTTTAAAAATCTTTTTTTCATATAAAAATTCCTTGTAACTTATATTTATCATCACAAATAATGAGAAATAAAATTTTATTAATATATCAAGCTCTTACATCAGCAACTTAAATACGACAGGACATATTATCGGTTTTTAATAAAAATATTATTTGAAGTATGAACCTAACACTTTTGCTGTTGTGAATATTAAAAAAAATTCAATTTATTTTTGTTTTTGAATCTTTTGGTTTTTTTGACATTTTTTTTAAATTTTCAATGTATAGCTGACTAAATAAGTTGTAGAAAAAACGGTAAACGGATTTGAAACCTAAGAAGGCAGGTTTGATATCTGTAGTTAGCTCATAACTTTCAAAAATTTGTTGACCTGTAAAATATATAATTTTTTTGAGTTGGATATATAATATTGTAAAAAGATTAAAATAAAATTGCCATAAAAAACGACAACATTCAAATTTTTTTTCTAAAATATTTTTCCCTACAACAAATTTTTTAACTAGGAAATTTACATTATTATTATTAATTTTTTTTTAATTATTTTTTTTTAGAGTAAGGTACAGTCTTAAACTTAAAAATTAGATAATAGGAGCTTATTTAGATAGGATAGATTAATGATATATAAGTACTAGGATGTGTTATACCTTCTTGTTAGCCTTTACAACGATATCGTAAAATTTAATGGCCGAATCAGTTTTTTCGAGAGTAATTTTACCTTCCAGAATACCAGTTGGAATCCACTCTTGATCTGAGGCAGTGCCTACAACAACAATTTGTTTTAAAATATTCAAATTTAATAATCCTATTGCCTGATAAACATATTCTGGCGCCCCTAGGCATAGCTTTTTGCCGATATTAACGAGCCAGCCCTGCATTCAATTCAAAAAGGTAAAAGATTTACCTCTAAGTAAGTCCATCACAGCGGTAGAATAATCAACTCCAGCGCACGCTTTTATACCAATGGTTTGATGCATTTTTTCGCCCGTGCAAACTTCTTCGCCGCTTTGGCTAGATTCCATTTGAACCTCTCCAAGTGCATCAATGTAAAAGAATTCGTTGCTAAATTGTATTAGTTGATTTCAAAAAATTAACATTTTGAATCTCCTAACATTTGGTCAGAGCAGAAACTAGAACCATTAAAAGACAAACGTTCAAGCCAAAATTATTCAAATGATTTATAAAAAAATTGTTTTCTATTGTTAAACCAGCATACCTTGTCGTGTATATTTCTTGTTTTTCGTCGGGCATATTAAATTTAATCCTGGCACCGGTTGAGGCACCAAGAGAAATGGACCCAGATATTTCAGAATTGGTGTGTTGAGTTAACTTGACACCTACCCCTACGCTCGATATTCCGGTCATGCTCATTGATATTTTCGTGGTTATGGCGGCGCTTTATACGAAAAAATTGATAATTAATATTTAAGCATGATTTTAATTTTTTTATAGAAGCAGTTATTTTGAGGGATGGATATTTAAAATAATGGTTAATTTTGAATTTGTTTAAAAAAGCCTGAATACCATAAAAACAACTTAAGTTTTTTAGTTACAAAAACGACTTTATTACGATAATTTTCCAAGTTTAAAATAAAACATCATATTAATTTTTAGCTATATAAGAAAACATTAATAAACAGAGTTAACACATTGCTAAATAAAGAAGTTTTAAACAAATTAATTATAAATTAGTATAGAGTGGGCAATTATTTTTATTAAGTAAAGTATAAAAATTGCTATGCTTTTTTTTAAACTTAAAATCATCAAACTTTTAAAGCAAAATTATTAGTATTTTAGCAAAAATGTTACCTAGGTCTTATATGTCCATTTATTTTTAATTCCTGAGAGGACAACATACTATCCGTATCGAGCGAACCTCGCATTTCCACGTTTGCAACTAAGATGGATCTGACAGTAACGTTGATGGGTATGCCTAGACCTGTAGGGACATAGGTCGTAGTATCAATGAGAACTGCTGATTCCATAACACTGCTCTCCTAACAAAATCAATTCAAACACAATTACCGATGAAAAATCTAAAATCAAGCATTTTAAGCGATTTTGATAATTTTTTTAAACTACTAGATCAACCCTGCAAGTTTAGTATGGTCCTGTCTAAAATTATATATTATGGTTAATGTTTCTGATTAAAAAAAAACAATGATTTATCTAAATACTTATAATGCACTTATAAGCTGAAGCTTAGAAAAATATCTCAATCGGTAATTTTGATACCACTCTAAATATAAGGGGTTTTTACTTTGCGACTTATACTAAAATAATTGCCCATTCATAGTTTGTAGAAATATTTATGCGTGAAAACGATAATTTTGCAAACAGTTTTGAAATCATTTATATTTTCAAATTTTTCACTTGGGGCCTAAATATTTTGGATAATAAATTAAATAAAAAAACTAACTGGCTTAGCAAATGGTTGGATTGTTTAATTAGACCAAAAAAAATATGCCAATTTCCAATATTTTACACCCTGAGAGTTATTATTTTTAACAATAAATAGTTTAATTGTAGCGGACCATTTATAATCTTATTGCACATCGGAAAAAGTAACAGGTAAATAAATAATTACTTTGGGCGTCCCTAAGGCAGATATCTTTTTTAGCAGCGTCATAGGATTAAGCAAGGCGCTTTGAAGATCTTCCCCGAGCATACTGAAATACGCCATCTCATGGCCCTGAATTTTGACATCTGCTAGTGCCTGGACCTTGGCAAATCTAGGGTCCGTGACGAGTTTAATTAATCGATTTAATTTGCTTCCACTTTTTGTCATGAAGTCAGGCAAAAAATTATCGATAAAGCTGGATGAACTAGCACCACGGTTTTCCGAATATTCATTTTGGACGTAGGCTTGATTGTACTCCTTCTCATCGTCTGTACTATACTGACCATCGTCGGAGATTTGTCTTTTGGTTGATTTTTGATATCTGACATTTTATATATAGATAAGGACAGCCCGTAATCAGAGGATTTTCAAACACATTTAGTGTCAAATTTTGGGCAGGTTTAATTACACCTGGGCAAGTTAGGATATAGTAGTTTAATGCAGGGCCGGGAAAAAAAACTAAATGGGCTTTTTTTTAACAAGTTTTTGAGTTTTTTTCCCCAAATGCCCACAAATTCGTGGGCATGGCAAAAGGAAAGCCCCTTTTCTTGCTTAAAGAAAAGGGGCATGTTTAAAAAAAGCCCCTTTTCTGCAAAAAAAACTCCTAGGAGCTTTAAGGAAAAATAACCCACCCATCATTATTATAAAGAAAAAATCAAAATTTTTCGAAATTATTATAAAGAAAACATAATATGGGCTTTTTGGGGCTATTTTTAAGAGCCAATTTTTGTGGGATTTTTTTGCCCCTTTTCTTAGTAAGGGCTTTTTTTGAATTCTTATTTTGGCCCTTTATTTGTAGCCCCCTTTCTTTTTTTATGTTTTGGGGGGAAAAATGAGCCAAAGTTTTTTGGCTCATTGTTTTCCCAGCACTCGCTTAATGTAAGCAAATGCATTATAATGTAAACATCATTCAATAAACGGTTAAAGAAGATGTCTCAGCTTATTACATGGTTGAGACCTTAGTAAAACTTGGTATAAGAAGTATGCATAAACTTAAATCAAAAACCTTCTTCTAGAATTTTGATTTTTTCTGTTTTGATATTGATTGTTTTTCTGGAAAGCGGATGAAAAAGATGAAGCTAAACCCGTAACTTGCGAACCAATATCATCATCCATTTCAAATTGCAGGGCAATCTTGAAAAATATAAAATATTCTTTTAGCATCTGGTCAGGACATATATTTATAGACTTGCAACAAAATTTTGATAAAATCTTTCCCTTGAAGTTCATATTTGAACGTGGAACTTATTTAATTTTCAAGATAAAAACATTAAGTGAGTATGAGTTCGCAATATATTGCAATATAAGTGAAAATCCATTTTTGGCTAAAGATTTAGTTTTGATAAATAGGAATATGGGCTAACCTTAAATTAACGCCAAAAAAATAACAACTGAGTCGGAGCTCCTAGAATTTTGTAACGTAAAGGTTATATAGAAAGCTTTACATCAAAAATATTGAAGTCCAAGCCAAAGAGGTTCAAGGAAACATTCCAATTGGCGGCCCTTAAATTCTGTCGTTCATCGTAAAGGATATGACCTTCAAAAACTATACCAGTATCCAACGCCTCGCTGTGCATTGATTGCTCAAAATATCGCGATAACTACAAAATTGATTTGCCAAATTATAATTTAACACTTTTACAAAGCAAATAAAAATAAACTTTTGTGTTAATGTATTAGAGATTTCGAGACATATTAAAGGAAAAATATGAATGATTAGCAAATATTATGTATATCGTTCAAAAGAAAAATGTATATATTTGTTAATTGAATAAAATAATATATAATTGTTAATATCAAAAATCACTTATAAACAAATTAGGGTGAAATTATTGAAATTATATGTAATTGTCAAATCTTCAAAAAAAAATAAATGAAGGTTCGATAAAGTTTATGATGATGCTGGAGGAAAATAATTTAATATCGCTCTTAAATGTATTCCATTGTAAATTTGGCAAAGTGACTGAATATAAAATTTCTATAATAAAATCAAATACTTTAATTTAACATCTGAAATAACAATTTATTAAATTTTTATTATCAAGCTTCCATGCACATTTAAATTAAAATAAATTATTTTGCCTCTAATCAAAATTGCATGACTTTTTATTGGGTTGAAACAAAAATATTTTAAGTTTGAAATTAACGGTTAAGCTGATTTACCTATAAAACAAATGTATAATTTTTTTATTTTGTTTTTTTCATGAACTTTTAATGTGTATTGCTTATACAAAGTATGCCAAAAAAAAACGCCCACTGTCTTAAATATCCGTTAGTAGCCTTAGTTTGATAAATTCGTTTATATTGATAATTTCGACGAGGTGTGTTTTAAAAACTACATTTTTGTTTACTGTGCAATCAAATTTAATTTTGAGATAAAGGATAAAAAATCTTAAGCGTAATTCTTTCGATTAGATGCATGCCCACTGACCAATTTTTTTATATAAAGCTAGAGCAATATATAAAAGGTTTAACACGCGCTGGTTCTAAAAGGATTACATAGAAAAAAAAATTTCCCAGGCCCAATTACAAAATTTATATATTTTTTTTATAAAATACCAATTCTAAAAAATTTGGCATTAGCATTCAGCATTTCAAGGTGTTTGTATTTAAAGGTAAAAGTTTGTCTATTTCAGCTGCGGGAAGATTTGTTTTCAAAACAAAATGGTTGTGATACGGTAAAAATATTAAATCAAGAGAAGTGCTTCCACAGCTCTCACCTGATTTGTCCATTGTAATGTAGGAATTAAAAAATATTACGGCACGGCATGCACATAAATCATATTAACAAAAATTAATTTTTTATTGTTATTTTTTTTGACTAATTATATAAAAAAAACAACCTAATTAGCGAAAAATGTCATGTTTAACAATAGAAAAACGAATTATATATGAATAATTTACCCTCTCTTTAAAAACGGCATATTTAAATATAAACAACTTTAAATATATATAATTTTTTCCTTGCATATCTAAAAACATAGAAAAAAATTTCACTATTTTTGCAAAAAAGTAATAGTTAATTTTAAACGTGCCCTTACTTGTGGTGCATCGTCATCGTCATCTGTTCGACTAAACTTAACCCCGTCATCATCGTTTTGGTCATCATCATCATCTCGCTTACGTCTATTAAGCATAGATATTTTAAAAAGAAATGTAAAAATACATTTAAGTTTACCATAAGCTTATTATGTATTCAAAGGTTTTTAACAATTAAGATAAACTAGGGGCAACAATATTGTTGCTTTCATTACAAACAAATTATGTCAAAATAAAATAATATAGAAACAATTTTCTTACATTTGCTTTTTAGGTTTATTATTAAAAGGAAATTAGGTGACTAACTCATTAAAATGTTTATAGAATATTCATTCTACATATGAGCCGCAGGCATGAGCCGGCACTGGATACAAAATGAGTCCACATTTTTAAACAGAACATCAGATCGAAATGGGATAAAGAAATTTATTTTCATCTTTAATGTATATTAATAAAAGTAAGATCTCATTTAATATTTGATTAAAAACTAATAAAAAATTTCTTTTTAATTTACCTTAATTATATATTATATGTATAAAAACAAGAAACCTCAATTTTTAGGATCAGGCTAACTGACCAACCGGAGCTAAAAACTTATTAGCTAATATGCCGTGTCGGATTAAATCAAGGGCCGGGCTTAAATATTCTGGCCTTTAGTAAAATCACCCATTCAGATATTATAAACTTATTAGGCTTAGGGATAAATACTAGTCTACTTTTTTTGTTGGTCATATTCCTCTTCTTGAGATTTATGATAATTTTGTTGGCTTTGCTGTTGTTGATTCTCGTTGTTTTGGTAATTGTATTGCTGGCTATTGTAATATTGGGCATTTTGAAGAATTTGGCGGGTCTGGGCCCGTACAGCTGAGATCATATCCATACGTTCTGCAAGCCTTTTCACTGTCATTTTTTCGGGGTCGGAGCTTTCGTTAAGGTTTCGGTAGTAGGAGTAAGCAAGTGTGATAACTTAATTTGAAATAATTTATATATGAGCAATTGTATCTAGGCATGATTATAGTGGTATAATAGCAGCAGCTTCAAATAGATAGTATAAATAATTTATCGTGGTCTAGGTTAAGTGATTGCCCTAGTAAGGGACAGGGCTAAAAGAAGCTATGCCCTGATGGGTGTGCCGTCTCTTTCGAGAGATATAGGGCAAAGAAGGGGCCTTGTTTTTACAGGTGAACGATGGCCTTCTACTTTTGTCAGGGTTGTCCTGTATGCTGTGATATTCAGGAATGCGGCGTCAATCAATCGATATTCTGTTATTGGCGGATAAACGCACTTAATCTTACAGACCCCAGGGGTTATTAACATCGCCGCATAGAAATTTAAATGCTCACCCAATAAAAAGCAGTATAAATAATGTTAGATTACAAAATACCCTGTTTGTTAGCTTCATTTTGCAACTTTTTGTAAATTTTGATCAAAACATCCCGGCTCGGACAATGGTGTAACAATAAAAACGCTTTGATCCTTAGTTCAACGTCGTTTCCGTTGGCAAATAGTTCGTAGAGTTGCGGCTGTGCATCACAAGGCATCTTCCTGAAAGCCGAAATGGCAGCGACTTTTACTTCTTTTGGCACGTATTGATTTTCAAAGCAGCGAACGACCTCGGGTATTAACGCAGGCAAATTACCGATGTTACCGAGTGATTTTAGGGCTAGGATCGTCTATTAAAAAAATTTTTCGAAGATTGAATTTGACCATTAGCTAATTTTCATTTATCAAATGGTAGATCCAATACATTTTAATTATATATAAATATTAATTCTTACCTTTGAACTTAAAAATAAATAAATAACAAAAAGTTTTAGAATTTTTACTTAAGGGCAAGTGCAAAGTGAGTTTTTATTTTCGTAAAATTTTGAAATTCTGAAAATTTTAAAAATTATATTTTTTTTTTTTCAAAATTTTTTTTTAAAAAATTTTTTACTTCAGGAAAAGCGTTTTATGTGCATACTAAATTGGCAACTTTTTACAAATTTGCGTTTTATAACAAAAATAAAATTTTTCACAACTTTAAAAATTTCATCAAAAAAACTCACTTTATGCCATAAGTTAATGTTGATCAGTCCAAACGGTATGAGTGTATTTTAGGGTATTTTAGACCTGGTTTGCTTACAGAAAACTTTACTCATCATTTTAAAAAATAATTAAGGTGAAAACAAAATTGCAAGACTAAAAATTTTGATTTAAATTAATATAAGCAGTATTTAGGAAAAAGTAGGGTCAAATAGTAAAGAATCAGCTAAAAGGTATTTTTATGTTTGGCATACAATAAGGTATTTTAACCTAACCGGGAAATTAAGAATTGACCTTTGCCCATACCACTTAAGGTTCAAACCGGTACTAAAAGGATTTTTGCGAGCCGAAAAATTTATAAAGGTTTTAAAGAGCCCATATATCATTAAAAATAATAAAAGAAATAAGCCCCCTGTTATTATAAATCTGCCTGAAACCCGTTAAACTATTTGATTCAAGCACATTACCGATTGATACATATCATCTGATGACTCAGCTTCATCGCTCCCACCGCAAGTCGTTTTCAAGATTTGTCGAATTTGGGCTTGCATAGCACGAGCTTGTGGTATCTTAAGGAGTTCCTCGTTATCGTAGGTTGAAGGATAATTCCTCGCCATATTATTTATGAGGCTACTCAATGACAAGGCGATGTTGGGGTCGTTGGAAAATAGAGGCATAAGTGGCTGGAACAAGTAAATAAAATATTTTGGCAATGAGTTGTATGTGCAGAGCACCCCGTGCCCTAAGGAATTAGCTATGCGGATGCATTTTTTTCAATAACACAGGTCAACAAATATTAATGTCAGAAAAAAATGTTTATATGAACATAAAAGCCTGCATCCCCATGATGGCCTTATCACATATATATTATGTTTCTCGTAGTTTTTTCCGCCTTCGGCTCCTTAGATCCGTCTTTATCGCAAAAAAGGGCTTTTTTTCGACCAAATTAACAGATTTTGCGACCTCGAAAATACCCTAAAAATAAAAAAATTTAAGATTCTTTTTTTCATTTACACCCTTGTAACTTATATTTATCCTCTCAAAAAAAGAAATAAAATTTTTTAGTAGCTCCATCACCTTAAATTATACACAATGTTACGCATCCAAACTTATACGACACGATATATTATCGGTTTTTTATAAAAATATTATATGAAATTCGATTTTAACAGTTAGTATTGTGAATATGCAAAAAAAAAGTATTTTATTTTTGTTTTGAATCTTTTTTATTTTTTTTTGACATTTTTGTAAAATTGTAAATTAAAGCTAACTTACTAGTTTGATTAAAAAACGGATTTGAGTTTTGAGCTCTGTAGTTAGCTAAAAATCTCAAAAATTTGTTGCCTTGTGTAATTAAATTTTCAATCCTATGTTGATCAATTTGCCTGAAGTATAGGAAAATTTGCAACATATATGGTCAAAATCGACAAACTTTTTCCCTTAAAGTTTAAGTTTTGGCTTAAAATTGGTACACTGGTAGGGTCCTTGGGTGCTAAAACCCAAAATTTTTTAGACCGGAATTTTTTCACCGAGATATGAGCAAAAATATTTTTCATTTTTTTTTGCAAAAAAAAATTGAGGCATTAAAAGTATTGTAGCTATTGTCAAAATTTTTTTTAATTGGAAGATCGTATTAAGGGCTAACCTTTACGCAAAAAATATTAAAAAAAATTATTTTTTAAGTTAACAAAAAATTAAAGAAGTTTAGACACAAATAGCTCAAAAAACGTATCTTTATATTTTCTAAAAAATTACTAAAATATGACCCTTAATAATGTTAATAAATATATGATTTCAAAAGTCTGAGACCGGCATGACTTTTAAAATAATTTTAAAAATTCAATTTATTGCCCTAATTTTGGGACATATTGCCCTTTGCACTATATTAGAATATGCCAATGTGCCAAATTTGACAGTAAAGACATATAGACAATTATGTTAGACCATAATAGTTTGATTTATTTGATCATTACTATTATATTTACAAAAGTGAACCTCAAAACCAAAAAAAGTAAAAATTACCAGCCAACCTTTTTTTTAATATCTAACATTCATTTTATAGATATAATATTGCTTAATAACATGTAATAGCCCCAGTCGATTTTGACGCTTCTACAATAAAAATACCAAAATTTGCCAAATAACAGCAAATTTTTAGGTGTCAAAAAACCAACGCAGATTGTATTCTTGTGCAAGCTTATTTTTTTTCTATTTTTGCATAATTAACTAATAATATTTAGAACCTATAAAATCAGTCAAAATTTGCCTTTTATACGTTATGTATAGAAAATCTTAAAAAAAACGAGATAGAAAAATTACAAAAAAAAGAAGATCATGAAATCATTTCATTATTTTAATTAAATTTGTAAATTGTTATATTTTTAAAAACATAGTGTAAAATTCGTTAGGAACACATTAAGTTATAAAAAAACTTTAGGTCAATGCCCAAATTCATATGACTATAGAATAGAGTAATAGTGATATTCTCTGTTTAATAGGTCTAGTGCGTCTATATTATGAAACTAAGATGTAAATGGAAATTGTTGGTTTATAAACTTTATTAAGGTCGGTTAGATTATTGTATGCCTTGCTCTAAATAGCTTTTTAATATTATTTGGCATTTGTAATAATTAGTAAAAACTGAAAGTCCTTATTTTATTTATATTAAATTGGGTCTAATATTTAGTCTTTAAATTTATCATTATGCGAATTCTGCCCATTATAATCTTTTATAGTTTTTTAACCCTAAAACTAACTTGTTTTTTGTATTTATAATAACAAAAAACCATATCACTATGTTTCGCAAAATATTTGACTTTTTACGTTTATTTTAAGTTTGTTGATATGCATATCTGTGGAATCTCAATATTCTAAATAGGCAGTTTTGTGGGTGTTTTATTTAATAATAAAAGGAATAAAATAAAATTTTACAAATTTTTTTAACCTTATTATTTTTTCTAAAATCCTTCCAAAATTTTTTTATACAACAAATTTAACAAATTTTTTGAATTTTGCTGAGGATAAATATTGAGAATCATGTACAATTTCTAATGTTGTATTTAAAACTAAAAAGGACTAGTAAAAGTTAACAAATATAAGCATACAAATTTTAATTTTTTATTTTTTAAACCTTAAAATTTTAAAAAACTTGGCAAACGTTTGTTTTTATTTCATAAAAAGCTAGGGTACAATAAAAATTGTTGGGGGAAATTTGTGTTATATAACGATGTTTTATGTATAAAATGCATTTTAAATTTTTTAAAGTGGTTTCGTAATGACCCAGAAAGTTGGCTTTGAAGATGGGAATATATTAAAAATTACCAATTTATTTTAATATGAAGTTCCCATTTTCTTTCCAAAATTAACAAAAGTATGAATCAAATTAATAAAATTGTTATAGCCTAACATGATTGCCCTATGTCTAACTTCTTATATATAATCAAATTTGGCACTTTTAAATATTTTAATATAGTGCAAGAAGTTTGTCTAAAAATCAAAAAAAATTATTTTGAATTTTTTAAAAAGTCATGTCGGTCCCAGACTTTTGAGTTCGAATATTTAAAAAGAATATTAAGGAGTAAATATTAGCAATTTTTTAAGAAATTCAAAAAAATGCTATTTTAGTTATATTAAACTGAATATTCTTTATAAAATTGTAAAATTATAAAATAAATTATTTAAAATAATAAATTTATGCAAGATAGCTTTTATTGTCCTCTTCAAAATAAAAAAAAAGAAGCCTCTAGCTATAAAACATTTTGACTTATAACCTCCCAAAGTTGCATCAAATGTATAAATTCACCTTGCGATTTTTTTTCTTTTGCCTCTATCTCCATCAAAAATCACTTCCGGTCAAAAAAAAATTCTAGATTGTGAGATACCCTTAGATACTACCTCCATGCAAAATTTCAGCCAAATCAAAAGGGGCACCCTTTCCGGACTTGTTGGATTGAGGTGGAATTGACCATATATGTTATCATCATTGGCGTATCGAGGGGATAGGGTAAACTTAGTGCACCCCCCCCCCCTTGCTAAATTATCATTCTATTAAAAATTAAGCCTATATGATAACATACCTCAATTTGGTTCCAAAATATTTCTCACGTTCCCCCCCCCACCCCCCCCCCCCCCCACCCCCCACTTCTCCCTTACATTGTGGGTACGCCTCTGGTTATAATATTTTTTTGCACGCACAATAAATTGAGCAGTTTTACCTAACTTTTGAAGTACAAAATTTATATTTAATTTTGTCAAATAATGCTAAAAATTTAGACAATTTTGTAAGACCTATTTAATAATTGATACCGTAATTTTATCAATAATTTCCATGGTAGGTTCATTTACAAAAGCTAAGGAGCTTATCCAATATTTCGCATGTGCTTTCGGGATTTCTCCTTTAAGATATAATTCAACAATCGCCTCCACCGATTCGGGTGTTTCAGCCATAGGGACGGCATCGATGAATAGTTTTCTATGTGCAATTATAAATAATATACAATTTAGTATCAAATTATATAAATTCGCAGCTAAATGATAAAATTTAGCTCGACAAATTAAATTAATCACCTAAGATAGTAATAGCTGCTTGATTTAAGTTATCGAAAAAGATCAATGTCAAAAAAAAATTTTTATATATTTTGCGTGACAATTAATCTGATCAGATGTGACCTTTTAGTCAAATACGATATTCTGACCTCTTCATTCTTTAATTTGTTAGAGGTTTCCTTTGCACAAACTGAGAAATAAAAGATAAACTTTATAAGCTTAATATAAAGACAGTTTAGCAGATTATTTTAAAAATTACCCTTTATCTGCCATAAATTTCACATATTGATTAATGCGACACTAAAAATACCAAAACACAATATGTGCAAAGACACTTAATATACCATTCAACCGTGTATGGTTTTATAAATTTGATATATTTTTTCGTCACAGCTTAAATGTTTCAATTTTATATATATTTTTCTTATATTAAATGCAACTTCATTTCCAAAATTTACTTACAATATAGAGTATTTCTAAATTAGAGAGTTATAAAAAAAACATTTTTTTTATAAACAAGAATAGCTATACTTCTCAGCTAAAAATGTATTTTGGAATAAATATGGACATTCAACATTCAAGGTTTGAGCAAGGTAAAGTAGGTGAGAAACAATGGAGGACGTTGACTAGCTTAATTTTTTACCATTTAAAATAACAATTTGCACCAAATTTGATTAAGACAGATTCAAAGTTAAGGTTATATTTTTAATTCGTAAAACAACATTTTTCCGATTTCTTTGTTTTTTACTTTCAGGACAAAAAAATATCATGTTTGACAATTTGACAGTTTTTTAATTTGCCCTAAAATGTGGTACCTGAAAAAACGTATAAAAATTATTGATTTAAGTAATTAGATTCAGTTTACTTTATTATTTTATTCGATATTGTAATCTTATAAAATAATTCTGTAATAAAAAAGCTAATTTATGGAATTACAAAGCTTTATCCGCCTTCCCGGTTGCTACGTAATTCCAATCATTATAATTATTAGAGGCAAATTTAGCGCGCGTGTTTTCCTCCCTTTTCTCATGTTCTTGATGCAAGTTTTTCCTCAAATTTTCATTTATTTTGACAATCGCATCCTTCGAAACCCCTTTGATGGCCTCGACCAGGTGAAAAAATTGTTCTGGAGTTTCCGGAGTTATCCCGTCTCTTATCAGATTGTCAGCTAGATCGTCGAGTCTCTCGTGAATCGTGTCTACCTCGGCAGGTTTTACCTGAAAACGCTCAGCATAGAATGGGCTAGTGTCAAAACCTTCATTATTTGGCATACCTAAAGTAGAATATATTATATTTTTTTGATTAAGAGTTAGTGAGGAAATAAATGTTGCATATAAAATAATTGAAAATATTGTTGACATGATACCGCGTTTATGTCGTAATATTCGTATGGAATACAAATGGTATCTTTTCTCTCTCCCCTAATTTCGTTGGAATGGCTACAATGATTCTTATTATATACTAAATCCTACAACCAACTTCCAACAAATGGGGCACGTTTATAAATTATATTACAGGACAGAAAAAATAAAACAAATTATACGATCAAAATTTTAACAAACATACTAAGTAAAAATGTACACAGAATTAAATAAATGTTCATAAGATAAAGGCGATAATATTAAAACCGAAAAAAAATAATCCTTAGATAGCGACCATTAAATTTTATCATAAAAATATTAATTCCTATTAAAATTTTGGGGATGAACATTTTGTCCCGGGTTCATTATAAGAAACATATTAACAGCTTGTGAACCAAAAGGTAAAAAAGATTAAAAATATTCTTTAAAAGCGCCTTTTTGTTAACAAACTTCCTGACCATGTTTACATCTCGTGAGAAGAAAAAATAAAGTTCTGAGTTTAGGCCTGGTTATAATATAAAAGCATCATAAAAAATTAAATGAGTCTAAAATTCTTTAAAAAAACTGACAACGCGCCATATTTCAAGTTAAATACACCTGTAGACATACGTTCTAACACAATAATCTGCACGGCCACACAATATAACGGAGGTCTATAAATATCAATGTCAATAAATAAGCTTATGAAACATAAAAGAATGCATTCCCCCGATGGTCTTATCTCATTTATGTTTTCTTTTTGTAGTTTCTTCCGCCTTTGACTCCTTAGATCCGTCCATATCAATGCCTTTTATGACCAAATTGACAGATTTTGCGACCTAAAGAATACCCTAAAAGAAATTCGAGAATCTTTTTTTCAAATAAAAATCTATTTGGCACCCCAACCTAAATTTGACCCAATTGTTATCGCTTTTTTATAAAAATATTATAGGTTTGAACTGTACAGTTTAAATGTTTTAATTATAACAATAATTTTAATATTTTATTGTTTTTGTATTTTTCAAAATTTATTTATAGCTGACTTACTAAGTTTACAAAAAACGATAAACGCTTCATAATTTCTTTAAGATGGGTAGGTTTAATCTCTGCGGTAGCTCATAAATCTCATAAATTTGTTGACATGTGTTATATCGTAAGGAACACTATCTAACACCTCTTCCCCGCTAAATTAATTAAAAAAATATATTACCCCTTTTTATAGATTTACTTCGAAAGTCAATTTAAAGATTATTAAATTTACATTACGAAAAAAAAATAGATAGAAAATAGTCTATTCTATTTGAGGCGCCATATCAAAGAAGTTGCCTTGATAATTCCTTTTTCAAAGACCTCCTAGATCAAATCGTCTGGTTAGTAGAATTATCCAAGAGACATTCTTTCTAAAAGATTTGACCATGACTATATTGTTGAAAAGCGTGGCAACCCTTATTTTGCGTGGTCTTATGCAGCGACCGCTAAACTATTTCTTATGTTCTTGATTTTAGGTAGTTGAAAAGGTTGTTTTACTAATTTGTTCGCCGTAAACTAATTATAGAAGCCATATTCGAATTTAACATTACATGTTAAATCCGTGGACATTTGTTTTCCTCCAAATTTTTTATACAGACGAATTCAACTCAGTTCTTGATTTTTGTTATTAATAAGCGTATTGGCGCCCATCCGTTTTTTGCCATTGTTCTTGTACGATGGGTAGCATCAAAGAAAAAGCAGTTTTAGGTCGAGGCTGTTTTTTTGGCGTTACGAGAGTGTAGAATCAGCTGGAAACAGCCAGCTCAGGTCAGAGCCTTCTTACTGAGGTATCGGTTTGAAAATAATATTGGTTGGAAAGAGTGAGTTTAGTATAGGTCATATACGCGTATGGAGGAAGAGAAAAGACTGGAGACAGCCCTCAGATCGTCTTCTAGTACCGACCCAAAAAAATCACCGGCTAGATAATCCAGGCTAAATTGAAGTTGTCCTACTGTAATAATAATCCCATTTTTGGGCAAGTACTTCTGGCCTGGACCTTACGTTAAGGGCCTTATCGAATTACATGCACTTGGTTGATTTTTCATGCAGAGAGATTAGCTTGACGGTGTTTTTGGGAACAAGTCCAGATTCGCACTTGTCAAGGTGGTCGTCAGAGCTAAGCCCACTCTTTCAACCAATATATGGATAACAGGGATCTATGAGCGGTGGATTATACAGCGGGTCAAGGAACACATTTGACAATGGGTACAGGCCGTAAATAATGATAATTGTAAACCAAATGACACACGTCCAAAATAGGCGGCGATAATATCCTCGTGCAAGCTGCCTTAGATAATGGACCGTCCTGTTATACATATATCTCATAGACAAGGCCGGCCATCTTAGGAATTTTTAAGCTAAACCTTGTGAATCAGCCATAAACATTAAAATTTTTGAAAAATTGTTAAGGAAAAAAATATTAAAAAAAATATTTAAATTTTTTATATTTACATAAGCTAAAATGCTAAATTTAAACTTCAAATATATCTAAAAACCGATTATAACAAGGCTGGGTTGTCAAATATTCAAACCCGAAATATTGATGTAAGCCCGGGATATACATAAAAATTAGATTTCTCATTATTTGGGATAAAAAATATAAGTTACATAGGATATTAATATAAAAAATCATATTTTTTTTTTTAGGGTATTCTCGAGGTTTTAAAATCTGTCGATTTGGTAATTTGTTCTTCAAATCTTTTTTTGCTTCGACCTATATTTAGCTTTTTTTGAAATGTAAACAATGTCATATGGCGGATCAGGTTACGTTAAAACTTTTATTGTTTTTTTTATTTCTCTAAATTCTAAATTAATATTAATATTTTTTTCTATATTTATGTTAAAAATGAATCTCCTTTTATTTGACTGACAGAGCCGTCCTGTATTTTGACCAAGAGCGGAGGCATCCTACTATAAATATGATAAAAGTGTTTTTTGAGACAATCAGGATTTCTCAATAAAAAGGTAATAGATTTATAATAGAATAAGCAAAAAATTAATATCAGGGAATAAGTTTTCCTGGTTAATTAGTTTTTAATCTTTTGGTCATTACATAATATTCCCATATAAAAAAATTTTTTAAGCCCTTTTTTTATAAAAATTGACATAAACAAATGTTCCCTTATAGAAATTATAGTATAAGCTATTAATTAACAAGCTACTTTATTAATATTTTGATAAATACCAAGTTTGTTAAATATTTGAAAAAAACTTTGTTTTAAAAATAGTTTAAGGTAAATAAGAATTTTAAAGACTGTTTTAAATTTACCTCGGTCGTTTGCGTAAAAAGCTTCATTAATGTAGGGTGATGGGTTATTCTGATTATAGCTAAATATATAATATATATATATGTATAAATATATTAACAAGGAAGGTTGAGATTTTGGTATATAAATATTTATTATATATTAAATATATTTCAATTCAAGCTTATGTACCTTTTCAGTACATCCAGGACAACTATATAAAGCCGCCAAGGCCAATTATCACAGATAATATTCAAAATAGCTAACGTACAATTTATAATACTAAATTAAACCTTAAAACATTTAAATTAGCAAGAAAAGGCCACAACATTTAAATAGTAATAAAAGGCCACAACATGTAAATTAATAATAAAAGGCCACCTATAATTATCACCAACAAAATACTTCTACTGTAATTCAATCAATAAAATACTCAAATAAAGTATTTTTAATCTTACATCAATAAATTTTATTTGGTCCTATTAATGATTTATGAGATAATATAATTTTGTGCCTCTTTTAAAAACTCGTATACAATTTTCTATCTCATTCCAGACTCCATATTCTATATTTATTTTGATTGAGACACATTTGAGTATTCGCTTTAGCTTAAGAATAAAAGTTTTTTTCTCATTTGTGACATCTAATAATAATATTTTATACAAATATTTCGTATTGTAATTTAGCACAACTCTTTAGGCCATATAAAAATTTTAAATTGTATCTTAAACTACAACATATTTCATGAAATTAACAACAAAAACTAAAATCTTATAAGGAGTTGACACGCAAAAAATTTTATTTTTGCCCTTCGCGCCTTGAGCTTAAATAAAAAACGACAAAATATTTAAACCTCGGACATTTGATCTGTAATTTTTTGTCTATGCGTGTTATAAATTTAAGCATTAATTGATTTAAAATCAAGTATATGTTAAAAAAATGCTGGTAGTCAAAGTGCAGTGCTGTCTAAATATAAAATTTTAATCTAGATTGTAGAATATTTCTAATTTAAATTATGTATGAAGGAATTTTGGTACAAGAGAGTTACAGCGAAATTTGGTTCTAAATCCACTACCTATTGCTTGGATGCTAGTGTTGCGTCCAAATATGTTAAAATCATTTGAAATGTAAACAGTGCCATTTATTTTGTGTGAAACTTGCTTATTATTTTTTTTTTCATTGAAAATGTGTGCTGGTCTTATTAGTTATACTTTAATTGATAGGGGAACCTAATGTTGAAAAATAAATTAACGAGCAGAGGCATAACTAGGTAGCGTCATACCAAAACTGCCAATTAAAAAAATACCCAGCTGCTTTTTATATGGGTTTGTGTTTGTTATAAAATATATCTTAGGCAAATAAGTGTTGAATTTGTAATATAAAACTTATGTTAATCGGCGGTTGGGTTGCCCACATTAGCAATTGCCTTATCGAAGCTATAAAAACACGTACTTGTGATTCGAATTTGATCCAAATGAATTTTTTTTTCACAATTCGTAAAATCAGCTGTTTTTTTAAGCGATAAATAGCCATTTTTTGAACTTTCAATGCGAAATATTTTTTAAAACTAAAAACGACCGACAAATTTGAATAACAGATTCGTAATCAGCGTCTTAAATATGACATAAATACAAAAATTTATAAAAAATAGAGCTGCGGCCATAAAAAATGAATGTTATACTATTGCAAAGTAATCCACAGTCTTGAGAATTTTGTTAAAAGCAATCACAAATTAAAAAGAAAATTCAAATTTACTTTTTTGACATTGATCGCATCTGTTGCCAATCATTATTATTAGCATTTAAAATAATTTTCCTAAAAAAAGTTTTATAGAATTTTGTAAAAAATTATAAATTTATAAAAATTAAAAAAAATGAATGAAGCCTGAAATTGCTCTATAAACAAGGGTGTGTAGAGAAATTTATCTAAAAGGAGGCAAGAAATTTTTTTGGAGGAAAGGAATTATAAATTTAATATTGATATATTTGCAAAATTATTTTATAAGGCTGTATATTTTCTAAAAAATAACAATTTAATTGATTTCAATATGTTTGATATATAAATTCAACTGCTGGTTACATCATAAAAATAAAAAATAAATTGTAAAGGGGGGCAATATCCCCCTTTTGACACCCCCTTAATATGCTGCCTATAATTAAATCAAAACAAAGGCATTTTAAAGGCACATTTGCAGAAGTTACAAAAAACAGATGAATGAACGTATGTATAAATAGGCCTTTAAATTTGCTGATGACCAGAATCAGAATTATTGGGAAAACATCATTATTATACGTACATTAGAGCCATTAGCTTTAAACATGATTTAAATGTTACAGATTTTAGGTCTTATTTTTGTTTGTAAGATTTGTTTAGAAACATTTATTGTTTTTGAATTCGATGGTGAAATGCAATTTTAGCACTATTTTGATTATCAGAATGTTTTTATATAAAAGATTTAGCTAAATTCAGGAATCTGACTTTAATATTGATCTACAAGAAGCATAATTAAGAAGCACAATAAAAGAGATTTGTTTTTACAAAAAAATCAAGAAAATGAGGAAGAATCTAATATAATGTGAAGTTTTAAATACTGGAAAATTCTCTAAAAAGCTAAAAAAAAGAAGCAAACAGTAGCTTAAATATTAACAACAAACGGAGGGTTTGTAAATGGGATTAATGAATTATGCAGAAATGCCTAGGGTTAAAGCAAAATTGGAAATATTCCAACATTAAAGAATTTGTCTCCAATCCTTTTAGAGTTGGCAATAATTATAGCTTAAAACAAAGATGTCTGTTGAAAGTTTTTTTTATTTAAATTTTACCCTTGCTTCATTAATTGTTGAACGAAATTGTTTCTATATAAACAAATTAGGCAATAGTATCATTATATAACACAGGTCGAGAAATATCAATGTCAGAAAAAGTTTATCAAATATAGAATATCCACATAAGCCTTATCTAATACATATTATCTAGTTTTCGTAGTTTCTTTCGCTTTCTGCTATTTAGATTCGTTTATATTGAAAAATGGCCTTTTTTGATCAAATTGACAAATTTTGCGACCTTGAAATTTTATATAATTCCTTGTAACTTTTATTTATAATCAAATAATGAGAAATAAAATTTCTAAGTATCAAGCTTTTACATCAACATTTAGATTATAAAATATATTTGGCCTGCCACCTAATGACCTAATTCCCTAATTTATTATCGGTTTTAAATAAAAATATTAAAAAAGTTTATAAACAGTTAACCCGTTTTAAATAAAAAAATATATTTTTTTTGTTATTGTTTGTTTTTGTTTCGTTTTTGTTTTTACATTTTGAAATTTTCAATGTAGCTGACTAACTGAGTTGGTTAGAATAAATGGTAATCGGATGTGAAAATTTCTAAGATGGCAGGTTCGACTGTAGTTAGCTCAAAAATTTCAAAAATATTTTGATTTATGTTATCAATCATATTTGTCAACGATATTTGTAGATTCACATTAATTAAATACCCAACAATATATGAAAATATTAACTCGCGATTAGCACTGTGGAGTCCATGTGTACCCCAGCACATCATGAATATTAAATATCTTCAAAAATATTATATACTATGGGCTAAATTTTTGTGACTTTTTTCTTAAATATATAATAAATAAAACTAGTAAAATTTGGTCTAAGTTTGATAGCAAAATTTGTTTAGAATTTAGAGATTGAATTGGGGTCAATATGGACCCCACCCTCTCAATATAAATGTTAAAACCCATGTCGCCTCTATTTAAATTTAAACTTAAATAATTGCAACCTTATATTTGAGTTGTTTCTTTGAATAATTTCAATAATTAAGTGTACGAAACGTTTGTTTTGTATAATAATAATATGAATTAATTTTTTTTTTCATTAAAATATATAGTGGTAAATAATCGCCAAAAATAATTTTTTATATCAAAATATTTTTTTTCATGCTCTCTAAATATTTTCTACTAGACGTAAAAATTCGATGATCAATAATGGCTTATTTAATTTATTGACATGATTTATTTAATGTAATATAGAAAAATAATAAATTTTAATATTTTAGATTTTTTTTATACTTTGTGTCAAATAAAATTTGCAATATTTATTAATGATAACTTATATTAGTCTATAATTATCCTCTTCATAATAATAAAAAAAAGAACATAGCTTTAAAACTGTTAAAGTTATAGAATAAAATTGGGCCGTAATAGCATTTGCGTTACAAATGGTTAATCAATTTTTTATAAGCACGCACCTTAGGAAAAAAATATAAACACCTTTTTTTTAGCAAATATGTTTGTTTTGCTTTGAATACAAGCTTTTATATTTAAATTATATCTTTATTTCCATTATGTGTAAAGAGATAAATAAGACAAGTACTATAGATTTTTTTAAAAGGCTATCTATACTTATTACTGATTAGGAGGTTTTTTTAAGTTACTAATTATCGAGTAGGGTTATTATTAAAACTTACACATTCCCAGTAGGCAAAAAACCGATGGGATCCCTAGCCTAAGCATATTTTCCAAAAAGTCTAAACGCTGTCTGGGTACACCAAACTTCCTTTGAAATATGTTAAATGCAATTATAATATTTTCGATTTAAAACACTTTTCATAAATGGCAGTTTACATTTTGGTTCGCTAGTTTAAAGGTTTTTTTAAAATTTCTAGGGTACCCATATCAAAATTATATGTGTACTATCAACTGCTATATGTAAAGGATTAAAAATATGGGTAACTCCATGCTTATATTCCTAAATAAGGAATTAAATGCGAAAAATAACACAGGTCAACAAATATCAATGTCAGGTAAATGAATTTGATGAAAACTTGGAAGAATGCATCATAGCTTACTCTTGTATACATTTTTCGTTAGTTTCTTCCTCCTCTGGCTCCTTAGATCCGTCCATATCAAAAAAATGGCCTTTTTGACAGATTTTACGACCTTGAAAATACCCTAAAAAGAAAAAATTTAAAAAACTTCATATGAAAATTCATTGTAACTCGAATTTTTCACCTCAAACAATGAGAAATAAAATATTTTAGTATATAAAGCTATTACATCAGCATTTAGAGAATACAATTTCGCGTCCAAACTTTAATAAGACAATATATTATCTTGTTTTTAAAAATTTTTTGTCTTGACATCTATAATTTTCAATGTTTATAGCTGACAAACTAATTTTGATTAAAAAATGGTAAACAGATTTAAAATGGTTCTCTGTAGAGCTCATATCCAAATATATGTTGACCTGTGTAATGATAGAATACACACTTAATATTATTTTTACCCAATCCAAATTTAGTTTAAAAGCAATCACATATTATTTTGCACTATTATATAGGCGTCTTTGGTGGATGTGTGCGTTTTGATTGTAAAGTCTCATTGTTTAAATTTTACGAAATAGACAAAATGTTAAAAGACACGGCCTTTGACACGTTAATTTGCTCTAAAATATAAGATCAGAAATTTAACTACTTAGATTTTCTCTAGGTTGTACTATATTTCGCTCCTCATTTGTTTTCCGCAGCCTGGTACGGACATTCAAAATTAGTAAAAATGTCAAAAGTGACACTTTTCGCGACTTCACAACTAACCCAAAAAATATCAAGAATATGTTATTTTATAAATAAAAATTATCATTTAGTTTTGAAAAGACTATATTTGTTAAATATAATTAGAATCATTGGCGTAGGAGAGGGGGGGGGGGGGGGGGGGGGGTTGGATAAAACTCCCTCCAAGCATGCCATATCCCCACCAAAATTAAAAATTTTTAGTGCATATCCCCCCCCCCCCCCCCCAAACTAAATACCAATTAAATATAAAATTAAATTACATTTAATATTCCATTAATATTTGGCAAAATTTTTTTTTTGAACCCCCCCCCCCCCCCCCCAAGCTTTACAACTTGCTACGTTATTGATTAGAATTAAAAAAAATTGTAATTAAAAAAAATGAAATAATTGATTTACACATATCAACTATATTAATCAAGGTATGATTGGCTCCAAACTAAGCATGAAATGTTTTGCTCTTGTGCCTAAATAAATCTGTTGGCCAATTTTTGTTAGACAAATGTTTACATATGTCATTTAAGCCAAGACATATCCGACCCTTAAACTTAGAAGTAAAAATTCTTGTCTTGTCTAAATTTAACCTGAATAATAAAAAAAGAGACTAAAAATGTCTGAAATATAAGTTTATAAATTTAGGCAAATAATGAAATTCTTTAAAAATTATATAGTTTTTGACCTCGAAGTCACAAAAATGTCATTTTTGCATTTTGTGATAAAGGGGTTACAAGAGTAATTTTTTTTGCAAAAATATGAAAAAGTCTTAGTTATTAATAAATTTTGCTTGTTTCAATTATGATTTGTGCTTAGGTTGGATTTGTAGATCAGTGAAGCATATCACTGCCTAAAAAGGTATCAGCAGCTTCTGGGTGGTTCCAGCTTTTAAGTGGTTGTGCATGTGCGCATTTTTACCACCTATGCAAGGATGGACCAGATCTCCTGTGCAAAGACATGTTTAAAAATTCGATTCATATGATTACGGATAAAGATTTTAAGGCTAATATTGCTTAATCGAACGGCCTTATGCGATTTTATAATAAAGGCCGATTAGAATAATCTGCTCATTAACTAATAGGTTAAAAACAAGAATTGTGGGGGGTTTTGAATATATGACATTTTAATATTTAACATCTTAAAATTAGGGCATAATGGTGACACAATGCCTAACAGAATAAAAACCATTTTCTTATTTATGAGGTGCTACAGGTAATTGAGGGCTCAATAGACCTGTGGTTTTTAATCGACTATTGAAATTTAAATTTAAAAGCCATTGGTGTTCGTTACCCAAGGAAAGTTTTATATGAATCCTAAAAAGAATAATACGAGCAAATAATGAGAGATTCAACCGGATTGAAACCTAATTTAATGGATGATATTCATAAATTAGGGTTCTGCAATTAAAACTGTTACAAAATAAGACATTCGATGTGAAAACCAAACAGGACTATTAGAAATGACAAATCTTTAAAAGGTTAACAATACTACCATAAAATAGGCTTTGATTCGGACGTAAAAGTCAAGACGCGCAAATCATCCTTAGGTCCTTAAAAAACCTAGGAGATATTAAACAAGAAATAAATTACTTTAAATAAGCTAACTACGGACCGAATTACACAGGTCAACAATTTTTTGAGAGTTATGAGTTAACAACAGAAATCAAACTACCATATAAGGAAATATCAAATTTCTTTACCGTTTTTCCTAATCAAACTTAGTTAGTCAGTTATAAACATTGAAAATTTTAGTAAAAAAGGTCAAAAAACCAAAAAAGATTCTAAAACAAAAATAAATTAAAATTTTATTGCATATTCACAATAATTAAACTGTTAAATTAAAACTTCAAATAATATTTTCATTTAAAACCGATAATATATCGTGTCGTATTTAAGTCTGGACGCGAAATATTTTGTATTATCTAAATGCCGATGTGAGAGCTTGATATTTAAATAAAATTTATTTTTTATTATTTTTGATTAAAAATATAAGTTACAAGGGATTTTTATATGCAAAAAAGATTTTAATTTTTTTCCTTTTAGGGTATATTTAGATCTGTCTTTGTTTAAAAAAGGCCATTAAACGTTATAGACGGATCTAAGGAGCCAAAGACGGAAGAAACTAAGAAAAACGAAAAATATATTTAGGCCATCATAGGGATGCATTCTTTTATTTTTTCATAAAATTTACTTTTCTGACATTGATAATTGTGGACCTGTGTTATATTAGGTGGTAGGATGTAACTAATAGCGATGAGTCGATAATTTAAATATGTTGTCGTTATAGTTAATTTTTTTAACTAAAAAAAATTTGATTAAGTTTTACGAGATTAACTATTGAGTATGCTCGATATTAAACTTTAACTATAACCTAGTTGTTTTTCTAGTTAGAATAATAACACAATGTTTTTTTTTATCTTAAAAAAATTATGCAATGGAATTGCTATTAAAAATATAGTTAAAGCGACAATTACTAAAAAATGCAAAACGAATAAACAAGAGTAATGCTGTGTTCTTTTTATCCATCTTTATTTTTTTTTATTTTATTTATTATTTTTTTTAAACATTAAACAGTCATAAAGTCTTAAACTTTTTGGTAGCTTATTTATATCTTTAATTTAAAAAATGTTGGGAAAGATAAGATTCTCCACTTATCCGTTCGCATGTTAAATATTTTTTTGAGTTGTTTATTTTTTTTTAATATTTTGGTGCAAGCTTACAAAAATTAAATAAAAAAATGAATGTATAAAATTAAAAAAAAAATATACTTAAATTTATTTTTTGTAATTAAAATAGTTGATTGTATAAATCCCATTTTTATCTACGAATGATAGGACGAAATATTTGTAATATTAATAATTAAGCTGGTTCCGTAATAATCACGTTTTAATTCTCTATAAATTTAAGAGATTTAGAGTTTTGGATTATCTTCATTATTTTAAAGTTTACGTGCCATTTCATTAAAAACTAAATAAGGCCATGATTAATGTATAATGTTGATATTTAACAGAGTGGAAAATTTTAAATAGGGAGTTTTCTAAATCACATTAAATAAATATTGTTAATAATGTACAATAGATTAAATTGTGTTTTTAGATCTTTTAAAACATTTAAAGTAAGCAAAAAAATATTATGAAAATTATTTTAGGCCCTAAATAATTACTTTATACAGAAAATAAAAAAGATGACTTGTGGTGTGTTTGACTTGTTAATGACACTTGTCTACAGCGTTTACAGGTTCCAGTATTTATAGCAGTAAATTGAAAGTACATTACTCGTGTTTTGCCATGAAATAACAACTCTGATTGAATGCTTATGTCATAATGACTGTTTTATTTGTATTTATCTCACGTATAAAATCTTTAAGAACTTAGTTAATCGATTTTAATCTGAGATTCAAACACCTAAATTATTTTTCATACTTACTCTCAATTTCTCTAATCTAATTCTAAATAAAGGTCTACTGCTAGTTTGTTAAAATTGATTTTAAACAAAATTAGGTGCGCCTAAATTAATATTTATAAATTATTTTTAGCAAAAAACTAATGAAAATTTTTATTTACATATTATTTGTTTGACCAATTTATATTTAACTTTACCCTACATATGTATTTGTGCGAGGCAAATTTCATAATATAAAACATTTATGTAAATTGGTTTTTACATAAACCTGCCGTTAGGCTGGCTTAGACTTCTTTCAAAATTGTAAAAAAAATATTTTCAAAATAAAAAATTTTAGCGGCTAATATTAAAAAATGAGAATATATGTTTTTTGGCCGGTTTAGGATTTGCCTAACAAAATATCTATGTAAAAAATTTTTTTTTTAAATTTTCAATTTATTTTTCTAGCCGCCTCATTGTTATTCAGCGTGCGATTTTTTTTTGTCAAAACTTTTTTTCCACTAGCCGCAGCCTTACATGCGTTTGAAAAATAGGTTACATTATTACAAGATTAAGTGACTATTTTAGAATTAAACACTTATTACAGTTTTGGAGCTGAAATATATTTTTTTGTTAATTTGTAGCTTAAATAACTGTTTGGTTAAATTTTCAAAAGTTAATTATTTTAAATTTATTGATTATGAAAAAAATTTTATGAACAAACATTTCTAAAAATTGCTAAAACAAAAACGTTAATAATTTACAAAATACGCAAATTCGAATTGCTAATAGATATCAAATTAACCTTATTAATTTATTTTTATTCTCGTGTTTCAATATAATTCGACAAATTATCAGTATATTCACTTTAATAAAATTAAGTTATTATTTGTCTTAAAAAGTTTTATAAGATAATGAAATATTGCCTAAAAAAATTATTTTAAGACCAATAATATTTATGCTGGGATATACATACCCCACGTTTGATAAGTTCTAATAGTTAATAAATTTTAAAAATGTCTAAAAAGCTGTTCAATGATGCATTATTATTCAAGCATAAATTTTATAAATATTATTTTTTATATTGATAACAAAACAATAATTTTTGGCGTGCCTTTTTATATTTAAAAAACAAAAAAACACTAAAGATTTTGTTTATGATGACAATAAACAAGCACTTATTAAATTATAAACTACATGATTTTATTTTTAAAAAACAAAATAACTCACGACCCTTTTTTAGCTGAACACATGTTTTAAGACATCCTTTTTTTAAATTTTTGCGTGATAACCGAAGCGATAGCTACTTCTATATTTCATTAAACGAATTTGCTTTGGGATTTTGTAAGCTATATATTTTTAGGATACTGCAAAATTGAACAAAACTTAGCAAGGTAACCTCTAATTTATAATTTTCTAACCTTATTAGCACCCAAAATAATCCAAATTGTGACACCCCTTGGTAGATACAACCTTATTCGTTATCTTAAGTTCTCAATTTATTATTTTAAAGTTTAATGTTTTTTTTAGTATTTTCATTGTGTTTCTTATTTTCCTTAATCATTATTTCAAGGCACTTTGAGTAATTACTATCAATAGGCTGCTAAATCTACAAAATGTATCATAAAGTAGAATCTGGGCTGTGTAGCCAGGGGTGTCACAAAAGGAAAATAAATTATTTAATTTAATAGTTTGGAGATAACATGTTATGTTTAAACCCAACCTTGTACCCCTAGCTACTGCCCAATATTATAAAAAATATTTTTATGTTAAAAGAGTGGCTTGCCATTAGTGATGCTGAAAAAGAATTTTATGGTCATTTAGTATATGCAACCCCAATCAGAATTTTTTTTCTATATTAAACATTTTACTAGTGACTTTTAAGAGACCATATTTTAAACATGTAAAATTATTTTTTTAAAATGGGCAAAATGGGTTTCTGGCATCAACAATGGCAAGTATTTATAGATATATTTAAGGGCCAAACTATATTTTAAAAAACTTTAATATTAAATTTGGGAGCTAAAAAGGTTAGTATATTTTTTTAGCTAATAATACATTCCATATCAGATCATAATTGTTTATTAATAATTTAAATGAAATAAGAAAAAATGAAAATTAAAATTACAAGTTGTGCAGTGGTGTAAACTTAGAACATGTGCAATGTTTGAAATAGAACATATTCAAAATAATAAAAATAATTTAGATATTACATGACCTAAAAAACTTCACAAAATAGTATAAATTAAAAGATAATTAAGCGTCATTGTGAGAAATTGGCTAAAAAAAGGTATATTTGCTAATTTGTGTGAATTTTGCTAAAAAAAAGTATAAATGCATAGATTAGAAAAAATTTATAATTACAAAAGTTGGATTACTTTTGTTGTTGTTGCTGCTGATTATAGCGTTGGTAACTTTGATAATTTTGGGCATAACTATCATCGCCATCATACCGGTTCTGAGCCTGTTGGTAATACTGGGGGTATTGGTACGATGGAGCGGGGCCTGATTTGTAATAATATTCGGGCTCATTGTCCTTTGCCTCTTCCTTCTCTTCTTGCTCGGTCGAAAATTCGCTGTAGGACATATGCTCCGATTCATATCTATGGCGGAACAGAGATTGTTTAAATTATGAAGTTATTAACCAGCAATTTAATAAATATATATCTATAAAAAATACTTCCAGGTGTGCATTTACTTTGGCTTATGAACATCGGCTTAATTAGCTCAGTGTCATACAATTCTGCTGTCTTACATGCTGGACATTGGATACCGTTCATAGGAGGCTTTTTTCCTTGGAAATTAGCACACATATACAACCAATGAAGCTTGGCTGAGTATTAAACGATATGCCTAGAGTGTGGAGCTTAGGCCACATATTTAGATCCTCGGCGTTTAAGCTAATCTCACTATTATACCAGACCGCAATATTAATGGGTAGCGGGTTAAAAAACTAAAACCCTAAATGGATATGGCACCCATATTTGGGGAATGGTATGGGGGAAATTCAAAGATAATAAATCTTTTTTTTTCGCTTATGAAAGGCAGAATGTTGAAATCAAGATTCTTCGGTTTCTTGGCAATTTAGAACAACAAAAAAGTTTGGTCCACAACCTTTAATGATTGCGAAATGCATTAATATATAAACGTAAATTTATTTTTAGCAGCCTAAAACACTAATTAATACGAATCATTTTAGTAATAGAGAATTCAGATATTTACAGTATCTAATTAATGTGAATCAAAAAATTTCCCTCATTTAACTATTTTCATGAAACAATTTAAATTTTTCTAAAAATTGTTAAAGATTTTAAATCGACATACAAACAGCATTAAAATTGAAAATTAAAAAATCCATTGTGGCTATATATTTAATCTGTTAAGCTTAATTCGATTGAGGAGTAATTTTTTTACCTATGTAAATGTAGGTTCGAGCCTGTCAAAATAACCCCCTTTAGAAATAATTCTTTTATATATACATTAGAGGCGTATGCAAAAACTTTTCTATAGGGGGGCAAGACTTTTTTGTGGAGGAAAAGAAAAAATTAATTTATTTATATTTTATTTGCAAAATAATTTTTTAAGGCTGTATATTTTCCAAAAAATAGCAACATTATTGATTACCTTTTAAATGTTTGATATATAGATTCAACCGATGGTTATAAAAATTGAAAAAAATTTATAAAGGGCAAGCCCCCCCCCCCCCCTTCAATACGCCCCTGATATACATGTTAAATTAACAACAATTTGTTTTAATTTTTGATAAATAAGACATGGCGCTACAAAATAAGACTTACGCAGATAAAGATTCAATACTAACATGATTTATCTGTATTTATCAAATTTTGTCAGCCTCCTATAAGTATTAAATGATAATTTTTGCTGTTTTTTAACAAACTAATGAATAACACTGGACAACAAAAAAAATCAAGATGAATGATTTTTTGAGGGTTTTGTAGAGAATTTTCTTGCGATAATAATCCCGGGCTTAGTTTTTTTTCCAACTCCAATTTTTTTTACGCGTCCAAAGTTCAGAAAAAAATTTGCAAAATTTGTTTAACTAATTTTCCAAAAATTCTGTTGGCATATTCAGATTCATCATAAAAAACATATCTAAAAAAGGTTATTACCTAAAATTATAAGCAATTTACTTTCAAGATCTTTAGGATTAAAAAACGGATTTTATGACGAAAACCACTAATTATATTAAAATTGAAAAATAAAAAAAAATTAAATACTATAAAAAATGTAAACGCCTGTTAATAATGGATGTTTCCGTTATCTAAATATCTTTTTAAATTTTGTTACTACCCACTTTATGATATAAAAGCCCAAAATACCCCCAAAATAGAAAAATCTCGACTTTGACACCGAATAACAAAAAATCTGAGGCATTGGCTCAAATTCTTAATTCATATTCGTGATCAGCGTTAAAAACTTGACCAAAAATCATAGTTGCCATAAATGATGCTTAGGGTGGACCAAATTTTGTTGTCCAGTGTAATGTATGTTTATAGCAAAGCTTCGGTAGTATCGCAAGAAATTTAAGTTTGAAAGGATAGTGGTTTTAATCAATTTCTTGTTTCTTTTTTTTTATAAAATTTATCGATCTACAATCTAAAAACTAACTTTAAGTATTGTTTCATATCGGAAAGCAACTTCACCATGACGGGTGATTTGTAATGGCTCCCTGGTGCTTTAAATTCCATTTTTTCGTGGCATTCGGCTCGGTAAAATGTTTTATCGCTCACTTTTACATATTGTTTGCAAATTTTGGTGCCATCGGTCAACGCTACAGTGGTACGCTTTTGCTGCATAAAATTTAAGAAATAATTGTGATAGCTTTTTAAGTTGATCTATTGATTTAAAAGCTACAAAATCAAACTTTTTTTTGCCTGTTTTGCACCTGGTTATAGCTGTATACCTCAAATGAATTGGCCAACACATTTGAGCTGCCAGATCTTAATTAATCAACATTAGGTTAACGGTGCCACAAAATTATTTATCTATTTTGGGGTAATATATACATTATCCGTGATGTGAGGTGAGAATCGAATGCTTCTTTCGTCGTAAACCCTTTGCGTACATTTGGATAAATCCTTCGTTTTTTTGTAGACTTTCAGTTCGGGTGAATGGCTCGTGTCATGATTGAAGATTTCGTAATGTGCCGGGCATTTACCAGATGTGTCAACCTAAACATCAATTTAATAATTATAAATTAGGCATTTTTAATTAATTGAGAGACATTTAATTATAAACGATGTATAACAATATTGTAATTAATTTAGACATGAAGTCAACGCGTATTATCTCAAAACTTAATCTAATTTTATTAAACAAACATCGACATATTTAAACTTTCGTTCGGGATAATAAAATATTCCGGTTCGCGGCCTCGGCGCCGCCAACCAAGATATATTTAGGCCTCTTATAATTTTAACTTTTGCTTGTAAATGATTCAAAATTCAACAAATGCCTTTTGTTTGTTGAATTTTTGATAATTTTGTTTTCCGAAATTTTTCTTACGGCTATGTCATTAATTAGCGAAATTATTTGTCGGTGTTTTACATTCATATAAATATGATATTTGTCTTTTTTTTATTGACGTACTATACTAAACATGGGCAAAATTTGAATTTATCGTAGCTATACTTCGACGACAGTTGCTGAATAACTAGGTGACGCAGATTTAGCTTTGTTGATCATGAGGCTCAAAATACCCTTCTTAATGTTTAGGGCCAATGGGTCTTCTTTCGGGTGCGATAAAACGGCTTCAACTTCTCCGTCATCGTAGGAGACTCGGGTCACGTAAGCTTCGAGCTTGCGCTCAAGAGCGTTATCGTTCATGTACAAGGAATCTTACGAATAGGATGAATCATATATATTAAATATGAAAAATCTAAAATTCACAACAATTTAAACTTTAAAGTTTTCAAACATATTAACTTCTTATATTTTCATATCACATGTCAATTTGCTACCTTTGCAACTAAAGGGAAATAAGTTGGATTGGCTATAATATTTAAATTAAACCTGGCCGTATACGTGATTGAAAAGAGCTAGTTTTAAAAATTCATTTTTGTATATAGTGCCAGATTTTTGATCTTTTTGTACAATCAATAAATCAAAGTCGGTTGCAAAATGTAATTTATATTGGCTATTTCAGCCTTAGCCCTACCGGACCATATTTCGGCCCGGCTCGCCCGACAACTTTTAACCTAAGCCGGGCCAAAACTTGGTTTTTTATTTTATGCCCGGCTTGAACTTATACGGCTTGAAGTTTTATATTGCAAGCTATAAATATTTTGCTTTCAAATTTACAATGAAATTAGAGTGTAAAAGTAATATTTCTTATCGTGTGAATAAATTTATCAATTTTACTTTTTAAAACAAGGCAAAATGAGATATAAAAATTCGCCCTGACCTAGCCCGTTTTTGGCCTGGCGGGCTCTTAGGTCTCAATTTTGATCTCTAATTTATATAAAATTATGCTTCGTTTTATACATTTAAGGGCGCTAGGAAATTTGTTTATATTATAACCTTACCTTAGCCCCTTATAGTTGGTCAAATTTGCATAAAATTTTTTCCCTTTTTAAGGCATGTCTAATTTAATTATTGTGGCACACTCATTTTGGTCAAAAAACATCCTGTAGAACAAGTTACTCATTTTTTCTGTAGTATAATAAAACTTAGAAACATATTCAATAACTTTATAGCTTTTCAGTTATAAATCGGTCTTTTTATTATAAAAAGCTCAGCTCGTTTATAGACAATTTTTAGTAACGAAATAAATATTTTAAATTGTGACAAGATAAAACATGGATTTAAACCAGTTTCATACGGACCCCAGCACATATTACATTTCAAATAAAACTTTGGTTATTAAATAAATAAGTGTAATAACAGAATATCTATATTTTTTAAAAATTTTAAAAACAAACAATTTTAAGCTTGTAATAAAAAAAATGTTAGTAGTTTCAAAAAGGCCGAGCCGGGTCTGAATTGAAAAATTGTAGGCCGTATTTATAAGGTACGGTTTTAACTATTTACTATGTGTTAAAAAAATCTACAGTAATTATAATTATACCTTTTACTGGGCTATATTGTAAATGCACGTATTCTTCAAATAATAAAAAAACTCAAAGTCCATAGCTTTATATTTATAGAAGTTGGGTTAACCAACTTAGGTGATGACAAAAAATTTAAATTAGGCCATAATGATATAAAAAGCTTGTGCCGAGTGAAAAGAGAGAACGTGAAAGTAAAATACCTTGAGATATGCTGCGTTTAGTTTGAATTTGGGCATTCTTGATCTAAAACGGATTAAAAATATATTTACAGTGATTAAAACTGACCAACCAAATTTTTTTCTCTACGAAAATTTCTCGTTTTGAAGGTATTTTCAAAAAATGTAACATATTTAAAAAACCCCCCATCCCATTTATATTAATTTAATCAGACAATTTATTTTTTTTTAGTATTTATATGACAAAGATAAAGATTATGTCGCCCATATGGCCTTTTTCCAAATACACCCCCCCCCCCTTTTTTTTAAATTATTTATTATGGGAGATTGACCAAATGCTTAGTAATTATTTTAATGACAAAACAACATGTAATTTGTCAATTAGGTGAATTTACCTTTATTTCAAGTTTGCATTCATCCTTGGCGGCTATGAGAACGTCGGCTTTAATTTTATGCTCGGAGACCGGGTGACTGTGTTTGTCATTGCCATCTTTCGATACTCGAGTTTCTACGCTTGCGCTATAGGAATACTTGTAAACCTTCGACTTATCAAATTTGATTTTTTTGTGAGATCCTAACCCATTCAATATAACGTAAAATTATTTATGCTGGAAAAAATATGACTAATGTCAAGTTTTCATTCATATATCATATACGATGTTCAGATTATTTATAATATGATTTCAGAGTTTCGTATAGAATTTGCTTGCGACTAAGATCCCTAGTTTTCTCCCAATGCTTCCCATTTTTTTTATATTGCCAATTGAGAAAGAAATCCTAAAATTATTTAGGTGTTAAAATATCTATTGACATAATTAGGTTCCTCGTAAAAAAACTGGTCTTAAAAAATTATTTAAGGTTATAATTTTACGACGACTAATTTAGAAAAACGACATAAATATAAAATATTTATTTCGTTAATCTAAACATCTTTTTAAACCTTTGTGTCCACCCATAGATTTTTTATATATAGAAGTTAAAAAAATTGTCTCTTTTATGTTACCCTCTAATTATAATCTTAAGCATTGGCTGAAGATCTGAAATGATTAAGAATGAAAAAATATGTGTGTCTGAAAGTTTAATAATAAGAGTAAATATTTGGGTAAAAGTCAACAAGTTTTGAGAGTTTTTAGCTAACAACGGAGATTAAACGTGCCATCTTATGGATTTTCAAATCCGTTTACCGTTTTTTCTAATCAAACTGAGTTTCAGCTAAAAACATTGAAAATTTTAGAAATAATGTCAAAAAAACAAAAATAACTTGATTATTTTTGCATATTTACAACAGTTAAACCATTAATTTCAAACTTCAAATAATAGTTTTATTAAAAACAGATAATAAATTGTGTCGTATTACGGGAGATATTTAATTATTTAAATGCTGATGTAAGAGCTTGATATATTAAAAAATTTTATTTCTCATTATTTGAATTGATAAATATAAGTTACAAGATTATATGAAAAAAATAATCCTTAAATTTTTGATTTTTAGGGTACTCTCGAGGTTGCAAAATCTTTTAAAAAGGCCATCTCGATATGGACGTCTAAGGAGCCGGCGGAAGAAACTAAGAAAAACGGAAATTGTATATGAGATAAGGCCATTATGGGAATGCATGCTTTTATGTCATAAACTTATTTTGTAAAATGGAGATTTGTTGACCTGTGTAATAGGAGAATATCAAACTTTAAATCAAAGTGGTAATTATTTATTTATAGAGAGAAGTTTAACTTCCGTTTTTTACAAACAATTTTCAAATAAAAATGGTAGAAGTGATTTTGCGCCTTTGAATTTTAATTCAAAAATATATAAAATACAAATATATTTGTTGTAAAATGTATTATCGTTATGATATAAATTTAAAATTATGTATATTGTAGATATTTTAAAATGAGATTATGTTTTTTCATTTCCCGCTTGTAAATTTATTAAAAATATGAGTTAGCGATCAAATATAGTTTTGAAATGACTTCAAACTTCTTTCAAATTTTTTTTAATTTTTTATTGCATTTTTCGCCTACAAGTTTTGTAATTGTTATATTCGTACGAATTTAATCAAAATGGATTTTTATAGATATTATAAATTTTCTTTTTTTACGATATGAAATTTAAAATTGTTTAACTAAAACAGAAAAAGAGTGATACTAGGGGTGATAGTAATATGGATTTATACAGGTGATCTGAGTGATCAATAATTTTCATTATTTTGTACAATTAAAAAAAAATTACCGCTACAAGAGGTCCATTTCTTTTCATCTGCAGGTACTAAATTAGCATAAATAAAAATATAAAATTAAAAACCCTTTTTATTAGGATACGCTTAAAATGAACTTTATTTTATCCACTAATATTTAGTGAAACAAGGCATTTTAATAGAAAAGTGTAAAATTTAATTATAAAAGGAGATCTTTCCTAAAACATTTGAAAAATCTTTAATATTCAGAATTTTTGAGAATGGATTTACCTTTGCTTTGATACTGTGGTGCATAATTGTAATTTTGCTGATACTGTTGCGATTCATATTGATCATATTCGTAATTATTATCATCGTAATCTAATAATATTTTATATTTTTCAGTTGTCTAAAATCAATGGCCTGACCCAAAAATATGCCCAGCACCTGTCCGAAAAAGAGCCAGGCCAATATTCTTTTATAAATTTTTTATATCTAAGTTTAACAAGAAAAATAATAAATTTATTGTTCACAATAAAGCGTATTACTTCTATGCTTGCGATAAAAATTTCCAAACCGTTTTTGCAAGGGGTTGGCTTAAAATAAAAAACTAAGTTAGGCTGGCCTAAGTTAAATATTATTTGGAATTTACGGCTCGGGTTAAACTCTCTAACCGTTACTTTAATTCTAAAGGCTTAACATCTTATTTACAAAACTACTACATTTCATTATTAGGCATCCTTGAATAATTTAAATATTAACAAAACAATTTCACAGAACAAATAATACTATTTTAAAAAAATGTTAGAATTAAGGTCCTATTTGAAATTATAGCGTTTTTTACGCTATAAACAGTTAAGCTGTTGTAAATATGCAAATAAAAAATTTCAATTTTTTATCGTTTTTGAATCTTTCTGTTTTTTTTTGCATTTTTTCTAAAATTTTCAATGTTTATAGCTGACCAACTCAGTTTGATTAGAAAAACGGTAAACGGATTTGAAAATCCACTAAGACGGCAGATTTAATCTCCGTAGTTAGCTCAAAACCCTCAAAAATTTGTTGATCTGTTTTAATAAATCAAACTAGTAGTTAAAATTTGCTCTAAGGTACAATATTCGTTTAATTAAAATGTTTTATTGATGTCTGTAACCCCCAGGGTCACTTTCAATGTTAAAAACCATGTATTATTAAAGTTATGATTAGTTTTTTTTCTCTATGAAATACATATGGAGTATGCAAAAAGTAATGTTATATTTTATAATATCCTTTTATTGAATTTCTTTTAAAATGTTCTACTAAACTTTAAAACATTTATTCAATATATTGATATATTTAATATATTAAGAAAATTTATTAGAAGTATTAAAAAAATTTTAGATTTTTGAAAAAAAAATTTGTGTTAAATAAAATTTACATTATTTAATTTTTAATTTATATTAGTATTGCATGTATTAATAATTATAAAGTCACCAGCTTTAAAACTCTCAAAGTTATAGAGGTTTAATGGAATCCGTACTAAGTCCACAGTAATATTTGTGTTACAAATTTTTCACCCTAGCACTCTCAAGTTAATTAAAAAAAAGGTTTGGCAAATTTTTGCAATTTATTTATGAGTAAGTTGTAAAGATTAAGAAAAGTAAATGCATTTGAAAGGGCACAATAATTTTTTTATTGTATAAGTCATCTTTATGCCGACCAAAAGTTATAATTTGTTTATTTACCCAGTGAACGTTTACTACGGGAAGATTGACGTTTTTGAGCTTGGCTAGCTAAAATTATATTTAAAATTTAGTTTAAACATTCATAATTAATTTTTGTTTAGCGAAATTAATGATAGTCGCCTTTTATGACACAAGGTGATCTCTTGAAACACAGGTCACCAAATTGAGAGTTATGAGCTAACTACAAAGGATAAACCTGTTATCTTAGGGATTTTCAAATCCCTTTACCGTTTTTTCTAATCAAACTTAGTAAGTCTGCTATAAACATTAAAAATTTTAGAAAAATGTAAAAAAAAAATAAAAACAAAAAAAAAATAAAAACAAAAAAAAAATAAAAACAAAAAAAAAATAAAAACAAAAAAAAAATAAAAACAAAAAAAATAAAAACAGAAAAAGCGAAATTTTTTTTGCATTGTATTCACAACAGTTAAATTCAAACTTCAAAAATTTTTCTTAAAAACCGATTATATATTGTGTCGTATTAAAGTTTGGAAGGGAAATATTCTGTATTATTTAAATGCTGATATAAGAGCTTGATATACTAATATTTTTATTTCTTATGAGAGATCATATTTATAATTTTCAAGGGATTTATATATATAAAAAGTGTAAAATTTTGTTCTTTTTAGGCTATTATCGAGGTCGCAAAACTTGTCACTTTAGTTAGAGGAATCTAAGGAGCCGAAGGAGGAGGAAATTACAAAAAACGTCTATATATGAAATAAAACCATCAGAGGTGCATTTTTATGTTTTCATAAACTTAATTTTTCTGACATTGATATTTGTAGACCTGTGAAATAAGAGCTACTGATAAAGATTTTTACCAACACACTGTTCTTCAAGGTTTCTAAATCCATAAATATTTTGAGCCTTAATATAATATAATACATCTAAACAAAATTTGGAAGAGCTTAAGCATATTTGGTGCTAATTACGAACATAAAAACAGCCAATGCCTCTGATTTTAAGTGTGATGTAAAAAGTAAGATTTTCCTATTTTTCAGTAATACGGGGTTTATTAACAGGTCTACAATATCTTGAGATTTATGAGCTAACTTCAAAGATCTGACCTACTAAAGTTTTTTAAATCTGTTTGCTATTTATTATAATCAAACATTGTAAGCCAGCTCTAAAAATTAAAATTTTTAAATCAAAAACAAAATACATTAATTTTTATATTATATAGCGCAAACTTAAATTTTTTATTTCTCATTATTTGAGATTAAGTTACTAGTTATTTTTATGTTAAGTTGTTTTAATATTTTTTTTAATTATTCTCGAGATCGCAAAATTAGTCATTTTGGTAATTTGGCCATTTGCAATACCTAAGAAAATACCCGACGTGAAAATATTTATGAGATAAGACCATCATTAGAATTATTTTCCCTCGTTGTCATAATTTTCACTCATAAATTTTTGTCGACCTCTGCTATATAACCTTACTGTAAAAACAAACGTTTAAATATTTGGATAAACAAACCGTTGAATTTTTTTTTAATAAAAAGTTTTTTATTTTTTAGTTTTTTACACTGGATATATTTATAAAATTTTGGCCTAATAAGTAAATTGATAATAATTTTAAATGATTAAATTTTTTAAGTGCAAAATTCAACTATGCCTATAGTTTAAACTTAGTATATGGATTATTTTATGGGATTTTAAAAATGAACGGATTGACCAAATTTGGAATCGTAATCGCTGGAATGTTGTTTCTGTTAATTATTTGGTTGTCCGGTAATAATTAGGCAAAATTTACAAAAACCTAAAAAGGCATTATAATTTTTAGATGACAACAATTATTTGCTTACCTAATGTAAATAAATGAAACTCGTTTCTAATAAATTTTTAGGAACTCTTTGCGATATAAAAAGGGCCGCTGTTTCTATATTTACATAAAATAACACTAAATAGGCTACTTGTAAATAAAACACACCTTTATATCAATTAAAAGTGCATCTTAATGATATTTTGGCCTACAAAATTGAAACTAAACTAATTTAATTAACATATATAGTTTATTGTAATTTTGAGGTATCAAGTTCTAAAAGACATTTTAAAAATATAATTTCAGCAAAAATTTAATTTAATTTTAAGTTAATGTGTTTTAAAAATGTTTTTAACAAAAAAGTAAACGCTGAGCAATCCCTGGACAGTATTTAAAGCAAATTATGCTATAGGCTATAAATAATTATCCTTTCCTTATTTTACAAATTATTTATAAGACATATTTTAAAATTTTTTTAGATTGATGCTAAGGTTTACCGTTATAACAAGCAAAAATGCAATCATTCGCGTTTTCAAATCGGTTGGCATTGCCTCCGCAACCGCTATATATGAACACTCTGCATAGGCGTGAAGCTTTACTGTAGTACCATTTGGAGAAATATCCATCGCATGTTCCTGAATCCGGTGGCAAATAACAATCTTTTATTGAGAACTTGACCTAGATTTATAAGTTAGGATAAAAAAAATATATTTATTAAAATTAAGTAGCCATTCAGGTGTCGATATGCGAAACTTATCGTAACAAGCCTTGATTTAAAAGCAAATGGTTAATCGTCGGTTGACATTAAATATGGCAATATTTGTGGTCTATCTAGCTCAGATGGTATGTATAGGTTTTTTTTTATTAATTGTGTGCTTATTTTTATGTAGTTTTAGTCTAAAATATAGACAATTTAAACCACTCATAGAAAAAAAAAGCTATAATATTAATTGCAAAAAAAAAAATGTTTTTTTAAAGATGCCAATTTAAACACTTACTAATTTATAGTAGTGTTTAGGCTAACATTTAAAAAATATCTTTTTAAATTAAACCTCCATTTATTCTGTAAAACCACAAATTGTTTTTGTCATTTAACGCTTAACAGCTATGGTTACGTCCATAGGGACCCCAGCACAAAATTTAGAATAATTTCAGCTTATGCAATATTATCTTGCAAATTTTTGTAATTTTTTTAATAAAAAATGTAATTAAACTAATAAATAAATATTTGTCCTAGCAATAACAAAATTTTTATTAGAAATTAAAAGTTTTGTTTCATATAAATCCCCATAATCAAATTTTATGTTTTAAAACCACATTTTGACTTAATTATATAATGAATTGCATTCTATTTTTTTCAGAATCTTTATTATATCTTTATTAAATAGGAATAAAAAATTATATTTTTTATTTTTTAATAAGATTTTTTGTTTCTTAGAATGTTTTATTTGACCTCTAAACACAATTTATACAATAATGCTTATTGTGTTTAATGAGGATTTATTCAGTTGAAAAGAATAAAAAAAAAATTATTTTTGCTTTGTTTCAAATAAAATATACAATAACTGCATATGTTAAACTATTATGACACCCATGTATTCAGTCCATAGCTTAAAACCTCGTAAAATTATTTGGGGGGGGGGGGGGGGGGGGTTGCAAAACCTATACTTTTTGCGTTACAAATTCCATCCTAGCTCATGGCGGTAAAAATCTTTATTTTAAATCTATGGGGACAATTTATGTACATGTGCGTGTTATAAAGAGAAAAATTAAGTTTTTTTTAAACAAATGAATTAACTTGAATCCATAAAATAAAGATTTTTAAGATAAAGTTTTTGCAAAACAAATCATAATTAAGTATAGTTACGGGGAGGGCGCGTTTATTCTGTTGCTGTTGTTGTTGGTTTTGCTGCTGTTGGTTTTGTTGCATTCGGTTATATTGCTGGTTCATGGCTTCATTATTTGTAAACATAATTTTATAGAAACAATCTTGCAATATTATAAGATAAAAACTCTACCGTCCAATCCAAATATTCCCTAGGCGGAATATTCGTATTGGCGGCCTAAGTGCATTGTATTTAAAAAATAAAATTGAAAAAAAACAGAGGTTGAATGAGATGAGCTCACACTATTCATATATGAAAATGGCTTTTTCGCCATTTTTTTTTATATTATATCACAAGTCCACAATTTTTTGAGAGTTATGAGCTAACTTGAGAGACCGAACCTGCCATCTTAGAGATTTTCAAATCCTTACCTTTAGTTATAATCACACTTCGTTAGTTAGCTATAATGGAAAATTTTTGAAAAATATTTATACAAAAAGATTTAAAAACAAAAATGAAAAGAAATTTTTTTTATATATTCACAAGAGCTAAATATAAAATTCCTTCAAATTTTATAATCATTAATAACCAATATCATGTTTGGTTCAAGATGCCAAACAGTCTGTATTATCTAAATATTGATGTTAAAGTTTTAATATACTTGAAAATAAATTTCTCAGTATTTAAGATAAAAATATATGTTGAATTTAATATGAGAAAAAACTGTAGAATTCTTCTTTTTATGATATTCTCGAGTTCGCAAAACTACAAATTAATTGAAAGTTTTTTTTATAGGAACTTAGCACAATAGCCAAATGAGAAAGAACGAAAAAAGATATATATGAGAAAAAGCCATAATGGGGATTATTTCATTTCAGTGTCAAAATTCTTTTTTCTTACAATGAATTTGCCTATCTATGTAAAAAAAACCAATCATATTACAATAATTACAAAATATGTATTTTTTTCTACTCAGCATGAGTAAGTTCCATCCTTTAAGCAAAAAAAAACTAAATCGTACTATATCTATTCATTTCCAATGTTACTAATTCAAGTTTTATTCTACAAAAACAAAACAAGCCGATCAATTAGTTTTAGTAAAGTTGTAAAATGCTCTCCAATAAAGAATTTTTAAAATTAAAAAATAAAAAAAAATTGATAGAGTTTTTGATCCATATGAAGGCCTGTGTGTTAACGATTACTTTCCAAAAAATTTGTTATAAGACATGCCCAAATGAAGTAAGCCCTTACGTTGTTCACATACGTTCATGCAATGAGTCTTTGTCGGAAACTTGTTTAGAGCTGTGCATTGGGACCCATGCACAAAGGTTAGGCATTCTCGTCTGGGTGCATTAAAGTACCACGAAATGTGTTTTTGCCCCTGGTTTGAGACATGCTGTTCCATTTGGCACATTGGCTGCATATGTGGCGGGGTTAAGCAAAAGGACGGAGCCTTGGGGACAATGTTATAGCTCGAGCTCTGTATTAAATCATAATCACATTGTGAATATAATTGAGCCTCGATTTTTTTATGTTGTAAATTAATTACACAAATTAAAAATGACTCTGTGTTTGTGACTAAAGAGGCGCATGAATAATTTCGCTTGCCGAACAATAAAAATTTATATTTTATATTGCGAGTCATTTGCAGGCAAGAAGCATATGTCAAAATAAAAAATACTTGGTAGTATTGGTTATCATCATCATCATCATCATCGGCTTCTTGGTGAGGCTTACCTAAAATAACATCATAAAATTAGATTGTTATAAAACATGGTTAATATTAAATAATGGAACACACTCATTCCCGTATTTTTGTATTGCATCTATAAAAAATAATTTTCTTAAAATATTACAAATGTTGTTAGTTAATGCGAGGCGTAAATAGTTTAACATCGTTGGGAGCATTCTAATTTTAAAAGCAAAAATTATTTTTTAATTTATAACTAATTGGGTTAGCTGCCCAGATGCGGCAAATTACCTTTATGTTTACGATATATTGCAACTTAAGTATTATAAGGTCATTAAAATTTATTTTAATATTGATAATATGAAAAACAATTATGTTAAAAAGCGTAAAATAAAAATATCTAATTTTTGTTTAAACAAATTCCAGGTATATAAGCTGCAAAAAGCAGATCAAATAATTATAAAATAGCATTAATGTCTTGCGGTATAAATGCCAAGAAAACCCAAATGTGTTATATTGAATAAGGTTTATCTCTTACTACTCGTTTTTGACGGTAAAATACTAAAAATCTATGTGGTAATCTTAACCTTATATATGTTAGGGCACGTGCAAAGTGAGTTTTTATTTTCGTAAAATTTTCAAAATTTTGAAAAAAAAATTTTTGTAATAAAACGCAAATTTTTAAAAAGTTGCCAAATTTAATATATGCACATAATTTGCTTTTTCTGAAATAAAAAATTTTTAAAAAAATTTTGAAAAAAAATAAATTTTCAAAATTTTCTGAATTTTTAAAATTTTACGAAAATAAAAACTCACTTTGCACGTGCCCTTATTAACGTTCTAAACTTTAGTGTGTATGGGCCTTATATATTCTAAAATTTCTGTGACCAGTTATAGAAAAATTTTCAGAAAAAAAACTTAGCGCAGTTGAACGTACTGGACAACAAACAACACAAATGGTTTTAGCAGGGTTTTGTAGAGAATTTGATTTTGGGTGTAGTATTTCTCCAAGTGCTTCTATTTTGTATACTGCGGTCAAGTTTAGAAAAAATAAACCTAATTTCTTGAACAATAAATTTTCCAGCACATTTATTTGCATATATAGATAACATATTTAAGAAGGTTATTACTCAAAATTATTAGCAATTAGTTTTAAGTTAAATCTAAAAACGGATTTTATGACAAAAACCTCTAATAAAGAAAAACAAAAAAATTCAAAAAAAATTCCGAACTTTGTGCCAATAATGTTCTAAATCTAATGTATTTAAACTTTCTACCCTTAGATTTTATAATATACAAGACAAAAACACCCCTAAAATAGGAAAATCTCATTTTAAATCAAATAAGTAAAAATCTGAGGCATTCGCTAAAATTTTGATTTAGTCGACACTAAAAACGTTAGTTGTCATAAATGATGCTTAAGGCTGATGTCCAGTTTTCAATAAAATAGCCAATGTTTATAATTTTTGAGAAAATTGGGGCACTGCAGGGTAATAATTATTCGATTGCAAATATGCACATGATTAAGCTATTACAAATTTTTTTACAAAATATCAGAAAATAACTTTGCAAATTTGTTTATATTTAAAATGAGAATACACATTTTGCTATTATTTTCTAACTAGTAAATATGCAATACTGTGTCTGCAAGCGCGTTCACAGGCAAATTTGGTAGGGAAATTATTAGAGTTGCCCGCGCAGCCTCCATAAACGAAGACTTTGCATTTTCCAGCGTTTTTGTCATAGTACCAGCGTTCAAAATAGGCATAGCAGGGTCCGGGATCCGGGGGAAGCCAACAACGATTCTGTTATTTATTTTTTAATATTCATACTTTCAAAATTTTCCTTACAATATATTGAAGAGCTCTTGAGGATGAAAAAAAATTTTGTTTGCGTTGTTTAGTACATGAGTGTAGGCATTAAAAATCCTTTCTTTTAAATAAATTTTTTTAAGACCATGTGCAAAATGAGTTTTTATTTTAATAATAATTTTGAAATTCTGAAAATTATTTTTTTTATGAATTTGTTATGAAAAAAATTTGTTTCAGAAGAAGCATTTTATGTGCATAATCTAATGGCAACTTTTTTAAATTTTAGTTTTTTTACAAAATAAATTTTTCCAAATTTTAAAAATTTAACGAAAATAAAAACTCACTTTGCACGTGCACTAAATTTAAAAAAAAAATTTTTTTTGTAACATTAATAGATTTTTCCAAAAAATGTGTGACATAAAAATTGTTTAAACATTCGCAAAAATTTAATTTGATAAATAATAATGGCTTTACCACGGTTGACCGTTTCTTTTGTTGTGCCGATGATTGAGCTTGCTGGTTATTTTGCTGTAGTTGTTGATTTCGATAGTTTTGATAATATTGCTGATTTTGTTGTTGCCGGTTATAATAAGGGTAATCTAATTTTTATAGAAAAATTGAATAATCAGGTTTCACGTTATTGGCTTATCCGTATTACGTTTTATGCAATGTCAAGCTAGTTTTAACATTCTTATTTAAAAAAATGAATTATTTATAGCTTTCCATCATTCTATTGATAGGTTGACCGAATATAATTTGAAATTATTTATTTGTGCGGCTCATTCAATTTAAAACCGCCGACAACCGGGTTTTAAAAACTGATTTGTCGCAGGGGTAGAAATATGATTTAATTTGATGTATTTAAGCTATAAACACCATGTTTCACACCTTTTATATGTTAATAATTTAAACAAAAATCACATTTTATTTTTTGAAGATACCGGCTTATAGAAATCACTGATACTTGTGTTTGGAAGCCAAAATTTTTTTGTCCCATTCGTTGCCAACAAAAAGTTAAAAAACTCCCGTTCACCCGGTCCGAACCAATTATTATATAGATAATTTAATGTTAAAATTATGTTCATAGATTAGAAATTTTAAAAGCATGCAGTTTGACATAATAAAGTCTAATATATTAAAGGTAATATAGCGGCCCAAAAATTTAAAAACTAGAACCCTTTTTCACTTTATATGAAAGACAAGACATTTATACGATGTTGCATTTAAAAACTATGTTTCATCTAAGGCAATGCTAGTGATTATATTTATAGGATGATCACTCATATATTCAGTAATTCATGCGAATTAGCATTTAATATATCCCTCGAAAAAAGTAAAAAACTTCAAGTTTTATTCTAAAAATCATTTCTTCAATTCGTCCGACCATTTATCTATATATCTGCAAAATCTTATTCTTTTTTGTAAAAGGTCCGAAAAAATTAAAAGGGTACGCTCATAAAATGTTAAAAAAATTAATAACAAAAAAATGTTCATGTGTGTATTATATGACTTGGGCCCCAATGGATTTAATATAAGCGTAATCAATACTATCTAACGTTTTAAGCCAGACAAATTTTAGAGCTTCAGACAAATGCCATAACAAAAAAAATGCCAAAGTGACACTTTTTGCGACTTTAAACTGAAAAGCTAATATTTTTTCTTAAAAACTTTGGGCTCCAATGATACCGCGTTTACGTCGTGGGACTATTGTTCTCTAAAGAGAACACACATGGTATCAATAATTTCTCCCCTTATTGGGGCAATAAACAACAACATAAAAAACTTTAACCAAAAAGACTATATTTTTAACATATCTTTACTACAATATATGTGTAAAATATAAAAAATTAAAAATAAATAACTATTACGCTAGAAATTTAGTCTATATTTATTTTTTTATTACATGCATACTTGTTTATATTATTTCCACTCCCATTATTTTAACATATTATTTTGAACATTTTGAATGTTTGTTAAATAAGTTTTTCAATTTATTTTAAAGAAATTTGTTTTATATTAATTATAATTTTTTTAAATTGTCCACACAGAATATCGAAAAATTGTGTGCGTCCAATTTACCAAAAAATTTCATAAAATTTTTTAAAGATTATTTGTATTATTTTTCTTTCATTATTTATTACACTTCATATTTATTAAATAATAGCATTGCATGCGAAGCTTTGAATTATATTTTATTAATTATTATAATTAATTATTTTCATGATATTAGATGCCGATGAATCCATTAAGTCGACATACGTTTTTTAAATATTGACATGTGTCAAAGCTCATATTTTTATAAGCCAATATTCATTTAAGCTAAACAATATGCCATAGATTTTTGGCCAAACCAATTGAAAAATATAAAATTTTAAGAGCTTGGAAGCTTACAATTATTGGTATTGGACAAGTTTAGCTTAAAAAATCTATTTCATTTATTTGGGAGCTTGAGCATTTAAATAACAAAGAGTTGACCCATTTTAAATAAAGGCAATTTGGTCAATATTTTATTTTTTAAGCTGACGCATATAAACAAGTGTAAACATTTAACAAAAAAAAATTATATAAATATTAAAACATTCATATAAAGCTTTAAAAACCATTATACTGCTAACAATAACAACAAAAAGTAGCTACCGAAGGCAGTCTAAGGGCACGTGCAAAGTGAGTTTTTATGTCTTAATACTTTCAAAATTATAAAAATTTTATTTTGTAAAAAAACGCAAATTTTTAAAAAATTGCCAAATTTAGTTTATGCGCATTAAATTCTTTCTGAAATAAAAACGTTTAAAATTTTTAAAATTTTACGAAAATAAAAACTCTATTAGCAGTGGCCTAACCAAAATTCAAAATGCGGCTGTCATTCGTAAAAGTGTTTAATTTTTTTTCTCTTTCTTGTTTACTCAAAATCTAATTAAATTAGGCAAAAAAGTGTTTTAACTTAGTGAAGTTTTTTATAAGGTTTTATGCAAAAATATGTTTTTACTAATTAATAGTTTTTAAAGTGTCGCAAAAAGTGTTACACTTTTGTCATTTGTTACCAATTTTAAATTTTTATGACGTGTATAGTTGTGAAAAAAAGATAAAAAAGATAAAAATTGTAACGACTGTGGGTCCTACCTATTTGATTACTTTTCTGATATTTTTGTAAACTAATCTAATAAAAATTTCGTTGTTTTTTGAGTAAATCAATATACAAATAATTATATTTAAACTAAAATGGCAATTTTTGGCAGATAGAGTAGCAATTTATTTTGAAAAACGGAGGTTTGAAAATTAGAAAATCGGGTAATTTTTCTAAACTAAAAATTAAATTTTGCCAGGGTCATCTTAAATCATTCTCTACACCTAGGCGGACACAAAAAATTTGTGAGTCTAAATGGTCATTAGTTTTTGATCTAAAGTTCCCGCCATAGGCCCCTCCTTCGAAAGTATGGGGTGGGTCGAGGTGCCTTTTTTTAAAATTTAAAGTCCACAGCTCCACTTGATATATCTGTAAAAATTTAAATAGTCCATGACATTATTTTTGAGAAATCTAGTCAGACAAACAAAAATTAAAAGATATATACCGTTATAGGCATCATCATTATCATAATACGAATATTTCGATTGATTTTGTTGATATTGATCTATATTTAAATAAAATAAGATGGTTAAGAAGGGTATGGCTGTAAGTCTTTGCATAAGAACAGCTTATAGAACTTTGGCCTCTATTATTTTAAAAAGCAATATTTATAGATGTTTGGTTGGAATTTTTGTTTTTGACATTGCCTATTGGCTTTGTAGCTATTGGCTTTGTAGTTTGATATAGAATTTTTCTGAATTTAAACGCCTATACATGCGTGAATTCATTAAATAAATGATATTATATGTGAATAAAAATTGGCATTTTGAGGATCAATCTTAAATTTTAAATATAATTTGATATTTTCGCATTGCTGAGCGTATAAATTCTTTAGCTCGTGTTTGAGAATAAATAATTGCCTATACGACAGGGCAAAAGGCCTAACGGCTATGCCATCTCTAGAAATATAGGGCAAGAAGGCATTGTTTTAGCAAGTAAATAAATATGGTAGGGTTAGAAAGCCTGCATGCTGTATTCCGGAGAATGCGGCGTCATGTCAATGGATATTATGGTTTTTAGTTTTTACCAATGCAGGCATTTGATATCAACTTTAACAAAAAATGATTAATATTTTAAAATCTATTTAATTAAAAAAAAATCCTTTATTTTGATAGGATTATTTATAAACCTGGTCTACAAAAGTTAATTGTTGAAAATTATTAGCTATCTTCCGAGTTATATTGGGATAAAAACTGGATTCTAAAATCAAAAAAATGTAAAATAATTATAAAAAAATTTGTCGTTTATCCAAATATGCCTTAACCACCTTTAAGCTTTTATTATGCTGTCCATATCATATTCATAATCAAAAACTTGTAAAATGAATTGTCATTATTGTTTTTAATGGTAATGCAAATTTTGTCTAGTGTTTCTAAACATTTGTTGCAAAACATAAATAAGATATTTTATCAAATCGACCATTCTGAATATAAAAAAATATGGTTAAGAGTGTTTTTCATGTTTAACCTTAGGGCGTTCCCCAATTTTCTCAGGGACAATTAAAAGATGTTACACCTAATGCCAATATCAACCTTTTTTTCACCCATTATTATGGGAATAATCAAATAAATATATAACTATGGTAAAACTATTCTTTAATAACGCTTTTTTAATGTTACATTAACTTGTATAAGATTAATTTTAGCTACTTTAAGCGTCACTTTGTAGTTTCCGATGCTTTTATTTTAATGAATTTTTAAAGTAAAAATAAAAAAAATAAGAATTACAATTTCGCAAGGCAAAGAGGCACGAAATCGATAAAAGTAGTTATATATTTAACATTTTTTTGACTTTATTATTATTATTATTAATTATTTAAGTTTCACAAGCTATTAAAAAATTTTCTCCCCATATTTCACATCCTTATTTTTAGATAATACTCCAAAAATTATATTCAAAGTGGAAAAAGATTATAATGGGCATTTGAATTTGAAGTGTAATATCTTAAAATGTCTGTAAAATATTCAACTATCTACTAAAAAAACGCCATTTAAACTAATCACTTCATTGATTTTAACAAATTGTTGGATTGTATAATGAAAAACGATATGTAAGTAAATAAACAAATACTTTGATTATATTGATATTGTTGGTTTTGCTTATAGTAGGAGGTGTTACCTAAATGTTATATGATACGGCCCATTTATTTATATATCTATGTGTGTTTGAAAGTTTTTTAATACAGGTAGACAAATATCAATATAAGAAAAAAGTTTATCAAAAGATAAATGAATACATTCACATGATGGCCTTATAGCATGTATATTATCCGTTATTCGTAGTTTCCTCGGCCTTCGGCCCCTTAGATCTGTCCATACCAAAAATGGCCTTTGACCAAAATAACAGAATTTGCGACCTCGAATACTAAAAAAATACAAAATTCAAAATTTTTATTTCAGATAAGAATTTTTTGTGACTTATATTTATTATCACAAATAATGATTGAAATTTCTAAGTATATCAAGCTCTTACATCAAAATTTAGATTATTATTTGGCACCGTACCTAAATATGGCCCAATATATTATGGCTCTAATAATACCGCGTTTACGTCGTGGAGCCAATATTGTTAACAAATGGTATCATTTATATCTCCCCTTATCGTTAAATACAAATAATTTTTCTATACTGGATACTACTTCGCTCGTAAATTCTACACTAAAAAAACATCAGCTTTTACATCAATCAATATATAGGGCAATAACAACAACAACCTAATATATTAACTATTTTTAATAAACACATTATTTTAGGTTTAATTTAACAGAACATAATACGTTTCTTAATATTTTTTTTTGTTTTTTTTTTCATTTTTCTAAAATTTTCTATATTATTTGATTAGAAAACGGTAAATCGAGTTAAAAATCGGTAAGATAGCAGATTTGATTTCTGTAGTTAGTAAATTAAAAAATTTTGGTCTGTGTAATATAGTAAAATTCAAGACGCCTATAGGGTGTAAAAGCATAAAGAACCAGGCGTATCCCCTTTTAAACTTAAATATTTTGATTTTCTTAATAAGCTTTAACATTTGTAATTATACTAAATAATATCGGTTATTTATTTAGCCTAAACGGAAATATAAATGCAGATATAAATACTTTGACAAACAAAATGGTTTTTAGAGCACAGGAAATTTATTAAACCAAGTTTCTTGTCCATATCTCTACCCAGAAAGATTTAATTACTTAATGTAATCGGTGATAACAGATAGAATTCCTGTTTTTTAAGTACGTGTTTAGATTTTTTACATTTTTTAAAACAATTACAGAAATTCTAATTTATTTTGAAATTCCGTTTTTTAAATCAAAAGATATTATTCATTGATCACAATTTTTGCTTACATTGGGTGCAAAATTTTTTCTTTAAGTTTAATTAGATAAAATATTAAATATCTAATATATAAACACAGCTAAATAATAATTTCAACTTTCTTTTATTCTCTTAAATTTTTTTTACATTAAACTATTATTATTCTTGGAAATTTTTTTATAATATCCCCCCAAAAAATAATAAACTTTAAACGCGCCTTAATGCATATCAACTCTTCTCATTTTATATTAGAAATTACGATCCTCCTAAGCGGAATCATTTAAAAAATATAAAAAATAAAGGAAAGCGCAATTTAGCCCAAAAAATTACCCGTGTTGCCACAAACTCGTTCACAAGATTTTAAGTCGATAAAGTTGTTCGCGTTAGGTTGACAACCCCCATACCAAAAATTTTGACATTGTTTTGAGCTGGCATTAAAATAAAATCTTGGAACGAAATTGTGGCACGGGAATGTTTTAGCTGGAAGATAGCATAAAGCTGGCCGCCTAATGGGATTGTCTAACAAGTCTAAGGATTGCGTATTGCCTTCTGTTACAAAAAAATCAACGTTATCTTATTTCTAAAAAATATTATATTTTGGATTAAATTGAGGGTGGGTGCCTTACCCGTTAATTTGATTCCTAATTATGCATATAGGATGAAATTGCTAATATGATATATAATGAATATTTACATATTGCATAACTTTGAACAATTAAAATTTTTCATTTTCGAATTAGCAATCGTCAGTTTTATCTAGTAAAAGAAACTTTATTACCGCAGCTTATTTTACATTCCTTGTGGGTCCGGAAGTTATTTCCGTTTGATTTGCATCCTCCGTATCGGAACTTGTGACATTTTTGATCCTTTGCGTGATAATACCAACGCGATATAGAAGCCTTGCAGGGACCGGTCTTTACTGGCATACTGCATATCCATGGAGCTATTTGAAAATTGCGGGATTGAGAATATTGTTTTTGTTGTGCCTGGTTGTAATACTTTGCAGCGTAGTACTTGGTGCCATTACTTCCATGCTCTTTATTTGTAGGAAAAAAAACAATTCCCTAATCGGCATGTTAATGTCTAAAATAAAATTTCCCATATCGCATTTGCATAATTATCGGCAATGTTAACAACTTAGTTTGTGTCACGGCCGCAAACAATTTATAAGTTGGCGCAATGCCCGTTATGAACAATTAAATTTCACAACAAACTAATGGCTCTAAAATAAGAAATATTGACAATTCCATTTTTTAACTTGAATAATAACCAAAGCAAGCATTATTTAAGAGTGGCGCCGAGCTGATGCATTACCAATATAACCAATCAATTGGAATTATATTTTACTGCAGAAAAAAACACTTCTAATCATAGTTATTAAGCTATAAACATTAAAAATTTATAAAAATGCCAAAAAAAAAATATAAAAACAAAAATAATTTTGAATTTTTTTTTTTGCTATTTACACTAGCTAAACTGTTAAAAACTAATAATATATCGTGTCGTTAAGTTTAGACGTGAAATATTTTGTATTTTCTAAATGCTGTCGTAAGAGCTTTATATACTAAAAGATTTTATTTTTCATTATTTTAGAAATATTGTAGGTTACATGAGATTTTTAAATGAAAAAAAGATTCTTATATATTTTTTTAGGGTATTCTTGATATCTT
>CM060242.1:13767297-13819797 GCA_030555515.1 Acutogordius australiensis | reverse complement strand
TGATAATTATTGTCGTCTTCGTCGTAAGCTAGTTTAAAAAGGTTTAGTCAACCAGCCGTTATATGCATGAAAAGTTACAACATTACAATAATGAGCAAAATACCCCAATTTTAAACCCTAATAAACCAAAAATAGAAGCGCGTAAGAGTTATTTTTGTGGCATATATAATAACTTGAATATTGGTAAAATAAAATTTTATTTTGAGCGTAAAAAAATAGTTTTAGAAATTTCCTGATTAAAATTATTTAAACAGCCTTAAAAATGTTTAAATTAATTAACATAGATTTCCTAGTGTTGTGAAGGGCAAATAACTTTAAAGTAATGGTTTCTGCTTTTTATTTTTCCTCCTAAATAATAATAATAAATATTAGGACAATAACTTAGGGTTATGCCCAAAGGTCAAAGTATTAAAAAGTACTGGTTTCTAACGCTGCTCATTTCCTCTACTCTAACCAAAAATAATTATTCCCGTTGGATTTGGATTTAATATATTTGCAATATTTTTAAACATCACTTTCGGATTTATTTTGGCTGAATTACTGGAAATATTTTGAATTAAAAAAAGAAGACTTCTATTTTTACTGAACTTTTGGGAAAGATTTTGGTTTAAGGCATCAATGGCACCCCAGCAAACAGTACCTCATTACCGCATAGGGCCATATATTATAAAAGATCCGATAATTATTTGGACCTTATAGGCTTTAGAGGGAGTGACAGCGACTTGGTACCCGTTTTTCTAGTAACTATAAGGCTGGAACTTTACCTGGAATTAAAAGGGGGCACTGACAAATTTTGAAGAGCTTAGAGCTTTAAGGCAGAAACCAACCCGACAACCGTCCTATTCATACGACCAAGGACACTGAAGACGAAATTATTAACCCAATTCGCTAAAAGGCTCCTAGAAATTGCCGTTAATTCAACCGCGAAGGACATCCTTAGCATCTTGGCGTCTCAATTTGTCTTTGATCTTAGACACAATGAACTTCGAACTACTAACTTGCAAACAAATTACGTTCTTTATGTCCGTAGACAAAACGCTTTTGGAAGAATATTTAGATACCAACTCTTAGGCAAGATACTGGCAACAACCTAAGCCGGGAGACATAAATTACCGAAATGAACAACAAGGCGAAATGATATCCGCTGTTTTAAAAGTTATATGGGCATACATGTTATCAATATAGGTAAAAACCACAGCTGTACCACCCAAACACTAATAGAATCCCAATTTTTAATTATATGATGAAAATATGGTACTCTACTTGCATGAACCCATTTTTGTAGAGGCCTACTACTACTTCAACCGTGAACAGCCAACCGTTTTTACAATAGAGACGACCTAATAACAAAAATACCATACAAATTTATTTAAAATTAACAAGAGAAAAGTTTCTGCATATGCCCCTGTATTTATGACATTTCTAAATAACAATTTTGGGCGCGCTTCAAGCAAAAACTAGCCAAGATTATAAGACGGCAGCCTGACGAGAACTAAGAGATCAAGTCAAAATACTGAAAAGTAATTTCAAGCTCAAATTTTTAGTCTACGCACCCGTTGTATTTAAAATTGGGGCCGTTAGCTAATTTCACATGTCACCCTGGCCTGTGATTCTCTATTATACGTCCTGCTTTAGTTGAAAGAAATAAAGTCATAACAAGAGAATGTATGTTAAGACAAACCTGGGCTAAACCAAGTGAGTAACCATATTCTTAAAAAATTGATTAGTAATATCATTAATTGCAACTATAATTAAAATATACCTGGATATTTCTGGTATTGGCTGCCATTTGTCGAATAATATTGCGAATTTTTGTAAACTAATTGAAATAGCACAAAAAAATAAGCAAAATCATAAAGGAGGAGCGCAAAGTAAAATACAGATGTTTTATTCAATATGTTTGTGATACGATAAAAATAAAAACATTTTTAACATTGAATTAACTTTTAACACATATTTTCAAGTTTTCACACTTTCAGTTTTATGGCTCAATAATGGTCTTCTATTTATCTATGCGACTTTAACTTAAAAACTAAACCGAAATTGATGTTTGTAAAGTAGAACATCTTTATTGTTAATAAATAAAAATATTGATAATTAATATAATTTAATGATGGCGCCGCATATGTTAAGTTATTTTTTTTTAATTCTGACATTTTGATAATAAAACGTATTTATACAAAAAGATATAAACACTAAGTTGTTTTTAAATAAAATTTTCACAAAAACATTCTCACTTTAAAAGCGCCTTTATTAAAGTAATTGAGTTGTTAATATAGCTTATTTGAGTTAGAGGTAAAAGAGGGCCATGATTTTTCCATTTGTTGCCCCCGGCCTATGATCTTCTCAAGTTTAGGCTCGGCCTAAATTCATAAATACGGCCCGAAATTTTTATCATGGCTTAGATTACATTCATTTAACATAAAATTTATGCTATTAATAACACGGGTCAATAGAGTTATGAGCTAGCTAAGGAGATCATAATTGCCCTTTTGGGGATTTTCAACGCACACCGTTTTTTCTAATCAAACCAGTGCTGGGACAACAATGAGCCAAAAAACTTTGGCTCATTTTTTCCCCCAAAACATAAAGAAGGAAAGGGAGCTACAAATGAAGGGCCAAAATAAGGCTTCAATAAAAGCCCTTCCTAAGAAAAGGGGCAAAAAAAACCCCAAAAAGTGGCTCTTAAAAAAGCCCCAAAAAGCCCATTTTTTTTCTTTATATTAATGATGGGTGTATTTTTTCTTAAAGCTCCTAGGAGTTTTTTTTTTTGAAGAAAAGGGGCTTTTTTTCTTTAAGCAATAAAAGTGGCTTACATTGAAAATTAGAAAAAAATGCCAAAAAAAACAAAAAAGATATAAAAACAATAATAAATTGTATCTTTTTTTTGCATATTTACTAAACTGTTAAATTTAAATTTCAAATTAAACTTTTATTAAAAACCGATCATATATCTTGTCGTATTTAAGTTTGGACGCGAAATATTTTGATCTAAATGCTGATGTAGCTTGATATACTATAAAAATTTATTTCTCATTATTTGATAAGATAAATATAAGTTACAAGGGATCTTTATATAAAAAAAGATTCTTAAATTTTTTCTTTTGGGGTATTCTCGATCTTTCGATTTGGTCAAAAAAAGCCATTGATATGGACGGATGTAAGGAGCCAATGCCGGGAGAAACTAAGAAAAACGAAATATATATTTGAGAAGGCCATCATGTGGATAAATTCTTTTATGTTTTTAAGTAATTCACGGTTGTGCCATTGATATTTGTTGACCTGTTTAATGATTGGCAAAATGCGTCCAATGTTAAAAAGTAAAAATTTTTAAATTTTTTGAGAAACTGAAAGAAGTCTGAGTTAGGGTTATTAAAGTGACCCAGGGTCTGAAGTGCCGGCACTGCCAGACCCAGGCAGTGCCTACCCATAACCCGGCACTATGCCCGGCCTGGGGCACAAAATTCAGGTTTAATATTTTTATGACCAAAATACAATGTTATACCCTTCTTCGTGTTATTTATCCTTTTTAGTTTTTGTTTAGGTAAAAAAGAATGTTAATATGGATTTTTTTAAACATTGACCCTTATTTTTATGAACTCAGGCCCTTTTGGGCCGGACGGGCTTTCGGGTCCCGACTTAGATTTTTAATAGTACAAATATAAACTTCGGTTGGCTCTTATTTCTGACGGGTCTAATCTATTATCGTCGTCATCGTCATCGTCGTTATTATCATCATCATCATCATCATCATCTTCGTACTTAGCGTATTTATCGGCAATGTATCTACGGTACCCATGGCCTCCTGTATGACGATCTTCTAATTTGCGTTCTTCTTCTAAAAAAATGATTTTTTTATGGGAAAAAATGCTTCTTTTACCCCACAGCGATAAAATAAAATCAAAATTATTCTTTGATCATATGATATACAAATTGTTAATTGTCCTTTAATAAAATTATTTTAATAAATAACGACAAATTATTGGTGGGATTTGTAAAGGCTAAACAACCATCATCATCAGCATCTATCATTTTTAATTATGTGTCTGCCAAGCAGTCAAACTTCGTATAGTTCATTAAAAAACTTTTTTTCTCTCTAATCTTTATTGTAACTTCAGCATGGTCGGCTCTTCAGGAGGTTGCGAGTTTAAATCCGTGCACATTACTCTTTATTTTCTGAAAAACAGTATAAATGTTCAATTTGAAGCTGCTGAGTGGCCTGATTGGCAGTAGGCCCAAAACGAATTCCCTAAAGTAAGAGCCTAGGCTAAAAATCTAGGTCGCCGGAGTGCAAGCAAATCTTACTATTTAACCCATCGGCAATATTATTTGCTTTGCTCGAGTTAAAAGAGTCAAAGCCCTAACGGGTATGGCGCCCCTAAATAGGGAAAGGTATGAGTGAAACCTCAAACCAATTGTTTTTTATCTTCAACATAGTTACTCTCTCCTAAATCATTTCAAATGAATATCTTCTTCCTATTTTTAGCGAATGGTAATCTCTCATGCACCGCTAACCCAAGATAAATGAATTTGAGTCCCATTGTGGATGGCACTTTAAATAACAACGAGGTGCAGCAAACGCGGGGTCTGACATGCAACGTTAATTTTCACACTACATTAGTGAGGGCATTTACTTTCTAATTTAAATAAATTTTTTCCTACTGATCAATCTGTTTTTTTGGTGATCTTAAACTCTGCTTTATCTAAAATAGCTTTGGTATGAATTTAGCACATTTTACCTCCACAAAAAACAAAAAAATAAGTTTTTAATTTTTGGTAAACTTACTTGGTTCTTTTTATTTTATTTTTTGATCTAATATATACCGGCTAACCAACCCGTTTAATGTATTTTGATTGAATTTATTTAGATGACAGGCCACAGCCTAATAGACCAAAAAGGACATTAAAACTTCGAACACTATATTTGAATAATAGTTATATATCAAAAAATTTATAGGTTGCAATTTAAAGTTTACCTGCCGTAGGTGAAATACATGTCGGTCTGAGGACCTGACATGTAATCCATGACGTGGTTTAAACTATTAATTGGCTTTGATTAATAATGAAACTCTCTCGAATTTATGGAGGTCTAATTAACAGCTTCTCTTAACATCGAGGAAGATGGTAAACACATTTTTTATGCTCAACTTTGGTCGAAGAATACATAAACTATCTTTGTTTGGAAGATATTTAATTTTATTTAATTATTTGTGCTCATAAAGAATTTTAGAATAATGGAAGTTTATTTTTTGTAAATCGCCCTTTAGTATATAAAATTAATCTTTACCTGCGAATCAAACAAATATCTTGTTTTCTGAATAAAGGAAAATAATAATTTGAAGAATGTGTTTAATATGATAGCAAATAATTTTTTTTACCTTAAAATTTTTTTAATTCATAATGTGGTGTTGGGCTAATCCATAAACCTCTTCACCAACCTATTTCTCCAAGTCGCGAACGAATAAATCTTAAAAGTTTTTGGTTGGTTATAAAAATTCTTACAGGGTGCAAAACATGGCGCGAGGACAAGGTCACTAAATCTAATCAGATTGGTCCTTTAAGGAAACAAATTATTTTTTTTAGGGGTAGTTAATAGAACAGCTTGATAAAATATAGGCAAAGTCTTTAATTTTATTGTGTAGGCAATGCTATTTGTTATATAAAAAATCAAACAATGGGATTTACTTGTCTTTATATGTGATCCCATTCTTTGTTTTTTTAACCTGTAAAACAGTAAGCCTATATTCACAAATTTTTAATTATTGGATATTTTAAGAAAAATTGTTTATTATTAATATTATAATTTTTTAGCAAATAGCGATCTGTTTTTTTTATTGTCAAATTATATTTTGCAAAACATATTTTAAAAATTTAACTAAATATAACTAAAATACATTTTAGCCCAATTTATTTCAAAAAAATTTTAAATATGAACATGTTAGAATTTTTAGTAAAATGTTTAATCCTATACTCTTTAAAAGGTTCCTTAACCACCCAGAGAATTACAAATTAAGGCGTTTTCTAATTTTTAAATTTTTCTCACCTATAACACATTTGCTTCCAACGTAAACCCAAAACTCATATTTCTGATGTAAATACTTTTAAGTGGACAAGATTCTATGTGAACATGTCAAATAATTTAATTAGCGTTCCATATATTTACAAAAAAATAATCAGAACTTTAAGCTTTTATGATACTTAAATATCAAGCTGTTAGGAGGGCTGGATCATTCTAACTAAATATGCCCATTTAATTCTGGGAGATTATCCTAAACCTTTTGCAAAAGATGAATGTTAATTATAGGGGGTGGACAAATTTTCAACCTAAAAATAGGTTAATATATTATTAACATTTTATAAATTTAGAGGTGCTCGAGCTAGTGATAACCCTCCCGTCCCTACGGTCCTGCAGGATACAGAAGACAAAGCTCATATCCGTACAAAACGCTGACTATTTCTTATATTGAAATTAAATGACCTTCCAAAAACATACGGTATATAAAATGCTCGAGATTAACAAAGGAGATCCAACAAAAATTAAAGAAAATTGACAAAATTGAAGGCGGTACTTGAATGTAGTTGCACGATGCATAGGGATAGGAAGCAAGCTAGGGCTAACCATAACCATGGCCCCTTTGCCATTTTCACTTTTTGGAGTTGAAAGTAGGGGAAAAAATTAGAGAAAAATTTTATATTTTATAAAAGTATTTTTTTTTAATTTAACAATATTTCGAAATTATAAAATATAAATTAAAATAAAAATTAAAAAAAAATTAATATTTAACCGAAAATTTGAGAGAGCTTATATAGGCCAAATAATTTAAATAATAATGCATAAAAATTTTTTTTATATCAAATTTTTGCATTAACATTGTTTTGTCTTTTTTTTTAACTATTTAAAAAGATTTATGTATTTTAGATTTTTAACAGAGGCGATAATATCAAAACGTTTTATAAAACAATTGTTATAAAATTCTAGGCAACATCATTAATTATAACAAAAATTCATTCTCATATCTTAATTGTTAGTTATGAACGGTGAGAAACTTCAGGATATTTAGGCATTTTAATCTTCCAACTAACTGTCTGTCCTGCTAACAAGGTGGTATTTTCAATTGTTGGGCAACAAAGCCTTATCTTCCGAACACTTTAAGTTTCGGCGCGGAAAGTGGCAGCTCAGAATAAGTTTTTTTGTGAGAAAGAAAGAGGGCATTGGCATCTAAGATTGTGTAATAATAGGAAAAAGATTTGCTAACTAATTAACGGTTCTTGACTGACCCCGCCTCCCATAACATACGGTTTTTTTCTACAATTTTACTATGCATCATATGAAATGCTATTTTTTGTATTTAATCAAGTACATGTTGCAGACTCGTGAAACAATGTAATAACAAAAATTTCAAATGATATATATAACATTTTCTTCAAAAAAAAATGCCTAAAAACATAATTTTTTAAATGTTTTAAATTTAAACAATGTTATCTTTCATCAAATTCTGGGTGGAGCCGAACCGGTCCTCATTAATTTTGTTGAATTTGAAAATTTTAGAAACAATCCCGAAATTTTTGAATTTAGCTCTCATTTAATTATTGTGTAACATAAGTTGCTGCAAATTGTTTCAATGAATTTTGTTTGATAATATGTATCAAAAAAGTTTGAAATATGTAAACCCCTTCGCTATAAATTCCGAACGAAGGGTTCGTGAAATAATTCGGGATCAAAGACCGCTAGAAACAAAGCTTTTATGCTGAAAAGTTTATTTGAGTAAAACAATATGATGTGCTTTATGCCTAGAAGTTTAAATAATTTTTTTTTGTTATTAGGAAAAGTACCTTAGCTCTTACAAACCAGGGCATTATTTGGGCTCATGACAGTGTTATTTACAGATGAATGTTTATAGGATCAAACGCGCATCACTAATATTAATTTTTTGGTACCTTGATATTTAAAATGCTTCTAATTTTATAAGAAAATGCTTAATTTTGACAGCTAAGGCTAGTGGCTTTCAAAATTTTACAGATAACAAAGCAAAGTTTGTTGCGCCTCCGACACCGGACTTTTTAAAAGCAAAATTACCTTCAGGAGATAATAAATGTTTCACGATTAAAGAATCTGATTATAGCCCTATAGCCAAAAATAGCAGCACGCTATTTTTTTTACTTATACCTGATCACATAGGCGACAGCACTTTTTTATTGGAATGTTAAAGGTTTGAGTGAAAGCTCATTTGATATGTCTTAGGTGTAAAAAAACGATAAGGGTGAAGGTGAACATTATTTTTATTGTAAAATTCTAAATTGGGCTTGGACCAAACTATACATATTAATTTCTACAAAAAAAGTTGGCTTTTGGTTAAGCTATCCTTACCCTAAACCATGCACCAGTTAATGGACAATGTTTGTCTGTTTATTTGATTGATTTATTAACAAACTATTATTTAGGTGTTTAGATATCTCATCACCAATAGTTTCAACCTGTATAGTTTTATAAATTTTATTCTATTACGTTGGTGTTCATTATTACCTACTTGCAAATCTCTCTCTTTTAAAGTGCATGGGACCCTGAAAGTCCAACTATTAATATAAATAAATAATTTTGAATCTAAAAAATTAAGTGAGTCTAAATAAATGTAGTTTTGTAATCTATGAAACGTCCCATTGTCAAATGCTTTAAAAAATTAAATTGTGGCAATGGTGCAAAAAAACTCTTTTTTGATATTCACTTGCACAAAAAAGTGTAAGGCTGGTCCGTTAACAAATGGGTAAGATGTAGATCATTATAAACCATGTAGCCTACTATTTACCCACCCCTACTCCCGTTACTTAATACTCCTCATACATATTTACCATAAATAAATAAAATACAGCATGAGAATCTTTTTTTTTATTTTAAAAATATTTTTTTGATAAAAAAACATTAAATGGGGACATTAAAGCAGAACTTTTTGACCTATTGCACAAGGTTGTATTTTGTTATTACATATCATATTGTTTTTATATCTAGTAAACTATTCTGGTATGTAGATTGTGTTTATGGATCAGACAAATGGGGAGAGGGGTGGCAGTATTGTAGCATTTTTAATGCTTGGTTGGACTTCGCTAGGACTACAAACACTATATGTCGGAATAAGATTACCCTGAAGGATTTAATATTTTTAAGTTGCGTAGCTCAAAGGTGTGACCTGTTACTTTTTGATATGAGCAGTATAAAAGTTTAAAACGAATTACGTATATTGTATACATATTTACGATGAGCCATGTAGAAATGCTTGGCTAATATTAAAAAATAGTATAAAAATTAAAACAATATATATTTAAAAAAATTGCTACCCTAAAAAATTAATTTTTTAAGTTTAAAATAATTTTCTACAAATAATAAGTCGCATTCTTAAGTTAAAAGGACTTATCATTAATTTCTTAAAAAAAGCTAAAATCAAGTAGCCCCTAAAATTATAACATTCAATTATTCTTTAATTTTAAAAATAAGGTTGTTATTATGTTTTCTTAAAAAGTTGTTTATATAGAATTTGTTTAATTTTTTATTTACTTTTTTTCTATGATAAAGACCGAAGGAAAATATATTTCTTTTGTATTAAATTATTAATTAATTAAAAAATTTTAAGATAGTAAAGAGAATAAACTAATACCATCTTCAAAGAAAAACAAACCTATACAAATTTTATTGTGTATGTTACTAACTTTAAGGGGCGGCCCAGAATTTATAAACAAAAGTTTTTTTTGGCGTTATTTTCAATAGCGGGATTTAATATACTGTGACATGAACAAAATTATTTTATTACGAATTTTAAAAATCAAGGTAGGAAGAGATTTTAATAGGCCTTATTATTTTTGTTTTTGCCAAAAAACGCCTTTCCTGTTTTGCTGGGTCTTTAACTGCAACCCGAAAAAAATTATTTCTACGGAAGTGCCGCCAGAATCTACAATATTGTAAAATATTATAAAAAAAATACAATTCTGCAAACAATAATATATTCATTATTTATTTGATATATGAATATGCATTTAAATGAGATTATGTTTAAGCAAATCGCATTGTAGCAGAGTCGGTATGTACCGCTGCACTTTTAAGGCTGTGACCCATTGATATATTTAATATTCAAAAAATAAAGCCCAATAATTTAATGTTAAAGTTACCTGTTTTAGAAAAAAAAATTTTCTTAGACGTATGTAATTCCCATAAACGGGCAAATTATATTGATTATTTTTTATAATAAGCCTTTAAATTTTAAAAAAATGCAAAATGCCAGTTGGGCTTTAAAAATGTTAATTGGTAAAACGTACCCCTACTGCGCTGCTCTACAAATGAGCCAGCCCTTTTTTTATAATAATAGAGAATAATAAAAACAAGGATTAAAGATTCAACATTATTACCATATTTTTGAAAATAAATTTTTCAGTAGTATGCCATAAATTCTTTCGAAAAAAATTTGAGAATTGTTAGGATTTAATAATTCTTTTATAATTGCACATTTGTCGATATATAAGGGCTAGGTAATCGTTAATAACAAATTTATATGCATTTTCTGTTCGAACAAACATTAGGATTCAAAATTTAGCAAATATATAAAAAAAATTGATTTAATAACGCCCGTCAATAATTTATGTCGAATTTATTTGTTTCTATATTTAAATTTTTATCGTTTTCTTCTTCCAAATCGCAAAAATGGATTGGCTGCGACATTAGTCTTCTTCGTAAGTCCATCAGCACCTAATTATATAGAAATTAAATATTGTATTACCATTTACGGTTAGCAATTTTGGGGCAAATTATACTAAATTATCCAAATTATTTGGTAAACAAGTTTAGCGCCGGTCCGTAGTATATCACGCCCCTAAGCAAATGTCTACCAAGCCCCTAAAACACACACATTTATAATACTTAAACATATAAACCTTGTATTTAGCACATTTCCAGTTTATGGACGGCCCTGTAAACTTCAATGTAAATCAAATTAGAAAATTCTTGCGACCTTTAATAGATCGTAGGTATACAGAAGTTTTGACCAATTATTACACAGGTCAACAATGTCAGAAACGTGAATTTTATGAAAACATAAAAGAATGCATCCCCATGATGGCTTAATCTCATATATATATTTCGTTTTTCTTAGTTTCTTCCGTCTTTGGCTCCTTAGATCCGTCTATAACGAAAAATGGCATTTTTTGACCAAATTGACAGATCTAAATATACCCTAAAAAGAAAAAATTAAAAAATTTTTTTTTGCATATAAAAATCCCTTGTAACTTATATTTTGAATCACAAATAATGAAAAATAAATTTTATTAATATATCAAGCTCCTACATCGGCATTTAGATAAAAATGTTTCGCACCCAAACTCAAATACGACACCATATATTATTAATTTTTAATGAAAATATTATTAGTTTGAATTTAACAGTTGATATATTGTAAATATGCCAAAATAAAATTTCGATTTCTTTTTGTTTTTGAATCTCATTTGGTTTTTTGGCCTTTTTTTCTTAATTTTCAATGTTTATAACCGACTAACTAAGTTTGATTAGGAAAAACGGTAAACGGATTTGATATTCCTTAAGATGGCAAATTTGATCTCTGTAGTTAACTCATAACTCTCAAAAAATTGCTGACCTGTGTTATGGTTTGTTTTGTTTATACAACAATTAGTTTAGAAAAAGGCATTTTGCATTTTGGCGCCATTCGCTTTTTTTATGGATGTGGAGATAAGTTTATATCTAAGGGACTAAAATATATAAAGACACGCTTAATATTAATTTTAACATAACTCTGTTAATTTGCAATTTTTTTGTTATTCGTGCAAGGTGTAAATAAAGACTTTAGAAATTATATTTATAAATGGGTGTTAATGATACGGTTAAAAAATTCTCCCTATATAGAGGGTTTTTGCAAATTTTTAAGCTTCAATCAAAAGAATTTTATAAAACCATCAAGTAAAATTTTTTAACATGTTTTTATTTAATAGAAAAACTTAAAAGGAAATTTAATTTATGGGCACATTTAAACGATTAAATAATAAAAATAGTTTGTGTTATTTGAAAACCATTGCCTAAAAAAATTAATATTTACCGTGGTTTTTATAGTAAATCTTGTAAAGCATATTCTTCTTAATTCGGGTATTACGATCGTATCCTAAAAGTGTAAATTTTATAAATTATACTGGAGGTAACAGTACGTTAAAATAACAAAAAAGCAAACTACCAGCACTTTTTCTTTTTTGTTATACAAATATTGCAACCTGCTCTATATGTTGTAGGGCATTGTGCAATTCAGGGCAATTATTGCCTTAGGGCATTTGGCAATTGTTTAATAGCCTAGGGCATTAAACACTAGTGATTTCCTTTTTCCGATTGAATGCCTTAGGGCAATAAGCCAAATCTATCTAAACTTTTGCCAATCGATAGTAACCTAAAGCGATTGTTAGGGCATTAAGAATTCATTTACTTTTACTTCAACCTACTTGTTTCCTTCTTCTTCTTCTTCTTCTTCTTCTTCCAAATCTGAACATAATGTTTAAATAAAGGAGGAAAACTCTAGGGTAATAAAATTTGTTCAGATTAATTTTTTACGTGGTTGAAACCTATTAGGTTAAAGTTCCCCTACAACTTAACCTAACCTATTAATTTAAGTCCTAACTTATTGCCAATTCTAGTCTTATTTTAAGGTTGTAAGCCCATTTTAAGGATAAACGCCCCAAATTATATTGCATTTTACGTGATTCGCGTAAAACTTGTGAAGAGAAAACTATTAACAAAATATTAATGAGTAGGTAAGTATTTCTTGCATATAATTTTCCCAAAAATCGCTAAGCAAAAAAAAAACTAAGAGGTAAAAATTGAAATAAAAGTTAAATAATTATCAAATGTAACGCATTACGCGATCGACAAAAGAGAGAAATATGTGTGTTAAGTAATTATCGTAAGTTATTGCCCTAAATTGCTTAATGCCATACAACATATACACATTCAAAGGACGTAAAAATGGCAAAAGCATCTTTGCGAACTCAAAACTAAAAAATTTGTTATTATTTAAATTAGCTAAAGTTTTGACTAATAAATTTTAATTGAAATCTCCTAATTAGACTTGTTAAAAGAATTATTATTTTGGAGCTATATATTTTAAAAGTTTGGACAATTAAAATACTTAGGAGCTTAGTTATTTAAATTAATATCTTTTAAAGGACAAAATTAAATTAATAGATTTAATTTTTAATTGCTACGATGTTGCAAGAAAGATCAATTTAGTTTTACTATAGCAGGCTGTTTAGGTGCAAATAGAAACAAACTATAATAAATAATTATGGTTCAATTTTGCTTGTTATAAATTCCGGGACCTAAGGCAAATCTTATCTTATTATTTTTAATGTCAAAATAAATTGAGTTACAAATATTTTACAAGACTCTAATTGAATTAGAATTTATTTTACATTCAAATATATTTTTATAATGTTTTAATTAAAAATAAGATTCAAAATTAAAAACTTTTTTTTATAAAATCGAGTCAACATAGACTATTTATTAAATTTCTCTCTGCTCTTTTAAATAATGTTATCAGGACCCACAGCCTTAGAGAGAACTGTTGGACAAGGCATGTTCCCAAATTAAAATATCTCTTTTTACCCATTTATATAATTTGATAAAAAAATCCCAACCAAACGGCTCTCCCTCAACTTTTAAGGGCGCGTTCAGATTTCATTTAATTTTTTAAAAAACTTCAAATTTTTCTAAAATTCATTGTAAATTGTTTAAAAAAATATTTAAATGATTACAAGCAAAAAAGATGTAATTAAACATACTTAGAGCAACTGTTTCGGGTGTAAGAAAATATTACAAAAACAATGGTAATTAGATATAAAATCAAATTTAAATTTTCAAAATTATGAATTTTTTTTGAAAAAATGATGAACTTTAAACAAAGTTCAAGAAAACATAAAAGCATACATCCCCATGTAGGCCTTATCTCATTATTTTCCTTTTTTCGTAGTTTATTCCGCCTTCGGCTTAATCCGTCCATACCAAAAAAATGGCAGACCAAATTGAAGATTTGGCGACCTCGAGAAAACCCTGAAAAAAAAAATAATTTAAGAATTTTTTTATTATATAAAAATCACATTTAACACTCAAATATTAGATATCAAGCTCTTATATGAGCATTTATATAATACAGTATATTCCGCATCCAAACTTAAATACGACGCGAGATATCGGTTTTTAATAAAAATATTATTTGAAGTTTGATTCTAACAGTTTAGCTACCGTGAATATGCCAAAAAATTTAAATTATTTTTGTTTTTAATTTTTTTTTGTTTTTTTTTGACGCAAAATTTTCAATGTTTATAGCTGCCTTACTAAGTATAGAAAACGGTAAACGAATTAGAAAATCCCTAAGATGGCAGGTTTGATCTTAGTAGTTAGCTAATAACTCTCAAAAATATGTTGACGTGTTAAGAATAAATTTGTATGTTTACTATGCAATTTGCCTTACATTAGATAGAAGATACAAACGAGCATTTTTTTGCCCAAATAACGGTTTCCATAAACATAGGAAAAACTTTCCTAAAGTGACATTGGTTGTTTGTAGTTCAATTTAACAAAACCAATAAACCTAAAATAATTTTATAATGTTTGTCACTTAAGCTATCCTATCGTTTTAATACGTTCTACACTATTTCAACTCGTAATAAATCTTAAATTGTGTCCTGCAACTTAGATATTAACCACTTATTCTTTTTTATTTTTCAAAAACTTAATACCTAAAAAATTCAACTCAATTACAAGATAAAGGGATGAGTAATCGGTGGCGTCAAGATAAACTCTATATTCGAGATTAAGCAATAGTTTGAAAATTCTAAAATTAAGAATACCTCTCAGCCACATCTGACAATTCTTTCAATATTATTTTTAGAAAACGATCCCTTATCAACAAAACTAAGAAACAAGTGTGTAGCTTTAAGCAATTAATCTCTGTTTTGGCAAGTCTGACCAAAAACAGCGTCTCTTCCCTAGCTTCACTAATTTCCTGTCAATTGCATTTTCCTCTAAAACATTTTAAATTTAGGAAGAGAATTTAAAGATTTGGTCTTTAAATTTTAAATAAACGGGCAATTTGGTACTTTCAAGGGTGTTGTAAACATTGAGTTTTGAATAAGTAAGGTTCGTTTAGAGAAACGATTAAACAGGCACAACGTACAAGTTTAAAATATATATATAGAGAAATTTGGGCTAAACCCTTAAATTTTTTTTTGCTTTATAACACAGGTTGACAAAAATCAATGACTGAATAAATAAAAGAATGAGCCTGGGAAAAATTATCTGCATGATAATCTTCACTTAGATATACGTTTTCCGAAATATTTTCAGTCGGCTATTTTTTTAAGTGTAAACCGAAAAAGTGGCCAAAGTGAAAGATTTTGCGACCTCGAGAATATCTAAAGAGAAAAATCTTAAGATTTTTTTCATATTAAAATCACCTGTAACTTAAGTTTTTTATCTAATTTAACTATGTCACGCTCTATCAACATTTAGATTATACAGAATATTAAGCACGCCAACCTAAATAAGACTCGCTATATTATTGGTTTTTATATAAATATAAATATAATTTGAAGTTTAAATTTAGCAGATGAGTTGATTTAGATATGAAAATACTTTTTCAAAATTTTATTGTTTTGAATCGTTGTTATGTGTTTAAAAATTTCATGTTTATGGCTGGCTTACAAAGTCTGAAAAAAAACGGTAAACGGAATTGGAAATCCCTAAAAAGGTATGTTCTCGGAAGTTAGCTCATAACTATCAAAAATTTGTTGACCTATGTAATGAAGTAGTTAGATTAACTATAACAATACTCATGAATTTATTCAAGCGGGCGATCCTAAAAAATATTGGTGAGCTAGGCTCTAAATTTTTAAATAAACGGCCCTATATATCAATCCCTAATGCTTACCAAAGTGAATATTTCAATTTTAAATCTTAATATAAAAAACTTGTCATGCTATGATTTTCATTTTTAATTTAAATGCAATTCACTCGAAAACAAAGTTTGAGTCATTTATGTAGCAAAGTTTTATATGGTTGCATTTTAGAAATATACCGCTCAATCCAGGATCCAACCCAGACTCTGGAGCCAGCAATAATGGACATAACTCGTAAAGTTCGTAACGATTTACGGGCTCATCGGGAGCCGCGTTGCTTATTTGGTTCAAGCAATCATCGACCGAGAGACCATTAATAAGATTGGTTCTCGAGGCTATTAAGATAACTATTGTCGCTGTTATAAACCGACAAATAGTATTCCGGGTCAATGCAATCGTTTTCATTGCTGTTCCGGCCTTGTATGACGTATAGTTCTTTTTAGTGGCTAAAAGCAATGTAATTATGATAAAAAAAAGTTCTTAACTTTCATAAGATTAATTTAGAGTATGGCCAGGAGATTGGGTTAATTAATGCTATTTTAAATGCATACGCACATTTTTATAAAGTAAAGGGCCCATCTTATATGGACTAAGCGGCTAACCTTATCGAAGCCCAACTACCTTAGGGATTAGGGAGGCGCGCTAGGCTATTTTTATCATAAAAACTACTAAAAATAAAAAGTCTGCTGGAAAAGGGGGGCTCGAGTCAGATTTGCCCTCCCGCCCCTCGGCTACGGCTTTGTAAGTATGCTAGATGTTTATTAAACTGTCAAATATAAACTATCATTAATAGAATAGGGTGTTTTGAATAAGAAAATAATTGTTACATCTTTTTTTTTCATACATTTGGCTAAGCAAAAAATTTATTTAGCTATAAGTAGCTAGGCTAAACTAGTTTAGACCTACGAAAAATTCTTAAAATAAATGCAGCGGGTCTAGATTGCATTTTCGCGGCAAAAAAATATTTTGGATTCTCTGCTAATTACAACTAAACTGAAAATGGGTTGAGAAGACTGACAGCGTTCGCTTTAAGAATAAAATCGGCTAAAAATGTTCGACATGTTATCGTATTTAAAATAGCCGTCCTAATAATTCTTTTTAAGTGAAATTTGAGGATCTTCTTTGCAAGTACTATTTATTATAATAAAAAAGAAAAGAAATTTTGAGTACAAAAATAACTTTGACTTTCGACAATTTACTTATAGCTTGGAATACTGATTTATAATTCTGATGTCCTAAGAGGCTTGATATGGGAATAGACCTTTTTTAAATGAAGCAATTCGTGATATTCAACATTTATTAAATAATTATAAAATTATAAATTAAGCAAATTCAAAAATACAGAAATACAAGAAAAAAGTTAAAAATTATATTTAAAAATGGCTCTTTATAAGAGTGGGAAGAAGGACAAATCTAAAGGTAGTCAGGGGTATAAAAAACATGTTCGATTTCCGTGAATTAATTTAAATTAATTGAAAATGAAAGGTAGGCTGAGAACAGATAAAAAAAAGATAAAATAATAATTAACATGACGTTAATTGATCAGCCTTTGGATACGTAAGGGAATCATGTCCCCGGTACCTTAAAATTGATTTCCTTTAATAGGTTCTATCTATTTCCACGTCTTTCTTTCTATTGCGTTATCTAGATTGTTTGTAATAATTATTTTTTTAGCCAAAAAGTCCTAAATAGATCTAAACCTTTGGTAAGATCCTACATATCTAGGTTTAACGGTGACGCAACTTCAGCTACCCAAAGAAAAGCACTAATTTCTTACTAAGGCGTAAAATTTAGGTCACCGATGTGTTAAACCTCATTTAACCCTGCAAGACGTCTTGCCGGATTTTAATGAGACAATGGTCTGGCGGTTAAGCAGTCTCCTAATGAGGGAAAAGGTTTGAGGGAAGCTCCTAAACTTCAGGGCTTTCCCCCCTATAAAAATTGTCAAGGGCGGGGTCATATTTACACCCAAGCACGGATGGCATTCTATGAGAAAATTCAATAATTGCAGAATAAATTTACGAATAACATTAAGAAAATTGAGAAATATGGTGAAAATAGAATAGCTTATGCATGAAGATGGTTTTGAGTGGCATGATTTTTACTCGAGCTATAAATTTTTTATGTTTTTTTAAAAAAATTAATCTCAATTTTTATAATATCAATAATTCAGTGACATTTTTGTTTATTCTCAAAAACTTAGCTGACCACTTGCAACAATTCAGCTTTAACATGGGAATTTCAACCTACAGTATCTAAGTTTTATAATCCTCTGCAGAAAGCCCATTTCTTGCCCATTTTATTGGTTATTCTACGTTAGCCAGTTTAAATAAAAGCGCAAAGAATATTTTGGCCGGTTATTAGACTGATATCATGAGTTAGCGTTAAATTTGGACTTAAAGTGAGTTAGGGTTAAAAATAGAATTGGTTTAGGTTAAGTTTTGGTGAAAAAGTTGAGATAGTTAAAGAAAAGTGGGGTTAGGTAAAGGGGTTAAAAAAGTAGTTTAACAAAACATGCTTTAATTTACATTTATAATATATTAAACTCCCAAATATATTGAGAGCATATTCAAAGTTAATTTATTTTAAAGATTTTATTATTTTTTTTAAATTTTTTAAAACTTATTTTAGAAAGAGAATTTTAAGTACTAATAATTAAAATTGGCCACTTTTTGTCAAAATGCGTTTTACAAACAAAAATTTATAATATCCTAATAACTCAAATGGATTTTCTCCCTTTATATAAATTTTAAGTATACAGTTTGTTTGATCAAAGATGTAAAAGTATGAAATGAAGTGAAACAATGTAATGCCTTAGGGCATCAAACGATAACCTAACCCAAGCAGATTACGCATATAAGTTAGGGCACTGGTTTATTGTCCTAGTGCATTAAATAATCAGAGAAAAAACTATTTGCTTAATACCCTGGGCAAAAATTGCTTACGATATGTGCGGTATTAAACAATTGCTTTATGCCCTATATCGCTTAATGTCATACAACACCACACAATTAAAAAACATTAAGTTATTTAGAAGAGACACAGATATTAGCTGGTCTCATTAAAAAACCCATGGTAAATTACCAATAAAAAATCGGCTGAGGGCCAATTTATCATCAAGCACGTGGTATAAAACCAAAACACTATTAATTTGTATAGTTTTTTCCAATTACTTCAAAATGCTGTCTTATAACGGGACAATCATAAAAAATCACATATTTATAAATAAATTGTTAAATAATGTCGAATATACTGTATCAGATAAAATTTTTTAATTAAATCACCTATGGTTAAAATTAGGACAAAGAAGCCAAACAGATAAATTTCGTAGAAAAGTCTATGCTTTCTTAATTACCCTTATTACATATATGTAAAATCATTGATTTAGTAATTAAATACTAATTCAAAGGTTTCTGTGTTCCATAAAAATGAAAAATTATACAGCTCGTTTCATTGATTTTTAATTCTTTGGAATTGAACTCAACCGACTTAACATAAATAGGCTATTTATTAATATCTATCATTTCCATATTTTATGGAAAAAAAACTCCTATTATTTTAATCTTCCGAATCTATTTGTGTTTGTCATAAAATCTGATTTTTGACCACTCACTTTCTATATTACATATGAAGCTGTGGTGGATAAGATACCTTAGAGAATATTCAACAAATTATACTTTCACATGGTGCGTTTTTACTGCTTTGTTGTAGTCTTGGGAAATCAAATTTTTTTAAACCCCTTTTAAAAATATTGCCTTATATTGCTTGTTATTACAATTAAAATGTCGAACATTATGCACTGTATTTTCAAGAGTGCTAATATCTTTGGGGCTTCCAACAGTCTGGACATGGATTCAGATCTAAGCACCTGGTTTAGTTCTAACCACTTGTGCTACCTCAGCTTGTTGTTAATTGGTAAATTTAAAATTATGAAATGAGTTGATATACAAAGTTTTTAACTTCTGTAAAAAAAAGAATTGTAACTATTTAATAATTGGCTAGAGCCTATTATTACAAAATCTATGTATAAATAATCTAACACAATAGATAAACTTCAGACTGGTCTATTTGCTGAATTTGTTTATTTAAATTTTTTTTATTCAAATTGTAAAAGGGCATATATACTATACACTGCATATTTTTAAGGTGTATAAACTAATTAATTAAACCAGGGTTCCTATTCGGATTTCTAATTCCGTTTATATATCGTTTTTCTGATCAGACTTGGTGAGCCTACTATAAACATTAAAAACTTATAAAAAAAAATTTAAAAGAAAAACAAATGAGGTAAAACTAAAAAATATCAAAGATTTTTTTTTCTTATAAGTGCGGAATAATTTGTATAACCTTTTGGATGTTAGAGCTTGATAAAATTAAAAATTTGATATTTCATTGTCTTAGAATTAAACTAAAGTTAAAACTCGGCTTTTGCGAGTGAGCCGTTTTACCGGAAAAAAAAATAAGTATGGATATTATTGCAGTTATATTCTATAAATTCTGTCCAAACAAAACGAATATTTTGATTACTTATGTAACAATTTTTCCGCTCTAAGATTATTTTGACTCAGATGGGCGAACCGGTCAGGGTGTTTTTTCGTATCTTATTAGGGCTCATGGAGAAGGCTGTATATGGGGGTGCTAATCGGGACCGAAGCAACATCAAAATAATTTAAAATGCGTAAATGATTAATTCTGCCCTATATTTGAGTGCAAAAAATTTTGGGCAGGCATTCATATGCGCAAATTTAGTTTGCAGGTAACTACAAAATCACCAAACCCCTCTGAAAATAAATTAATCTCTAATGCCCTGTTCATAGTCATTTAAAAGCTAACAAGTAGTCTAAATAATAAAGTGTCAGAAAAGCCTGGTCGATTTAAGTTAGCTGCTATTGTGCACCTTAAACGCCTTAACATTTCGCATTTAGATAGACAAAACTTATGAGTAAACCTATTTATATATGCTAATAAAGGCGGAGAGATAATAAAACTATTTATAATTTCAATTTACTAATCAAATGGACCCAGGTAACTAAATAATACTTTTTTACATCAGCCATATTCTAGGAAAAGGAGAGATCTCATCTTTGTAAAAATTTCAAGTAGCCGACTATTATTTAAAAGAAAAAGAGTTGTACAGGTGGGCATCACTTTAATGAACAGTGGTGAACAATAGAAGGACGTTTTAATTGTCATTTTTTTTTATCAGAAAATTTTAATGATCATAAAACGGCTGAATTAAATAATCTCATAATTTATAATTAAGGTAGAGAAAAAGAGTATTTCAAGTATTCATTAACCAGACATATTTTAGCGTTTACCATTAAAATCTCAATCTGGTGGCCCAATGCCTGCCAAATTCGGTATCTTATCGCGAATATCGGCGCAAAATTCAAATTTCTGTCTAGGTTAACTTACGTTAACATAGATCTTTTTATTGTAACTGTAAGGTCGGCCGACCTTGAGCACCGGCAAACTTGTGTGTCTGCGTGTGTTATACGCTCAAGTTGAACAACGTTCAGCCTGTTTTGTAGTTGGGTGGGCAACTATCAACCGATCCTAAAGCCGTCCAATCAGAACCTAGGTATAAACCTAAGTCGCCGGCGTGTGTTAAATCTCATTTAACGCTGTTCAACCACCAGCTGGATTCAAAAAGATAGCCCTGGTTATATCAGTCAATGAGGAAATGAGATTGTAAATTCCTATATCACAATTTTTTTCATTAAGCCGTGTATTTAAAAATGTTTTTTGTAAAATTAAGTTATGGGATTATCTATCAAAACGTCTTTTTAACGCGTACCATCAATGGCGCCAAGGCAACAATGCAAAATGCTTTTATATAACCATTATTCATGTTTTTTTTTTGCTCATTTTTCGGAAAAATGAAATTAGTCAATCCATTAGGCATGAAAATTCATTCATTTTTTCAAAAAATCTGAAATTTTAATATATCTAACAACTTTCATAATTGTTTTTTTTTTCAGATTTTTTTTTAATATTCAAAAAAAAAAAGTATTTTTTTTATGCTAATAATTAAGATTGGCTACTTTTTGTTATGCGTTTTATGTGAGATATAATTTTGAATTTTGTTTGAAATGCCCCTTAATTTTACACCAAATATATCAATTGTATCTTGACAATTTATAAAAATAGTGAATTGTGATTGATTTTCGACGTTGTATCGCATTATATATGACAATTTGTCATAACCCAAATGCTGGATAAATGAGCACGTTATATTCGAAACAATCGTTGAGTAGAAAAATTGGTTTATTACATAGGCGCTTATCATAACTGTAAGTTGTATACTGAGTGCCGAATCCTTTAAACAAAGAAAATGGTAGGCCAATTAATTGGCTTTGTCGATATTGTTTATAGATAAATTAATTCTTTTTTGCCATATAAAACAACGAAATCCTTTCATATTTTACTCTTACCCTTTCAAAAGTGTTGGACGGAGTGGCCCGTGGTGGCAATACTTAAGGCCGTCAGAAAATTTTTATAACCGCTTTCATTGGTGGGACTAAAAATAGGCTTACAAATATTGTTTTGTAATCCCCTGGTAAAAGATTGCTTCCGGTAGAACCAGTCCGTTCGTTCATAGGAGAAATCTAAGCAGTACTTATTATTGCCGGGCAATTTTTGTAATTGGGTTTTCACTAAATTAATGGAATATCCGTGTTTTAGGAATTTGGTAAAAGTATGATTAGGGGCACCGATATGCCGCGAAAAATTGATAGAAAGGCATTGACAGGTTCTAGGCTGGTTCTGATCCAGATGGCTTATTTATACATTTATAATTTTGTTTGTGGGAGAAAAAACTCAACTATGAAAGGGACAACTATGCTAATTCAAATTTAGTTACCGTACGATAAAATAATAAATCCACCCAAATTTGTTTGTGTGAGAAATTGATTTGCCCAGTGATGAGCCAAAGAATTTGTTAGCGCCGGGCCAGTTTACGATAACCTTTTTTTTTAAATATTTTTTTTATATTTATGTAGGAACGGCGTTTAATTTTACGCTGGATATAGTGTGCTGGTCGACGTAGCTCTAAAATGCAAAATGTGCGCTTTTACGCAGATTGCCCTCATAGAAATTGTCTGATGACTTCTCATATAGGTAGTTTAGGCATATTGCACTGGGGGCTTTTTTTCTTTAAAAAAAAATATGTTCAGGCATATGAAATCAATTAGTTTGAACTGAATGAGGTAGGCTTTAGGATTGATTTCCCAAGATTTTACAATAATATCCCATCGAGCAATAGGGTCTAAGCGCATTTATATTGGCATATCAAAAGCCCTCATAATTCTCATGCGGGTCAAGACTTAAGGTTTTTGAAAATTGCGCTAAGGACTCTAATCTGAGGATGTCAATTGTGCTCTTACAAAAACTTAAGATTCTGCTGCGCGCCTTTGATGAAAAACCAATAATCAAAAGAGTTCGTGCTAATGAGAATGCTTTGATTTACACATATCCAAACAGGCCAGTAATAATTTTTAGTAGATAACAAATTTTATACCAAAATATCAGGTGCAAGCAGTTTGTTTAATTACGCCAATATACTACCGACAAAGCCTGGTATTTGCATGTGTTAAGGCACCTGAGTATCGTAAATAAGTTACAGTGCTCACTTCAATAATTTGGCACATGTTAGAAATAGAATGATCAATATACACAAAAAATGTGACCATCCAACACTATTTTTTTGTTCGCGGTCACTAATAAAATGATCACGATCACAATTAAATGATCACGATCACAATTATTTGGCCAAGATGATGATTTCATGGTAAACATCACTTAAATTGTGTGACCATTTAGCCACAACATAGTGATATATGAAAACATCATCTTGGCCATTTACTTGTGATCTTGACCATTAAATTGTGATCGTGATCATTTTATTAGTGACAATGATCAAAAATATAGTAGATGATGGCCGCATTTTAAGTCTATTGATCATTCTATTTGTAACATGTGCCACTTTATTGAAGCGAGCACTGTAACATCCCTTTTTATATCGAAAATTATGAATGTCTCACCAACTCAGAAGAGTCGATAACCTCTTTAAAAAAAACTAACAATTTCCTTTAAACCATTTAAAAAATCACCCCCGCAAACGCAAAGCCTCGTCTAATCAAACTATATAAAATAATAGCTTAAATATTTTTTTTTAATTTCTTTAGAAACTTTAAGCAAACTCGTCTATATTTAAACTTTAATTTAAAATTACTAACGCTTTAATGATACTAAAAGGCATAATTGCTTTATCACAAGTAATATGGATCGTCGAGAGACTTAAATAAAAATCGTTCAACTTTAAAAATTGAAATAAGGTTTTACTGGGCATTAAATTTAATACCGGTGTTGCGTTTAGAGTCCATTTTAAGAGATTGTTCATATTTGTAGCATCAAGAGAAAAGCCGAAAATTAGTGAGATTTTTGCAGTGTCAAAGTTCTTGCTTATACACGTTCTTTTAAATATATTTTTTTTTGTATAAAACAATTATGTTTTCCATTGGGTGACAGCTAGTATAAGAAAATTGTTACAATAACGTCATGGTACCCTATATTCACGGAGTTAAAGCTGTGGATCGTCTCAAAGGTTACAAGACTGGAAGAGCTTAAACTTATTGTTTCCTTCATACGTGAGCTCATATTTTTTAGCTATAGGGTTGTAAATTAATAAGTTTTTTCTGACTTTTTAGTAATTTGTTATTAACTCAAAATATCAATGAAGTCACTTAAATATAAGTTGTTTGGTCAAGTTTTTTTTGTTTTAAAAATGCTCTTTCGTTAAAATTTAAAAGATCATTATTATGGTCTGTACCTTTTTGCAAAAGCCGAAATTAAGCGTTTTAAATGAAATCCCCCAAAAATAGCGCGCTCAATGCTTTTTTCGCACCTTTGAGTAAATAATATTTTTGGCGATCATTTTTATTTTTTAAATGATTTTTTGAACATAACCAAAATTTTTTGCTCGCTTTTGAGACCAAATATGCGCTTTTGAATAAAACGCATTTTGCAATCAAATGGTGGGCAATCATTTGAAACAGCCAAATTTTTTGCGTGCTTTTGAAAAAAATACCGGGGCGTTAAGGATGCATTTTTCTCTACGCCTATACAAAAGCGTTGTACATTGATATGGAATTATAGCATTATTCGTAAGCGTTTTTGAAAAATTATGAGTCTGCGCGATTTTGAGTTAGTCAAATATAACACCAAAATAAGTGCCATGTTATAGGAATTTTGTTTAAGTCGGATCGTATCGCAAAATTTTATTTTTAGGGGTTTAAGTTTAGACAACGTGTCCGACTAGCAAAAAATCGGAAGTTTATAACTACCGGACCACTAGACAATGTCCAAACTAATTGAATTAACATAAACTATTATTTAGTTATAAAACACTGTATAATTAAAGCTAGAAATGTGTTTTAATCCTACTTTTTACATAATCGATTAGGGATTGCAACGGAATTTGGCTTTGATTAATTAATTGTCCTTTTAGAAATTAGAGGAGGAACTAATACAGTTGCTATTATTCTTACCACGTCTATCCTAGGAGCACATATAATTTATGCGCTAAAATTTGGGTGGCCATTAACTATGTTTTTACGTTAACTAGAATAAAGCGGGCGGGTCAAAGAAAATTAAAAGATTTTATTTTTTATGAAAAAATTATTAGAAAAATGAGAAGAGGCGTGCACATGATGACTGCTCTCCACCCCCCTTTTGGTTTTAGAGCGTTCAAAGCCATGCTGAAATATTTTCTCGGATTTACAATCTTTTGCCTAAAGCTGTTTTACTAAATTTTTAACTATTTATAAATTTGAGCAGTTTACATTATGCAAACCAGGCCTGGTGAAAAAAACCAGCCCTTAAGGAGATTATAAGGGCTTTTTACTTGAAAACGCCCGGACTTAAAAGGCCAAAAGAAAAAAGGTTTTTTTTTAATCTTTTATCTAAAGGGCTTTGTGGGCTTTATAATAGGCGAACTCGTTTTTTTTAATTAAGAAAAAATAAAGGGTTTTAGCCTCGATCAAAAAAATATTTATAAAATGTTAATCTGCTTAGGTTTTGTATCTTTTTATAATTGATTTTTTTGATCTTTCATAAAATTTTTGAAAAAAAAAATTAGCGTCTCTAGCCAAGTAGAGCCATTCCCAGCTCTTAAAGAAAAATGGAGCTTAATCTCTCTTTTGCTGTAGAAAGATTTTTTTTATCAATTTTTTTGGGAGGCTTTTTTTATTTAAGATTCATAATGGCTTTTACTCCCTTTTTTTAGCCCAAAGCCCATTTCGAACGGTAAACTACCCCAACAATATATATGTGATTTTATTTTCCATATTCCAACCATACTCCCTCCCTCTATATGAATATCAATATAGCATTGGAAAATGGCTAAAAGCTAGTAATTGCGGCCCATCTTAATCTGCACCTAATAATCTAATTTAACCGTAAAAAGTGGGCATTATGAAAAATTGCTCTTTATAAGCGTTTTTATATCTCAGCTATTCTGGGCGGGGTGGATAAGGAAATCGGTAAAATAAAACCCCTCAAATTTAGAATTATTTTTAATGAATTTAGCAAAAAATAATTATGCCATTAGCTATCTCGCCCCTTTGTAAATCTTATATCTTTGTCTTCCGTGTATTCTAGGTCAGGTTAAGCAGGAAACCTTTTAATTAGCGAATATTGGGTATTAACACATATTTTAATTACAATAAAAAATTTTGCCATGCAGCTAGTATTATATCTGAAATAAAATAGTGTTTATTTTACTACTGTAATGGCCCGTAACAAAAAGTTTATTAAAAAAATTGATATAATTTTGGTCAAAAATTATGCGCTAAAATGAGCTTAAGTATTAGGTCAATATGCGTGCTTTAGTCAAACCCTTCGATTTATTTTTTTGCATCGACTCAGGTGTACTTTTCTCGATATTATTGCTTAAATTATGTAATAAAACATTGTTTGACAAACATATAATATATATAATACCTTATTAACCTTACGAATACTGTTAGGACTGTCCAATATATATCCTGTTGTAATATGATAAGTAATATATGAACAATATTTTTTTTAAATTTTAACTTAACAAATTTAATTCAAAATTATATATTACTAAAATGATATTTCTAAGACTTTTAAATTTCTTTTTTTTGTATTAAAAATAATATTAATAATATTGTTTAAAAAATAAATATTTGTTCTCTTTGGGTTCCAAATCGGTTTTTAATGCTAAAGAACAAGTGGGAAGAAGAAGTCCACAAATGTTAAAAAGATTTATGTTAGATACGTTTATCGTTAAGTATATATTTGAAAGATGTTCACTGTTATCAACTTTAAAATTTTTTAGAAAACACCTGTATCTTAAGATTTTTCTTAAAAAATTCCTCTAATTCTGAGTCTTCCGCAAAAATATATATAACGCTGTCATTATTATTTAATTAAGTTAATGGGTGTCACCCGCACTACTAAATTTAGGTAATGTTTTATATATTTTTTCACACGTACCATAAGGTTTACCTTCTTTGTTATCCTAAAAAATGTCTATTGCGGTTTAAATCAATTTACTATAATTATTTTAGAATCTTTGAGGCTAATGTCAGCAATTTTAAAATAGCTTGTTATAAGTTGAATGCAATGTTTTGTGTCACTGATGAATAAATACCAACTTTTCTTTGCCTCAATCTTTTGAGTACCATTAATTGCATGGGGTGCGTTCAAAGTTGATTTATTTTTTTAAAATTTTGAAAATGCCAATTTTATTTCACCTAAACTTTTCAAAAACTTTTACTTCAAAAAAGTGTTTTTGGGGCGAATAACATGGATTACCCGAACTTTTTGTATAAATGCGGTTTATTACAAAACAAAATGAATCAATTGAAGGGGCCCCAATTGTGTTTTGTGCTTTTGACCCTAGTTACGTTTAATATAATTTAAATATCCGTGATGATAGATATATTGAGCTTTAAAAAATAATTGATTGAGTCTGGAGTTTTCCCCATACCTTATACCATATTAAGAAGCGCCGTAGATTTAAAGGGGTTAAGTAATGAGCTCGCACGTTGACAAATTTAAATATTGTCCAATCCTCTTATCCTTGGCTTTAATGTGGTTGTACATGTATGCCTTCTATTTAAAAAAAAATAAACTTGTTTTAAAGGACCATACGTTTTGCATGGTGGCTGGGTTTAACCACTGCACCAAGTTCTTTAAATTGTAAATGTTTTTGTTTCAGGTACATATATAGATAAATGCTAATAATCTTAGAACAAAAATTAGTATGAGTTAACCCTTATTTTAGCTTTATCAAATTAATATCTTAAAGATACAAGACATTTTGATTACACAGAATAACAAAAATCAATGTAAAAAAAAAGAAATTTTTGACACTCAAATGAAGCAATCCCCATGGTGGCCTTATTTCATATATATCCGTTTTCCAAAGTTTTATTTTTTTCTTCGGCTATTAAATCGAAAAATGGCCCTTTTTAACCAATTTCGCGACCTCGAGAATATCCTAAATAGAAAAATTCAAAAAATGCTTTTTCATATTAAAATCACTTTGAACCTATATTTTTCACAAATAATGAGAAATAAAATTTTAAGCATATTAAGCTCTTACATCAACATTTAGATTATATAATACATCTGGCACCCAAATTTAACTAACAAGATATTATCGGATGTTTATAGCTGACTTACAAAGGTATTAGAAAAAAACTATCCCAAGATGGCATGTTTGGTCTCTGTAATTAGCTCATAACTCTAATAATTTTGTTAACCTGTGTTATGGTTCATTTAATTATCGAGTAAAAATAAATATAAATATTCAAAAAAAGTCGTGAAAAGATTAGATAGACATTTTTTCGAATGTTTTGCCGCAAACGTTGATGATATCAAATTTTACTTTTGAGGTTTAATCTTTATTTTATGTGCCCAAAAAAACAGAAAAAAATAGCTTTTTAATAACGAATACGGGATGTTTCCGACTCCGCCTATCGAAAATTAATCATGCATTGCACAATTATTATGTTCTATGCAGCTCTAATTCCATTTGTGTAAGGGCAATATTTGTTTTGATGGCCATAACAATGTTGCTTATTTATAGCAAAAACAAATAGTTTCACTTGCTTAATGAAAATCATTCTCTCCATTAACGGACATGAATGTACAATTATAGGTAGGGGTCATGACTATGATTGAAAAAAACCAGATGGTAATACTGATCAACTATCACCATTTGACAGTGCTAATTAATATTAATTAGCAAAGTTAATTTTACTAATAAATAATAATGAAATCACGCTATAATTGCCGAGTCGACACATCTTAAAAGAGGATATGGATTTTAAGAATTCAAAAAAAAATGTTACTTTAAAAGAATCTTGAATTATAAAACTTGCTTTTTTAAGGAAAAATTTATGGACAAACACTAATGGAAAGAGTTAGTTTTATGTAATACTTTAAGAGTATATGTGAAAGGTTATCTACTTAAAATACATACTTGACATTTAAAATTGCTTTGCAGCTTTGTGTAATTTGAGTGTTAATTCTTCACATAAATTTAAAATTGATGCTAATTTTTGATTAAAAACTGGTTTTTTTTTGGTCTGGCTATAAGATTTCAAAAGACCATTCAAATAAGAAGTGTAATTTCGGCATTACCAGGTTAGAAAAAAGTTTTTTCGTCGTTGATTTTATGGCGAAATTTACTATTCAAACATTCCTATTTGTCTGGCTTATATCGATTCAAATATGATTAATTAAGTTCTTGATCCTTAATGTTTATTTATTAGTCAAGCCTAAAAATTTAAGCTTGCGAGATTGGATTTAATCCAAGCATATATATGATTTTTAGACCTGATTGTTTTGTTCGCCAGGCAAATTCTTCCCCCTGTACACAAAGAAGAATGTTAAAAATGCCAAAAGTGATATGCTACTATTAGACAAATACTAAAATTATAAAAAAAATAAAGCTTTTAATTAGCTTATTTTAACTTTAAATTTTAATGTATTTTTAATTTTTAAAATAAGGAGCATCATTTAAAAGCTTGGGCGCAATCTTTTATTTATATTGTGATCAAAAACTTAGGAGCTTAATTTTATAATAAAAAAATGATGCTTAAAAAACACCTGGCTAAGGCTGAAATAACCATATAAATGTAAAAAATTGAAAAATACTTTTTTTTTAATTTATTATAAATAGAATTCTATTTTGACGAGCATATACAACATTTAAACAATATGAATAATGGCTTGTGCAGGACAACAAAGGGGCGATGGTCTATATAGCCTGTAAATTACTAAACATAATTAATAATTGATTTTTTTGGAATACTAGGTTTAATAAAATTTTTTTAATAGAAAACTAATTAAATAATATATAATATATTTATTACAACATTAAGTTTTGGAGTCTAAAAGTCCAAAAAGAGTTATTGTATTTGTACTAATTTACACTGCTAATGATAGGAGAAAAACGCTTATAGCAAAACGGAAAAAAATATGGAAAATTAGTATTATTGGAACAAACCTAAATAATATTTTTTTGGTCAAATTTTACCAATTTTTATGAAGGAGTAAACACAGATCTGACGAAAATTTTAATATCAGGTTGCAATTTCCGGGTTTAAATTTTAGCCAATAATTTAAAAGAAATTTAAAACACAAGCCGTTTATGCAAACTCTGACCTAAACCACTCTGGTATAGGCACCATATAAATTTGATGTTTAATAGACTTACAAATTTATATGTGTGGATCTCAATGCAAAAATAAATACAAAAGCAAGTGACAAACCAAACAAGTACGAAAAAAATTTGATTGGTTAGCCAATCAAAAATTAGCTTGTTAATTATGATCATAACTCAAACCCTAAACTCTATTGTTCATGCTAACCTTACCCTAAGTTAACATCATCCAAGATATCATCACCCTAACTTAAAGCTAACCTCACCCTAACCCTAGGATATCCTTGCCCTAACCTTAAGATAACCTATACAAACTTGAAGCTAACTTAACCATAATCTTACCCTAACCCATACCACAATGCTATTCAACCTTTTGGCCATGGCGGACCCCTAATATGCAGAAAAAAACGTCGCAGACCCCTGGCCCTACACTTTCTCTAAAAAAACGTTTTACTGATTTATATACATTAAAATAACTTGTATATTTTTTTTAGCATGATAATATCTGACTAAATTAATTTTGCTATATAAACGTTTATTAATTTATTTAATGCTAACATTCCATATACAAAAAACTCTCAATATTTTTAGTGGCTCAGTTGGTTGCTTCACATTGATGAGTTTTTCAAATCTTGGGGTCAATGAACTTAATGCAAGTCTTATAGGTTAAATTATTGATACGCAGTTTCTTTGTTTATTTTTAATTAAATTCAATGCAGAAAAACCAGATTCACATAAATAGGTCGAGCTAAAGAGAAGGAGTTTGTTTATCGCTAAATCAGATATTTCTGAATATGTCTTATTTTAATCCAAAAATTAGATAACCATTGTTTCATAATAGATTTTAGCCTCTTGATCAGCTTTCATATCTATTAGTTTGTCTTCAAAATATGATTTTCAAAGAAGCTGATCAATCGAAAAATTTTCTAAATTAAAATACCAAAAAAAATCAACAAAATATTTAATTTTTTAATTCTTAAAAAAATTGAAAAATTTTTTTTTATCATAATTTTTTCGCGGACCCCCAGTAAGCTTTCCGCGGACCCCTAAAGAATCCGCAGCCCCCAGGTTGAATAGCACTGCTAAACGTTAAACTAACCCTATTCTAGCTCACAAATACAAAATAATTTGTAATATATTTGATTGCGTAATATATTGATTATAATTATTAAAATTGATGTTATTTTTTAACTACAAGCGTAAACCTTTTATTTGCGTAAATGCTTGTTAGGCATCAATATATGTCAGCTTTAACTTAAATTAATAAAAAATTGTTGAAAAGGTAAGAAATATAATTTTTTTTATTATATTTTTGTGCATGAATTCTAATTACAAAGTATGTAAACAAATATAATGACCTGTTAGGACAAAAAAAGCGTGTCGGGTTGTTATCTAGGCTGATATTAATAAGTTTTGCACTTTATAAAAAAAAGCAACATTAAAACTATACAATTATTAGTTTTTTAAGAAATTCAAAAAAAATCGTTTTTTTAAGTGCGTCCGAAAATACACTTTTAATGTTGATAATTTCTTTATTTTTTTAATTTCATATTATCTCATAAATTTATAATAAAAACTTCATAGATTCTGTTACCGGACCCTGACATAACCGGGCTAAATACCTTTTTTCACTACAGTTCAATAGCAAATTTTAGAAAAATTTATTACCAATTCAGTTGAATTGATGTTTTATATATTTTTAGATTATGCATCAAGAGCTTGAGCCAATGGTATTCAATTTCTTTACTTGATACCTTCTTAATTAATCAATTGTAATTATTCAAGAACAGCCTTTTTTAAGTTACAATTTAGCATTTTATGTTGCAATTTATTTTGTATTAAATGACAATGTATATTCTATATAAAAATATGGGAAGGCGTTACTTTTTTTTAAGGCGTGGTAAAAAAAATTCTAAAAATTTTAATCAATCAAATATAATTCTTCATTTAAATATTTATATTTATGACTTGGATAAAGAAACAAATAAAAAAATTTATTTTAAACGTGGTAGTCATTGTAATTTTTGAAAAAATAAATTTATTTCCTCCCATGTCTATGGAAATTAGGAAATATTAAAATTCAAAAGCGAGCCATAATTAAAACATAAGTCGCTCGACGTATATTATTTGTATTATAGCCCAAAAGGCTGCCTAGCTAAGGTCAACACTTCATGTTAGAAAATTTAAATCTCGATGCCAATGTCCATTAGTTTTAGTACTGCATTTCCTACCAACTTTTTTTGTTCGCATGCCTTCCTAACAATTATAGTTTCATAAGCCCTATCAATATGGGATAACTCTGTTCAGCCCACTCACATTAGTAATTTTTATCAATTTGATGTTGCATGGGTTAAAGCAAAATATGTTATAACTAAAAAATTTTTTATATTTGATTGTAATAATATTTTTAAATTAAAACACTATGTTCAGATTTAACGAAAATTGGAGATGGGTGAGGTTTTGTAAATTCGGTTTCCAAATTTTGAGTAATAATTTATAGGGTAAAAATTATTGATAACTTGAATAAGTTACAGTTATAGTATAGTTATATTTGTTTAACTAATAACTATAGCATAATTTAATATTTTTATATTCAATTAAATAGATAAATTTTTTTCATTTAACTATAGAATAACTAAATTAAAAAAATATATATTTTTAACAATTGTCAGCTTATGTCAATTACTATTCGGATACACTTTTGAGGAAAATTATAAGATAATTATTCTATAATAGGAATAGTGTGTGAAAATATGGAAGCATAGTAGACTTAATTTAATTAAGCAATAAAATTAACTAAAATTCTGACCCCAATTAACCATTAAAGTCATAGCTACACTTAAAAAATTTAACTTAACAAATGTATTTCTAATTACACAGGTCAACAAATATCAATGGCACAATCGTGAATTTTATGAAAACATAAAAGAATTTATCCCCATGATGGCCTTATCTCATAAATATATTTTCTTTGTTTCTTCCGGCCTTGGCTCATTACATCCGTCCATATCGCATAAATGGCCTTTTTGACCAAATTGAGAGATCGAGAATACCCTAAAAATAAAAAAAATTAAAAATCTTTTTTTCATATAAGAATCCCTTGTAATTATATATCATATCAAATAATGAGAAATAAAATTTTTTAGTATATCAAGCTCTTACATCAGCATGATAATACAAAATATTTCGCGTTCAAACTTAAATACGACACGATATATTATCGGTTGTTAATAAATGATTTTTTGAATTTATCAGTTTAGCTGTTGTAAATATAAAAAAAATAAAAATTCAATTTATTTTTATTTTTAAATCTTTTTTGTTTTTTTTGACATTTTTTCTAAATTTTCAATGTTTATAGCTGATTAACTATGTTTGATTAGTAAAAACGGTAAACTGATTTGAAAATCCCTAAGATGGCAGGTTTGATCTTTGTAGTTAGCTCATAACTCTCAAAAATTTGTTGACCTGTGTTAGCTAAAATATACATTATTGTGAATATATACTCAAAATATTAATTTAACTCCCATAGTTTTATGGGCGTATTTAATATTTTCAATAAAAATCACTAAATTTCGATTTCATGATTTTTTTTTTCTTGCCACATTGTAGATAGAAACCTGTCATTGCATATTCAAATTCTAACTCCAGGGAACGGCCAAATACGACCATATTAATTTATAAGGATTATAAATGATATAAAATGTTAACTTTAATAGAGCAAAAAGGGGAGGAAACGTCCTAACTTTAGCTTAAAATTTCTGGCAATTTCATATTTATATATAGGATAAGATGGGTGAGTTATGATATATGTCCGAATAATATCTATGAACCCATAAACAGTTGACTTTTATTTCTTTTGGGCACATAAATTATCATTTTTTCTACATTAAAACTCATTTGCTAACTTTCATGCATATTAATATAAACTTATGCATCATCATAAATTTAATCCAAAAAATCCCCATTATTTCAAATTTTCTGGCTAAGATCCAACCAACAAACCATTATAGGCACAATTATATTAATTTAGGTTCCCACAGTATTTATTAATAAAAATATGCATTAATATAGCCATGGTCGATTGAATGGGCTAAAGTCACAGTAGCTTTTTGCCTAATCATTCATTGTTTGATGTTAAATTCTTAAGTTCCTAATTATTAAAATTTATTGTCAATTTAATTTGTCAATAGAAACTGAGCTTGCAGATGAGGCGGCAATATAAGAGAGACGTTACAGGCGCTAAAAGCGGATAAACTAACCAAAAAAAATTACTTTAATTATAGTTCAAAGTTTTTTATGAATCAATTGAAAGTAAAACCTAGGAAGGCGCATAATGAAAAACTAGGGCAAAAACAAATATTAAAATAAGTCTACAAACAAAAACTGTAATATTTGAACTATAATAAATTAAATTATAGTTTAGTTAATTAACATATTTATTTATGTATAATTTATTGATTTTTAGTATTTTTAATTTAAAATTTCAGCATTTTTAATCGACATAGCGAGGACTTAAATTTAAATATGTAAATCTAAGTTTTCCCTAAGAATATTTAGAATATTTAAATAACTACAGAATAAAAGTCGTTAATGAAATTAGAGTTCAAACGCGGCCGTGATATTTCGGCCCAGTCTGCCCGATATTTTTTCTCATAGGCCAGGCCTACCCACCCTCTTTCAAATCTATGGTTTTAAATAAATTTCTTTTTACAATATTTAAACGGGCCGACCCCAAGTCGGGCGAGCTTTTTGGTCCCCACTTTGATCTCTAAGTGAAAAGGCTAATAATAGCTTAGATAAAGAGGGAAGTTTTTTATAACACATCAAAATCGAAATTTTTATGAGCAACGGTAAATAATTTTGGTCTTTCTAATTCATAATATAAATTTTGCGAATATATGTAAAAAAGGCTGGCTTTGAAAGAAATTTTATAAAGAAGAATAAATTCAAAAAATGAAGACAATAATAAACTGTAAAAGGAACAGATGGAGAGATAAGTTATTTAATCAAATTATACAAAACACTAAGTTCAGTCATCTTTAAAGTATCAGATCCTTTTCCTTTATAGAAAAATTTAAACATTTTTGTTAGATTCCCATTTAATGTTACAATTATCTTGAAGACGTATGCATGTTATAAGATTTAAAATAAAAATTAATGCCATAACCATTTATACCAATATGACCTAGCATTTTTTGTAGTAATTGGCGAAAATCAATAACTAGAGGCTAGCTCATGTAATCAATAAGTCCCAAATAGCTTTCTAGGAGTAGAATGTTGTAAAAATAAAAATAATTATATTCTTTGAAAACCACAAATTTTTCTAACCTCTTATTTTAATTACTATTATCTGCCGTCTTTTTATATCCTTTAACCGTTTTCTTGATCTTTTATAAGACCCATTATATTTAGCCATATGGAAGATATAATATGTAAAAGTGCTCAAAATTTTTTTTATCAATTTACCAAATTGAAATTTATTTAACATTTTGGTAATATTAAATTACCCAATTTATAATTTTTATTGACTTACATATTTTATAAATGTTTGTAGATGAAAACAAATATGAGCTTTGATCAAAAAACAAAAAATAACCTTGTTAAAAAATTTAAATTAAAAATATAACTGGTATGCCCCTAGTAAGACCGTTAAACGTTAACTAATTTTTTAGTAAATACGTAAGTTAAATTTTTAACTGTAACTATGTTTTTAGTTCGGGCTATTGCTAAATTAATTATCCTTTTAATAATCAAAAAATTAGCAACTTGTATCAACTACACCTCTCCTAACCCAATATTTATTCAGGCACGATTCTAGACCCCTTTTGGGGGGCAGTGCCCCCCCCCCCCAAGTTTTTAATTGCCCCCCTCCCAAATAAATTTGCCCCCCCCCCACAAATACATAGTAATTTTATGTTTGCCCCCCAGGCACGATTCTATAGGGAGGGGGCAGTGCCCCCCCCCCCAAAAAAAAGTTTTTGATTGCCCCCCCCCCCCCCCCCCCCCAAATACTTAGTAATTTTATGTTTGCCCCCAAAAAAAATTGAGTTCCCCCCCCCCCCCCAACAATACATAGTAATTTTATTTCTTCCACATAATATAATTAAATTTGCTCCGTCAAAAATAAAAATAAAATATTTACTTTTTTTAATAGTTTTTTTATTCATTAATACTTCTCATCCGCAAGAGAGATCAAACTAACAGAAATATATAGAAAAATTTGATTTTACAGTAGAATATAATCCAGAACCAAAGAACCTGATCGCACAATGCTACGATGGGGCGAACGTAATGCCCGGGAAAAAAATGGTGTTCAAGTATTTCTAAGCAAAATAGCTTGACACCATGTTCCGTATATTCACTGCTTTAACCACCGATTGCATCTTGTTGTAAAAGATTGTCCTATTTTAAGTGAAGGGAAAGATTTTTTTGATAATTTTTCTTCCCTTCATAAATTTTTTCAACTTGATGCAATCAAGGTAGTTAGTGAATGCGGGACCATACCCCAACTGTTGCCCCAGTGGTGTGGTCACTACCTGCCCATTGTTTTTTTTTAAAAATTACACAGATATATTTAATACTCTTTTAAAAATTAAAAATAAAAAAAACTTTTATATCTTCAGGTCACAGGGCCGAATCGGGGTTTTTTGACCATATTTATAATCATCTATTTATTTTTTTGTATTTAATTGAAAAATTATTTTATTTATTAAAAATAATTATAGATCAATTTCAATGCAGAACGATTTATATTTCTAAAAGTTCTGATTTAATACATCATTGTTTGTTAGAAATTAAACAATTAAGAAATAAAAATACATTTAAAGATTTATTCAAAAATTGTTTAGATATTAATATTTTTTTTAAATGACAATAATTTATCTGGATAAAAGAAAAACCAAACCTAAAGATTTTTCTGATTTTTATTTATTTTCTACTCATAAGTTTGAAAATATTTTAAATATTAATGATAAAAAAAGTATTTATTTTAATATTATTGATTTATTTATATTTTGATAATAGATTTTTTACCGATAATAGTTGTTTAAAATCTTTAGATTCCCTTTATAAATTTGATTAACCTTTATTTTAGATATAAATAAATTAGAGCCTCTTTTAAAAATAAGTAATATTGATAAAAAGTCATTATCTAAAGAAATTGACGTAGCCAAAAATTATTTAATAAGAAACTTAATAATTACAAAGAATGTGTTACTATTGTTTTTGTTAAATTTTTATATGATTACAATGATGCGTTTTCTAAACTATTTAACATTTTTCCTATAAGTTTGTTAATTGGCTCTTCAACGTCGAGTTGTGAGGCCACATTTTCTTCTATAAGGATAATAACGGCTGACAACTAGTGACCTGCTTAAAGGTGATTGGTTCTTTTAGAACACGAAAAATCATTAACTAGGGGCGTTGAATTTTGATGAATATTGTAATTTAATTAAAATCCTCTTGATCAATACAATACACTGCTCATAATCAGCTAATTATTAATTGCTTATATTTTAACATGTTTGCAAACTTTTTTTATGCGCATTTAACGTTTATGTTCATGTTTTATTTAATTTTTTACCCTAATTTAATAACTAGTTATATATAACCAGTGTTTTTTCATATATATTCTTCCAAATTAACATACTTATACATTTTGTTTTCATGATAATCAATCTTATTTCACTTTTCATTTTTTTAAATCCAAAGTTTTATACAATTCATTATTATCATTCATAATATCATATTTTTAATTTTCATGCGCAATGATACCAAATGATAAAATTATACTTAAAATTAATTCAAATCTCATATCTTTTTAAGCAATTGATAGTGAAAACAATTAATTTTAATTCACATATTCCTTATAATCTCATTTTTTTTTTAATTTAAGAATGTAATAAATTACTATTAATTTGTTAAAAAATTTTGAACATGGATTCTATTGTTGTACATGTATATTTTTTGCTTTTGCCGCCGAAGGCGGCAAAAAAAAAATTTTTTTCTGCCCCCCCCCCCCCACGAGTTTTTTTTGCCCCTCTAAAATGGAAAAGCTAGAATCGGACCTGTTGCCCCCCCCCAAATACATAGTAATTTTATTTTTGCCCCCCCCCCCCCCCCCCCCCCCCACCCCCCAAAAAAAAAATTTGCCCCCCCCCCCCCCCCCCCAAATACTAAATTTTATTTTTTCTTTCACATAATATGATTAAAGCTCCGCCAAAAATATCTAAATATTATTTTAAAAATATTTACTTTTTGTAAAAAGTGTTTTCATTCATCAACACTTCTCATCCGCTAGAGAATCAAACTAACACAGAAATTATTTCTGTTGCTATTAGATATATAGAAATTTGATTTTACAGAAAGCTTTATATTTGTGAAGGCAATTCATAAATCTGATGCTTAAGAAATTTTCTCACTTGTCAACAATCTTTTGTTAGAATATAATCTAAACCAAAGAACCTGATCGCACAATGCTACGATGGGGCGAACGCAATGCCCGGGGATAAAGGTGGTGTTCAAGTGTTTCCAAGCAAAATAGCTGGACAACATGTCCCGTATATTCACTGCTTTAACGATCGATTGCATCTTGTTGTAGATTGTCTTAAAATTTTAATAAAAGGGAAAGTTTTTTTTAAATATTTTTTCTTCCCTCATAAATTTTTTCAACATGATGTTATCAAGGAATTTAGTGAATGCCGGAGCATAACCCGGCTGTTGCCCCATCGGTGGTATGGTCACTACAACGCCATTTTTTTTTTAAATTACATAAAAATATTAAATACTCTTTTGAAAATTAAAAATAAGATAATTTTTATATCTTCAGGTCACAGGGCCGAAGCGTCGAGGTTTTTTGACCATATTTAATCATCAATTTATTTTTTTGTATTTATCATTTGAATAATTATTTTATTTATTAAAAATAATTAATGTTAATACAAAACGAATTATGTTTCTAAAACTTTTGATTTACACCATTGTTTGTTAAAAAATTAAACAATTAAGAAATACAAACATTTAAAGATTTATTCAAAAACTGTTTTGATATATCTAATACTTTTTTAAATGACAATAATTTATTTATAGATAAAAAAAAACTAAACCTAAAATTTTTTCTGATTTTAATTTATTTTCTCATAAGTGTGAGAATAATTTAAATATTAATGATGAATTAAAAAGTATTTATTTTAATATTATTGATTCTTTTGATAATAGATTTTTTACCGATAATATTTATTTAGAATTTAGATTCCCTTTATAAATTTGATTATTCTTTTTTTAGATATAAATAAATTAGAGCCTCTTTTAAAAATAAGTAATATTGATAAAAATTCATTATCAAAAGAAATTGACTTAGCCAAAAAAACATTTAATAAGAAAACTTAATAATTACAAAGAATGTGTTACTAATAATTATGTTAAATTTTTATATAATTACAAAGATGTGTTTCCTAATCTATTTAACATTTTTTCTATAAGTGTGTTATTTGGCTTTTCAACGTCGAGTTGTGAGGCCTCATTTTCTTTTTTAAGAAGGAAAATAACTTCTAGTAGGCTGGCAAGTATTGACCTGCGTAAAGGTGATTTGGTTCTTCTAGGATACGAAAAATCATTAACTGGGGCGTTGAATTTTGATGAATTTTATAATTTAATCAAAACAACTTCTAGCATAAAATTGTTAGTTTAATACATTACCCTGCTCATAATCAGCTAATTATTGCTTACTATTTTAAGACATGGCTGCAAATTTTTTTTATGTGTATTTAACGTTTAGGTTCATGTTTTATTTGATTTTTTACCCTAATATTAATTACTAGTTATATATAACCAGTGTTTTTTCATATATATTCATTCAAATTAGCATACTTATACAATTTGTTTTCATGATAATCATTTTATTTTACTATTCATTTTCTAAAATCCAAAATTATATATAATTCATTTTTATCATTCATATATATCATATTTTTATTTTTCATGCGCATTGATACCAAATAATAAAATTATACTTTACAATTAATTTCCAAATCTCATATCTTTTTAAGCAATTGATTTTAGTGAAAACATATAATTTTAATTCATATCCAATTTGTAAACGCAATCATTTTTTTTATTTTAAGATTATAATAAATTACTATTATAAAAATAAAAATTTTGAACATGGATTTAATTGTTGTACATGTATATTTTATGCCGTGACCAAAGGTCACGGCTAATTTTGCCGCCGAAGGCGGCAAAAAAAATTTTTCTACCCCCTACAAGTTTTTTTTGCCCCCCCTCCCCCCCAAAGTAGAAAAGCTAGAATCGGGCCTGTATTTATTTAACTCAGAAATTATATCTATAGCCAAAAAACCATTGGCAGTTGTCCATTGTTAAAAAATGTAACTAATTAGATAAAAAATTAAATTTATCAAACTGTAAAAAGAAAGATAAAAAATATATTGTTTATGCTAAACAGGAATGGCCAAAAACTATAGATAACTTAACTTAGTTAAATTTAGTTAATTTTTTTAACTATAAATTAGCTAAAGTTAACTATTAAAACTATGTGTATATTTTTGTTTTTAACATATAAAATCTTATGAATTTTTGATAATTATTTTTTCACAATAAAAATTAAATTAATAAACCTGTACATTTTAACAATATTTTAAGATATATGCCTCAAAATAAAAAATAAAGCTTGTTTAATGTTGGGCTATCCACAAAAGATCAAAATACCCAAAAATCTTCCTGGTCCGGTGCCAGCCCGCCCATAAAAACGGGCCGGGCCGAGTTTAATCAACATTTAAAACGGCCCGTGTCTGAAGAAAAGAGGAATTACCGGCCGGGTCGTGCCAATACTCTGGTTTTGCGTTACTTTATTTTAACTATTATAAAGAACTAAAAATGATAAACTTATTATCACACGATGCAAGGTATTACATCTAATTTAAAAAAAAATATTTATAGCTTGCAAAATAAAATTTTCGGCCCTAGTAAATTTAAGCGGGGCCGGGTCAAGCCTAAAAATTTATTGGCCGGGCCTAATTAAAAATATATGTCGGGCGGGTCGGGCTAAATATCAAGGCCCAGTTATTCTAATCCAAGTACCCCACCCCTATGGTTAGAACTTTATTTAACGCTAGGGTTTAAAATAATACAATATATTTTCAAAAAAACTTTACATTTTTCTGGCTGTTGACTAAAATAAATTTTTTCCACACCATTCAAATAAAATGCTTTAATTTTAAACTTGACTTAGGTCTTGATATTTTATATTTCTAAAATTTTTCCATCTTAAAAGTTAAGGCGTAAAAGATGTAAAAAAAAACAGTTTCTATATAAGGGCTCATGAGACTTCAATTTTTATTTGAATGATTAAATCTTTTGTCAACCATTACACATTTTAAGAAAATAGTTTTAATTAATCGAAACATGGCTGAACAGTTTGTTTTAGGTTTTTGAACTCTTAAATAGTTATACCATTAATTTATTCATCGTTTCTTACAATTCAGGACTTATGTCAGGTCTTCCAAATGTCCAAAATTATTAAAATTTTGCGTTTGAATATTAATTTACAAAAAAAAATATCATTCCGTCATTATCTTAATCCATTAGGCCACTAGTCAAGTAGAAATATTGGTTATATGTATAATGGAAATTGAAAGTAATATAAATTTAAAATATAAAATAGAGTCTTAATAAATTTTCTACACGATATATAACTATTGTTATTGTAATTATTTACGTAGGAGTCTAATCGATGACAACGAGCATTTTACGTGAACAGTTAATTCCTAAACCCGGGCATAAATTAATTTGAAATCAAAAATTTAAAATAAGTACATTGGGCAAAAACAGGATCCATATATGTAGGACAGACTTGGGGAATTATTTAGAAAGATTGAGCTTGTGAGTTGGCATTTATGTTTTGAGAAAATTTTTTTAATTGCAAACGCGATCTTAGTTTACAGCGGTTAAATATCTTTAAAACTGCCGCTATGGTTCTAAAAAATTCAAGAATTGAGGGTTTGAAATAAAGGACCACAACCGCCAACATGGTTAATACGAATGAAGTACATTTAGAAAGCTTAGTGGGAACATTACAGCCTTCAGGATGCCTAGTGCTTGCCGCGTCGACGGGATTTTTTTCTTAAAATAAAAAGTAATGGACAAATACTTTAAAGCTAAGGGCCAAATTAGTGAGTCACTGAATAATATGGCAAGCAAATATTTAGGTCGCAGGCGTAAGAGTGAATCTTGATAATTACCCGATGATATTGCTTTACCCGGTCTAAAAGAATCGAAGCTAAAATACAATGTACAAATATTCTATATTTAGAAAAACACACAATAAAGTGTCAATTCTATTGTAAAATACTGTTTTTAGTTGAATTATAAGCCATATATTAGCCATCAACATTATGCCACATTGGGTTTTATCGTAATTTCGTCTGGCCAGACCAACATAATTTTCCGACACGGGCCGACTCGTAGAATCAGGCTACCAAGCCCGAAAATATGCGGGTGGGGCTAAAAATTATACTTTATTCTCAAACTGGAATTCATTCGTATAAAGTCGATTTTTGATTTTTTCATGGATATAAAAAAAAATATTGACATAGGTAACTCTACAATTGTTGTAGTTGTTGTTAGCCCCGGTTCTTTGGACGTGAGAAGTTGGATGTAAAGTTGAGCTTGAGTGCTGCAAGGGCTGTGAGCCAAAGATCTATGGGGGAGATAGGGGGCCCAGGGTTTGGGCATATGAGCCAGTGTTCAATATTATCAGCTAAAGATTTGCAGTCATTGCAAATATTAATTGGAGAAGGGTCGATGCGAGCTCTGAAGTTTGCCAGTAATTGGCAATGTCCAGAGCGAAGTTGAGCTAGTTGGCAGCGGATTTTACGGGATAAAAAGGTTTCAGAAGAGGAAACGGGAGGGGGTCGGCCGTTTAAAACTATGTTAGTTGGGTGGGTGGCAATGGCAGTGTTAACTGCAGAGGTCGCAGGGGTTAACAAAAACAACAACAACAATTGCAGAGGTGTGAATGGTTTTTATTGGGAATTAAGTGTTGTAGATTTTGATATAAATATTTATTATATATGTATTATCATTCCAGTCAGTTTATATATCTTTGTCGTCAATGCCATTTCATATAATACTTAATATTCAAATAGTTAAAGTACAAAACAAATAATCAAAGGTCTCTATATAATATTTAACATTCAAATAGTTATACACTTAAGTTAAACAAATAATAAAAGTTAACATTCAAATAGTTATACACTTAAGTTAAACAAATAATAAAAGGTCGTAAAGGACAGTTAAATTTAATATGCAAAATACTAACATGGTGGCCAAGGAGTTGAACTCGCGACCTTGTGTAGGCAGGCTCGTTCTTTATTTAACTACCATGTCAGCGAGGCCAGTTTAAAACTTCCCCTTATCATATGGCATATATATACATTTTATGGCCACAAACAAAATCTTTATTAACTTTTTACCCCACCCATGATTTTTCTCCTATTTACTATTAATACCCTCATTTATTATGTTAACATTTAATGCTTTTTTCAAAAATGTCATTATAATTTTTGAGTGCAATGACTCCAATAAATGATTGCGTTTTTGATCCCTCATTGAAGATGATTTATTGTCTTTGATATCGTCCCTCGAGTCGATGCCAAAATACCACGGGGCACTATCGTTCACAGGCTCCTCGTCGATGATCAAGTCTGTCAAGTGATCATCCATTTCCTTCTTCATGAATTGTTGCCCCATTTCGTTTTCATGCACGTCGTAAAGTTTAGAGTACTGATGAAAGTCCTCGTTCGTTTCGAAGGGTGTCCATGTATTGTTGGGATTCACCTGTTCGTCATTGCTAACATCATGTTCAGGTTGTTGTTCCTCCTCTTCGTTCAGATTGAAGAGACCATCGTAATAATCAGTATCGATTGTATGCCCTTTGCCCCCAATATCGTCAAGATTGTTTACCTGGATACAAGGTTCGTATATGTTATCGTCATCATACTTGTAAGGTTGATCAACCGTAGTACCCAAGTCACCCTCATTATTGTATTCTTCCATAATTCGAGTGTCCCTTGATTCATTATTAACAATTTCAATCGGTTGAATTTCATTCTTATTATTATCATTCTTATCCTTATCCTTATTATTATTACTAAATAACTCATCCTCTTCATCAAGATAACGCATTTTCATGCCTCTTACTCCCATATAAATTCTATTTGAATAGACTGGTATAGGGTCGCCGAAAATGGTACATTGACCATTACGATTGCTGAGTTCTTGACGATTTTCATCAAAATCGTTATCATATATTTGTACATCAGCGAGGTTATCATAATAATTATACCTCTGTGAATTCCATTGATCCACAGCAAAGTCATCCGAATATAATATTTGATTATCATTCTCAAAATTATAATAAGGTTCCTCGAATATTTCATAATTATTATTATCATCAAACATATTTATCTCGCCACTCGGGACTGAGATTTAATTAATCCAGGTTCTCATCAACAACACGGCACCATATTGGGAATTAAGTGTTGTAGATTTTGATATAAATATATGTATTATCATTCCACTCAATTTATATATCTTTGTCGTCAATGCCATTTCATATAATACTTAATATTCAAATAGTTAAAGTACAAAACAAATAATCAAAGGTCTCTATATAATATTTAACATTCAAATAGTTATACACTTAAGTTAAACAAATAATAAAAGGTCGTAAAGGACAGTTAAATTTAATATGCAAAATACTAACAGTTTTAATTAGCGTTTTAATAGGTATGTTAAAACTCTACAATTACAAATAACTAGCATATAAATAATTCCTTAATATCAAATTAAAACATTTTTCTGTATAAATTTTAAATTTAAATTACTTAAAAACTACCCGAATATAATTCTTATTAAAACATATAAACATGTGTTGGCTAAGGAGCTAAAATACTATCTTGCCGTAATTGCTACAACAACTTGTAATTTTTATTTGTGTCTCAAAAAATCAACATGGTCGTTTTTAATACCAAAAGGGTACTAAGCTGGAACTTGGTTTCTTTGTGAGTGTCATTGCTAAAGGAATACTGCTCCAAGCACGAGACAATTAACATGAATATAGGCTATGCAATCAAACTAATTTTATTGAAACCTGTTAATTTACATATAAAAAATTATTTATTTAAATAAATGCCATGGAATAAAAATCTTGTAAAAAAACTGTTTGTATAAAAGATAAATGTTGTAAAAATGTATCACTTAAAATATATAATTGGTGAATAAACGTTTAGCGATTAAAAGATTAAATGCAAAAATTGTAAGGTGGTTCTATATCCAAAAAATTATTTTAGCCTAATGATTAAAAATCTGAGCAGCTTTGTTACTTAACTAAATAATCATACAACAAAAATCTAAATAAATGCTTTTAAAAATTAAAATTCCAATAAAATTACACCAAATTTATAAAATCATCCAATTATCAAATATAGCACACGTCGTTATTTAACTTATTGAGATTGATTTCACGAGCAAAATTAGTAAAGTCTTTTTCCATTTTTTCCGGGCCCCAAAACTTTAGCATAATAATTTTAAATATCACAAAAATGTCAAGAGCGACGTTTTTGGCGACATTGAGACCAAAAAACTAATAGAGCTAATATTCTTGTCTTAATGTCTATCATAATCGATTTTTTCACACTGAATCAATAGATAATTAAAATTAATATTTTTGAATAAAAGCGGGACTAATTAGCTGTTTTTTCCAACCCTATTAATTCCTTGACTCAAATCTCGCATAATGCATATATCAATTATTTTACAATGTTTTTTAGTTGTTGAATATTAAGGGACTGCGGCGACATTAAATATTAATAGTAGGTTAATATCTAGCTCCATTGCTGTAAGTAAAAGAAGAATTTTAACTACTTATAGACCCATCTTAGCTAGAATGTGGAAATATAAATACATGTAAAGGGTAAAAATTTTAGCTTATAAAAAGATTATATAAAAAGCCATATTAAACGATTGTCAAGCAAATTTAAGGTGAATTTGATATTAGAATTGGTTTAATATTAAAGATGTCGCACAAACTACCAGTATCGAATATATAAAATATATTTGTAAGCCTTTGATGTTATATCCACCAGCAGAATTGCAATTATCATGATTGTAACAAAAGCAATAAATTTTATGTGTATTTCCATCACCTTCATTTAAGCTAGAGAAAGCAGGGAATTGGTTTTTTACCAAGTTTGATTGAATTGGATCACCCGGGACAAAAATTTTACGTGAGGCATTTCGACAACCTAAGAAAAATAACATTTTTATAGAAAATTTAAATAATAAATTATTAAAAAATAATGAATGCTGCAAAAAAATTGTGATAATACACAAGTCAACAGTTTAGATTTAATTTAATGATCATGTCAATACTATTAAGCCCAATTTTCAGATTTAATAAAAATTTTTAAATCACTAATATCATGCCTGTAAAGATGAAATTTAAAGATCAAAAAACGTACATTTGCAACCTCTCAAATAAATTTCTTTAATTTAAAAAAAAAAAAATTGTGATTTTTTTAAATAAGGCTCCTAAGATTCTTAACTGTCATTTTGGAATACTATAAGTAAGGTGTCCAAACTTTTGATGGTAGATGTTTTGAAATAAAAAAATATTTGATTTTTTAATCATTTATATATAATAATTTTAAAAAAATATCAATATTATTTTGATTAATGTTTCTAAAGAAGTTTTATTTATAATATTCATGCTTTGTATAAAACATAAAATATCATAGAATAATTCTACATATTCAATTTGTTTTTAAATAAATCTGAGGACTTTCTGAAATATCTTAGTTTGTGTTGTATTGAAAATATGAAAATAAATTGTAAAGATTTTTAATTGTTAAAGTTGTACTTATATTTTTAAAAATATAAACCATAATAAGTATCTGATGGAATTTCTTCACGATTTGTTCCAGAAAGGTTATCTAAGCATGCCCTTGTATATTTAATTTGACCTACAAGATTACATAAAAAAGATAAAATGAAAACAAATCAATCTAAAAAGAATAAAAACTAAAAATTTATTCAGCCATTTAAATTTCTCATTTGTTATAAAAATTTAACAAAGTTAATTATATTATGGTAAAAATGTTTGGCAAACACTTTCACATTAGCAAAAATAAACAGTTTATAATTATGTTGCAAATGATAGTAAAAGTATAAACTAAATTAACTTGACTCTAGCCAGAGAAAATAACAATATATTATAAGCTTTTATTTAACGTTTGCCTTATATATATTTTTCAAAGGCAAATATATTGAAATCTAAAACTCTGCTCTAATTTTACCATTGCTGAGCTCAATTATTTTTACACAGGGAGAACTTATAGTATCACATTGCATTGATTTGCATAGATTAAAATCAAAACTGACTCCTCCACCAGGATAGGGAGGGCTCACACATGTAAGACAATTTAACTGTTTCTTTCTACCTTGGGCGTATTTAACTATTAATAAGAGCATATCATTAATTACTTATAAAAACAAAAATCCAAATATAAAATAGCTGTTTCATCTAATTAGTTTTCCGCGCTATTTATTACTTTTTTAAATTTGTTATATTAATCATTTGAAGAGTTTTGAATTTACCTGTAGAGGTAAGCCTTACATTAATATTTACAGCTGTGTCCTGTAGGCTATTTAAACTCATTTAACAAAAAATTATTAAATAGCCATATTGGTTTACGCATCCCCTTATGCGCAAATTTATCAAATATCCCTTTAAAGCAATATCTAATCACACTGTTTACATTTTAATCTTAATCCAATATTAGATATTATACCTTAACGACCCCAACTTATTATTAACCCCAATTGTAAATCTATTTTCTCTATATTTTTATTAGCAACAAGAACAACACACCAAACCTATATAAAAAAATTTTTCGTTGATTAAAATTGCGGCATTGATTTGTAAATAAACTCTAAATAAATAATAATATATATTTAAAAATTTTTTTAATATATTTGCATCTTATAAATAAAATCAATATATCTTAAAATAGCTAAAATTTGTTCTCAAAGAAGTATTAAATGCGTGATCGAAGGAGAACAACACAAACAAGAAAAACTTAACAAAGTGTCATCTTTAGCAAAATTAAAATAAAAATTTGATGTCTATTAAAAGTGCAAGTTAAATAAGAACGTATTTGAGCAAGGTTTTATAGAACATTATCTTAACTAAAAATAAAATTGTTTTTATATTGCTTAATTTATAAGAATATAAATAATTAAACTAATGTTATGTAGTTTGATTTTAAATTTGTAGAAAACATTCTGGTATGTTTGTTATTTAGCTCTCTTTAACTATTGCACTTAATAATAATCATTTTAAAAATTTTTTTTAATTTCTGTTTTCTATTTGTTTAATTAGATGAACCCTTTATGGTAGGTGTGCCTCGGTAAGAGTACATCTGTTTGTATCGATCTGTGGGCACAACAGGTGAAAGGATGCGAATGTAAATTATAAAATTTACATTAAGCATCGCTGTATAAATTTTTAACCCACGATTAGCACTGTGGGGTCCATATGGACCCCAGCACATCTAAAATTTTAAATATCTTAAAAATATTTTATATTAGGGGTCAAATTTTTGTGACCTTTTTATATATATAAAAAAACTAGTTAAAATTAGGTCTAAGTTTAATAATAAAATTTGTTTAGTAATTCTATTGGGGTCCAAATGGACTCTTTACTGTCAATTTCAATGTTGAAAATCATGATACTTAATTTAAATTCAAACTTATATTCCAACCTTATTTTCTGGTTTTTTAAATAGTTTTACAAAGTTTATGCCGATAAAAAATTGTTTTATATTTGTTGGATTGCTAAATATTACCTATAACCTAAATGTTAATGCAAGAAATATACTTATAATTATTATAATTATTTGAGAAGTAAAATAGAAGTTACAGTTGATTTCAATTTAAAGAAACCCCCACCAAGCATGCCATATCCCCACCCAAATTAAAAAAATTTTAGTGCATACCCCCCCCCCCCCCCCCCCCAAACTAAAATACCAATTAATTATAAAATTAAATTAGATTTAAAATATTTTTAAATATTTAATTTCATAATCTCCCTTCCCCTCAAATTAAAATACTAGTTAAATAAAAATATTAAGATAATTTCCATATTTTTGAATAATTGTTGCGCTCTAAAAAGACCAGGGACGTATGCAGAACCTTTTCTAAAGAGGGGCAAGAGATTTCTAAAGGGGGCATAGGGACACCATATAAATCAATTAAAATCAAAATAAAAAAAAAAAATTTGTCTAAAAAATTACTGAATTCGGCCAAAAAACGCAAAATCCCCGAAAAGCGGCGAATTACACGTTAAAACTTCGAACTAAAACACTATTGCCCGCACTATGCCGCCGAAGGCGGCAAAAATTTTTTTTTTAAACCTCCCCCCCCCCCCCCAAGCTTTACAACTTGCTACGCCCTTGTATATGTTATAGCTAATGATTATTCTAATTCTAAGTACGTTAAACCCTGGTAAGTTTTATATTATTTTAGTTGGTTTTCATTAATTTTTGGAATAGATTATAAACAAATTTTTCTTTCACAACTAAATTTTTGGTTATTTTTAACCGTAATTAAATAGTCATCGCAGGTAAGGGCACCTGCAAAGTGAGTTTTTATTTTCGTAAAATTTTGAGAATTCTGAAAATTTTTATTTTATAAACTAAATTTGGAAACTTTTAAAAAATTTGCATTTTATTTCAAAATAAAATTTTTTAAAATTTTGAAAATTTCACGAAAATAAAAACTCACTTTGCACGTGCCCTAACTTAAAATGAAAATATCCAAAAAGTTACAGTGGGGTTCTCTAAAACTCACTTTAATATAAATTATGCTGAAATCAATTCATAGATTTTTTTTTCGCTTATTTTTGAAATTTGTACAAAAATTAGTGAGATACCCAGGTTCCTCACGAGTTTTGCGCTCTAAAGAGGTTAGTGGCTTAGAACATGGTTGGGAATATGATAGAATCAAATTAGAAACAGATAAAGGGAATCTAAATATTTGGGCTTGAATGATGGCCTGCGTGTTTTTTTGAAAAATCCAAATTCGCTTAAAAACTGTACATCCATCATATGTTATTTGTAATTGTTTTAGATCACACACAGCCACTTAAAATGACCATTTTTATTGTTTAATTTTACAAACTTATTTCGTTTATAAAGCCTCTTTTACAAGACGTTTTTTACAAGTGACAAGGCACAGAACATTACGAGAAACCTTAAAAAGAGGGGGGGGGGAGGGGGGGGGCGGGTTAATATAATAAAATAATTAACCGCTTCAATCTGCAGGTTAGTTTTTGTTTTTATCAATGCAGAGCACAAAATTTCGCGATGAATCGCATGGTGCAATTTTAAAACTTTCCATATCTTAAAATACAATAATCCAGCCAAAATAGATACGTGTGAATTCTGATCTCGTCGCCTAGATAAGCTCGTAGGCGTATAATATTATAAATGAGGCGTTTCTTCCATCCTTGATTAGGGTAAACCCTCAATTACACCTAAAAATGCGATTGATGAAACCTACCTTTGCGCTCCGAAAATTTTTTTCCTACTTATGTGAGCCATTGCTAGTAAAAAATGATTGATAGACCTGATATAACATTTTATAATCATTTAAGTGACCCCTATAGCACGTGTGAGTGTAATCATATTTGAGCATCCTGCTTAACAGGTGGCATCCCTAATCCCCTAAAAAAGAGAGGGCTGAAGAATGAAATTCCTATAAAAAAGCTGTTAAACATAAATTTTGTAAAATCAGAAAAATGTTTTGGATTTTAAGAAAGGTGTAGGTAACGTTTTTTGTTTTTTACAGGAAGGCTTTAGAATTCCGAATTGCATTAAAAATTAAATTATAGTAAATCTACCATTTATTCCAATCTCTCCATTTGTCAAACAGTGTTTTTTTTTATTATCTTTTATGATTTGGAGTAATAAAGGGTGAAATTAAGCATTGCTAGGTAATTTAGGTAAGACATTTTTTAATTATGAATAAAAACTAGAATACTAGATTTACTATAGAATACAAAATTAGCTTATTTTGCTAAATAATTATTAAATAAATTTTATAAGTGGTCTGTTGTACCTGGCAAAAAAAAACCCTCCTCATAATATATTAGGGCGTCGAGAGAATTATGGCAAGAGCTTAATACTTTAGGGACAATGTGGCGATTTGAAAAATTTTTGGGTAATTAGTTTTTATTAGCCAGAGTGTTTTAAAAAACCCAATCTCATTTCCCGTATTAATAAATTGCGTAATTGAGGTGTTACAAATTCCTGAAGTAATAATATCAGAGGTAGAATCAAGGGCGTAGCAAGTTGTAAAATATGGGGTGGGGGGGGGGGCTCAAAAAAAATGTTGCTGCCTTTGGCGGCATATTGCGGGCACAACCTTCGGTCGTGCCATAGTGTTTTAGTTTGAAATCTACTGATTCTTATGATTGTTACTTAATTTTGCTTTTTAAAATTTGAGTAATCATTAAAGACTTTTATAAATAATGTTTATATAAACAAACATATATGGTAATAAGAAAATTATATTATTGATATATTATATGCAATAAATTTTTATATTAATGATACAATTATGTAATGAATTTATATAATAAAAATATTTAATTAGTATTTTAATTTGAGGGGAAGGGAGATTTTAAAATTAAATATTTAAAAATATTTTAAATGTATTTTAATTTTATATTTAATTGGTACTTTAGTTTGGGGGGTGAGTAGGTTTCATCCCCAAACCCCCCCTCTCCTAAGCCAATG